>VUYV01000343.1:723159-808268 GCA_008711295.1 Anarhynchus alexandrinus
GCCGCCCCAACCGCCGCCCCAACCGCCGCCGCGCGCCCCGCGCCCGGGTGCAGCCATGGAGATGGGCCCCCCGGAGGAAGGGGGGCACCGCCGGGGCATGGCCATGGCGGCGGCGGGCGAGGAGGAGGAGGAGGCGGCGGCGGCGAACGGGGGTGCCATGCACCACCAGCGGGTGCTGATCAACATCTCGGGGCTGCGCTTCGAGACCCAGCTGGGCACCCTCAACCAGTTCCCCGACACGCTGCTGGGGGACCCGGATAAGCGCATGCGCTACTTCGACCCGCTCCGCAACGAGTACTTCTTCGACCGCAACCGGCCCAGCTTCGACGGGATCCTCTACTTCTACCAGTCCGGGGGCAAGCTCCGCCGGCCTGTCAATGTCTCCATTGACGTCTTCGCCGACGAGATCCGCTTCTACCAGCTGGGTGAGGAGGCCATGGAGCGCTTCCGGGAGGATGAGGGCTTCATCAAAGAGGAGGAGAAGCCCCTGCCTCGCAATGAGTTCCAGCGGCAGGTCTGGCTCATCTTCGAGTACCCCGAGAGCTCCAGCTCGGCCCGGGCCATCGCCATCGTCTCTGTGCTGGTCATCCTCATTTCCATCATCACCTTCTGCCTGGAGACCCTGCCGGAATTCAGGGATGAGAGGGAGATACCTGTGCCCGTGCCCCCACAAAGTGGAAGTGTGAATGGCACAATCGGGGACTCCCCACCCATGCAGCCACCCAGTAGCCTCTCTGACCCCTTCTTCATTATCGAGACCACCTGCGTGATCTGGTTCACCTTTGAGCTCCTTGTCCGCTTCTTCGCCTGCCCCAGCAAGCCCGAGTTCTCCCGCAACATCATGAACATCATCGACATCGTGGCCATCATCCCCTACTTCATCACCTTGGGCACCGAGCTGGCCCATGAGCAGCAGCAGCCCGGGGCTGGCAGCAGCAATGGGGGCGGGGGCCAGCAGCAAGCCATGTCCCTGGCCATCCTCAGAGTCATCCGCCTGGTCAGAGTCTTCAGGATCTTCAAGCTCTCCAGGCACTCCAAGGGTCTGCAGATCTTGGGACAGACTTTGAAAGCCAGCATGAGGGAGCTGGGCCTCCTCATCTTCTTCCTTTTTATTGGGGTGATCCTCTTCTCCAGTGCTGTCTACTTTGCTGAGGCCGATGACCCCGAGTCTCATTTCTCCAGCATCCCTGATGCTTTCTGGTGGGCAGTGGTAACCATGACCACTGTGGGCTATGGGGATATGCGACCTGTCACCGTGGGGGGCAAAATTGTGGGTTCCTTGTGTGCCATCGCAGGTGTGCTCACCATCGCCCTGCCTGTCCCTGTCATTGTATCCAACTTCAATTATTTCTACCACCGAGAGACTGATCATGAAGAGCAAGCTATCCTCAAAGATGAACACAGTAGTGCTCAGGGCAGCACAGCAGGGGGAGATGCGAAGAGAAGATCCAGTAGAAACTCTCTGAACAAATCTGTTGTGCACTTGGAAAACAGTGAGGGGTTTAACAATGGCACCAGCTCCTTAGAGAAAACCAATATCAAAGCGAAAAGTAACGTAGATCTCAGAAAATCCCTCTATGCTCTCTGTCTGGACACCAATAGGGAAACAGACCTGTAAGGAGAGGAGACAATTAGAGTTCAGAGATGCAGAAAGATTTGCTGGTGTCAGAAACTTACTACTGTAACTATTCTTTTGGTACCAATTATTTTTTTTTAATCGGGCTGTATTTTATTGATCACTGTCCTGAGTGGTCCTCCAGGAATACATGTTTTTATGTTCTTTTTCCATGACACAAAGGGTCACCTATTTTTAAAATAGACTAAGAATAAGCTACGCTCCATGATGCAGGAGCTGGTAAATTGTGACAGTGCAAAATCTAATTTGTAGAAACTTATTTTAGCAAATGGTGGTTGGTTTTAAGTGGGTCATTTGTAGCCAATTCAGTTGTTCAAAGTTTAGTATTAAAGAGTTGGGGTGTGTGTGTGTGGAGAATGAATGGATTGGGGGGGTGAGGGAGGTTGAGGTTTTTTGTACTGTAGTTTCAAAATGAAATTATTCCGATATATTTTATATCTGTATAATTGTATTTATGGTTGAAAGGGGATTTCTTATTCCTGTGAAATATGACATCATTAAAGCACTAGGAACATTAGCAGATAAGCACTTTCAGAGTTTTCCACTTGTGATCAGTACAGATCTGGTTATCTAGTATGTGAAGTGAATTTGGTGCTTTTAACCCTATAGCAGAAAACTTTTATTGTCATTGATATGTTAGGTTTTTTTGTGAGCCTTAAATTATTAAATAATGTAGATATACTTCTTTATAAATAATTTTATTAATTACCTTACTGTTTTAGAATTTCTAAATAATTCAGTCCTGTGCTTACTGTCCCCGCTCAAAAACCTTGAGGTTCTGCGTTTTTTTTTTTGATAGTTTTACAGTTTTACACCTTTGTTATATTTTTGAGACGGAAAGAAAAAAATGTCTGCTCTTACTGGTTTTGATCCAAGTGCACAACAGATCAAAAACATGAGGGAATTGATAGATATAACAAGAAAGTAGAATATGAGTGCAATATCTGCAAAACTATTTTCATTGTACACTCCGGATTATTTTGGCAGGTGTATGAGTCACCTTTATGTATCCATACCATTTGAGTACACAGTTCACTCTTTTTAATTGTCATAGACTGGAAACAGACGGCACTTAAAGAGTCTAACATGGCATGCCGTGCTACTTAAATAACCATTGCGTGGCTTATATCTTGGACTCGGAAACCATCACCTTTCATCAAAACACATCCCTGTTTTCTTTTATTTCCAAACAAAACCTTTTCAGTGCTGTGGATTTTACAGTTAAGATGTTGAAAGACGAATGACACATTATCTTCATCGTGATAATACAGCACTGTACAGCTTACTAGTGAAGACTGACACAAAGTTGCTTCTTTACTTTAAATCAAAGAGCTGTGTTACCATTTGCAAAGGACATCTTTGTTTTCCCCTCAAACTTCTGTTTTATTGCCGAAGGACGTTTCATGCCTTTACCACATACAGTGGCACAGCAAGACTAGCAGAAAGAGAAGTCTTGATTGTCAACGCTCAAGGTTGGTTTTTAACAAATTTTATAATACAACTAAGTAAATACCAAATCGGGATTATAATTTATGGAAGTAGCTCAGATATGTGTACTGTGATAAATTTAAATCAGCTTTGCAAAACAGTGCTTTTACATTCTCTCGTCCAGACACAAATTCTGCTTACCCATCCCTTACCATGCTGGTTAATGATAATGGCCAAATGCATTATGTTTTTCCTGCCTATTCAGTGAAACAGGCATGGTAAGTGCCAAGCAAGTAGTATTTTTAGTGTGTGGTATAAGGAACTGTCACACAGAGCTCAGCCCCAAACCCAGGGGTGAGGGGGAAGGAGGTTGAATCTGATAATAGAAAACAGGATCTTTCACATTAATTTTAGATGTTGGTTTCTTGGTTAGTTTGCTTGTTTATTTAGATGGGGAATGATGCTGTAGGATGCTGTCTGCAAGAAAACTGGCAAAGTGCCCAGTCCGGCTGCGCTCCAGACACAGGCAGATCTCCTGTTTGCTTTAGTGAGAGTTTTTGCATCCAGGTTAAGTGCAGAATTTGCTCTTTGGTGAGACTGAATCTAAAATGGAACAAAGAAGTGGTATAATTGCTTGTTGCACATGCTGAGATCTAGATCATTGTTGGACTTACAGTGAAGCTTTTTGCTCAGGCAAATAGTTTAATTTACTTTCAGTGATTAAATCCATGTGATTCACCTGAATAAGTACCCAACAATGCAGCGAGTCTTTTAGGATCAAATTTTGGTTGTGTCTTCCTCTAACTACTACTCCCACCTTCCCGACCACTTTTATCTTCCATAGTTCACTCTTCCAGTTGTGCATTGAGCTGAATTAGACTGTCAGCTCCTCAGAGCAGGGGCAACGTGTATATACAGTCCCTTGTTTAACAATGGAACGCTGCTTATGGCCAGGGATTCTGGATATTAATGATATGAATTACATAACAGTAATTACTACAATTAGTGGAGTAACACTGATGTAAAACTGAAAGCAGATCAGGGCTATGGGGAGTGGGTTGAGCTGATCTGATGGATCAAGATCATCAAGCCCATTGCTCATGGAAAGGAAAGGCCTTGCCTTCCTCCTTCCTTTTCAGTTTTCTTCCTCCCATTATGTGCCCTTTTGTTGCTTACCCTGAACTGGTTCTGTCTTTGTTTAAGTACATGTGCAAGTGCTGCCTTCTTTTCCAGGAGCTGCTTGAGCTCACTAATCTGGCAGAAAAGCCAGTGGAGAAACAACAACAAATCAGGTATTTTTCTGTCAAATTAGTGAGTTGGAAAGCAAGTGAATGCCAGAGCCAGTGCAGGGAAGGGATGAGGAAGGTCAGTGGTGCAGGGAAGTGAAGAAGTAGGGAGGAGTGAAATCCTCACCCTTCGATGGCAGTGAACTGTTGGGTTATCACGACTGCTTGTTGAACCCTACCTCATGTTTGCAGAGATGCCACAAGACTTGGTCTTGCAAGGTGCTGGGGGCCTTTAACTTCCCACTGGAGCCAGACTGCAAAATCCAGCTCTGGATTACAGCGTATGTGCCCTGCTATAACTGAGAGTAGAATTTGTCCCAATCAAGATCAGGCGCTGTGAGAGCAAAATACCCTGATTGCTGCACAGGGTTCTATGCAAGCTTGTCAGATCATTCCTTGACCTTCAGTTTGAACACGCTGCGTTCTTCCATAATAAAACAACGGAACTTTCCAATAAAAAGAAAACCAATTATTCTCAAAATATGGCTGAAAATATTTGTTTGGCTTGCCTTTCTAAACAGTTGTCAAGTGCAGCTCAGGCAAACTCGGCTTTGACACCTTCTTTACAAGGATGCAGAATTTCTATTGGCTTATAAGGCAGTAAAGGATTTGCTTTCTAATGAGAGAGGTTGCTGCCAGACACTGAGTAATACGACCAGAAACATGGTTAGATCCCAATTCAGCAAAGCGCTTAGCATGGGCTCAGCTTTGAGCACATGCTTAAGTAAAGCATTGTTCAGCAGGTATTTTAGATACACTGATCTTTGAGATTGTTACTTAAAGATGAACTACATACCCTGCTGAAACCTTAGAGCCATCAGTTCCCATTGGACTTTGGCACAGATAATTAGGTACGTGGTACAGTTTGTGAGCCTGAAAACAAGTGGTGCTGCAGGACATTGTAATCAGAACACCAGATTCTTACTAAAGAAAGAGTGCCTATTCCTGCAGCCACTACTCATCAGAGCAGTTCTCTTGACGTGATCAGTTGCAAGCTGAGTACCAAGATGGTCTGCATGAAGAATTGCAACTTTGGACTGGATGAGAGAGTATTTGCACTTTCCAGCAGTGAGAACCTGCTTTTGCTATAACTGATTTTGATGTCAAGAAGCTTCACTGAGTTCAGTAGGCAGCATGTATCTGTGCCTGGGATACAAACAGTGCAGAAGCCTTGTAACACGCCGATTCAAATTTCTGCGCAAAAGAACGTGAGAGAAAGAGAGAACCAAATCACTCTGAGAAAACTCCTGTAAATGTGAAACAGGAGGAGAGTTTAGGCCATGTATGCCAATTGTAGGCTCATTACAAGAAGGAAATCTGTCCAAACCATTATTGATTTTATGTTAGCTGACCTGGAAAGAAAAGCAAGCTGAATAAAACCTCTTCGGAATATCAAAAGCCACAAGATATTAGAGCTTAATGAATAGCAAATCATTGCAAATGTTAAAAAAAAAAACCCAAACCAACACTTTTTGTAAACTCTTTTGACTAGGAGCTACATCATGGAAGATTTCTCACCCCACACATGCCTATATGCCATAGTTATTAATGGCTTGTCATTTTATGCGGGACAGTACGTACTGAAATGCATTCCCCTTTCATTCTTCCATTTTGGGGATGCTGAAGTGAATATTCTTTTGGGTCATCAGTAACATAAGTTTAGTTTGCTTAGCCTGGCCCCAAGGGGAGTCTACATTTCCATTTACTTTTCCATCATTCTAAAAAATGATAAAACAGTAACTAGCAGTTATATAACACCATTCATCTCCTAGTGCTTTAATAGCACAATGATCTTCTGTATACAAACATGGTAAAGAAAAGACTGTGGAAGGGAAGACCGAGCCTTTCAAAGGGGAAGAGGGCTAGGAGAGGCACAAAAATGAATGGGCTTGTCTGGACTGGGACATCTCAAATGATAGATCTCAGGGAGGGAGGGAAGGGAGGAGAGAGATTTCCCCTGTGGTCTCCTTTCTGGTCTCTTGCATAGCTCCTGGTGGCTCTGCAGGCAAGGGCTGTATGCCAGCATCTGTGCACTGTGACCCATCTGGTGGGGTCACTGAACACAGAGGGATAGTTAATGCTGCTTTGAGCAGCACAAACAAATCCCTCTTTTGGGTGCTCTTTTTATTTGGACTCTGTAAGGAGAAAATGGCACTTCTGCTGGCTGTTGCCTGGCCTCTCGTGCTGCAAACACCACTGTTCTGGTGGTGGTGGGGATGGGGCCTATTGATTCACAGCATGCTGAGCACTGCTCTGAAGTAGTTTCCCTTGTCCATGCACTGCCGTTCACCTCTCATTAGGTAACAAAGGAATTATCAGTGCACTTTCAGTCTCACGGAAGATACATATGTACACAAAAAGCCTTATTCTTCTGAAACGTATCAGTGAAGCTAGTTCTGAGGTAAAACAAGGAGACCATTTAGTGGCATGCAACAATGCCACTTAGCCGTAGTGAGGAATGTAGCTGCCTAGCTGAGATTTGTTCAGGTCATTTGGCAAGATGTCCTGACCAGTGGTGAAATTTGACAAGGGCCTGCAGGCAGATTGCTGCCACACTTAGGGAATAATGAAAAGAGAGTTTTAAAGACCTAATCAAGACTTTGGCCTTGCTACTTGGCCATTGGTGGGATCAGTATGTTGTATGGCAGTCAGCGTGCTGGAGAGACCTTGATAATAATGAGGTTGATCCTGTTCAAGACAGAGGGGCAGCAAGGAAACTGTGAGAGAAAGCTGTAACGGCATCTGCCTGCCTTTGGTGCAGCTTTAGCCTGTCATTGTGAGACCATTGGTTTCACTAACCTCCCTCCGTAGGCTAACTTAGCTACTAATGTTTAGAAAATTAAACAGAAAAGGTCTTTATAATAATATAGCCTATTAACAATGAAAATCATTATTCCAACATCATTCTGTGAAGGCTTACGTAATATTCAGCACCACAAAATATTTTTTAGAACATGCCGTTTACTGTATTTGTAGCTTTTGTAAGGCGTTTGGGTTTTTTTTCACTTTTTTGATGAATACTTCAACTGCTTCCCAGTTCTCCTTGTCAGCTTGTTAAATTTCTGTTGCTCTTGCCTTAATTTGGAACCTAAGGGTACTGATATTCTTCAGTGAACCTGGGTCATGCTGTCTGACGTCAGTGTGTCAACTCATAGTATGAATAAACGCAGAAATTCTCCAGTAACTACCTGTGGGTTCATTGGCTAGTACAACCCCCATATTTGTATGATGAAACATTGTGGGAAATGTGGGTATGGTATAATTAAAATTATATGAAATGAGAAGCTTTATTTTAATTGGAATAGGTAAAAAAGCAAAGTTCATAACAATATGACTAAAGAATTAATTGGAATTAGAAGTTGCAAAGATAAATATCAACCTGTTTAAAAAAAAAGAACAGCATGCATATACAATTAGCATATATATTGCTGTACTTTCTCGCTTCTGTAATCTAGTAATGTAGTCTCCTTATTCGGTATTTTTTGATTCCCAGCTATCTGTACTGTATTTTTACCAGGGCTGAAAAAGACGAAACAAGGGACAGACCCAGAGCTGTTGTGAACCAGTGCCTTGAAGATGGCTTGTTTACCTGGAAGCATGTTTTTTCTTTTCTCAGTAATACCAGTTGATGCAATAAGAGCTCTTTTATATCTTCATAAGTACTGCAAATAAGCACCTTTGTATAGTTAGCATAGCTTTGTTGAAATCACTTAAGGATGGAACGCAGTAACTACAACTCCAGATTCTCACCACAGTATCAGCACTGACTAACTTTGTTTTGTTCCCCACTGTTGTAAATGCATGGGACTTGATTCTGTGCTTGTACCAGCTTGTGTGCCACTTTCCTTTGAACTTCCAGATCAGTTGCCCTCTGTAAGGTAATCACGTATTTTTGCCAATATGTGATGAATCTGACTCAGCAAAGCGTTTGCCATTCTGCACTCTAAAATCCCATTCCAGGGCATAATGAACAGGTAGTCCAACTTAGGACCAGCTTTGCATCACCAGATTTGGGGCTTTCTTTAAGAACTTTGTGCTAGGGACAGATACCTGAATTTTGTTCTCATTGATGCCTGGGTGAATCCAAAACAGTGCTGTTAAAATCCAGTGGCTCTGACTGCAGTCTTGTTTCCATTGTTCTGAAAGAAATGCAATATCCTTTGTTTTTAGTGAATTTCTCCTTATTTGACTTGGTGTGACATGAAAATGAGGTTACCCTTTCCAATGGAACAATGTTACTTTGAATTTTCAGCAAATTGACCTGATTTCCAGAAATGGCCTGATCTAATAGTAAAACTAAGAACCTTCCTAGCTGGCAACAAAGTGTTTCCATTAGAGCATGGGCTTTCCAGCAAACATAGTCTACATGTTTACTGCAGAGTTAATAATTTTCCAGATAGAATTTAGAATTCAGCAAAAATAATCTGGAAATTCTCTTTTGTATTAGTAATTCACTCATGTTCACTGTCATCAGAAGGATGTTTCCAAAGAAATCAGTGCAGGTTGTAATGCTTGTCTGACATGCAGAAGACAAAAAAAGAGAGCCATATCTCATTTCTGTGTTTCAGCTACAGTGTGCCATGGAGACTGTCATTTGTGGTCTTGTGGGAAACAGCTCTTAAGGATAACTGTATTTTTTAAAAAACGTTCTGTGTTGTTTTCTCCTCTATAGCTTATGTCACCCATTGCAGTCCTTCTTGCGTGGGTAATGACTTAGACTCAGGGTTCCCCAGTCTTCACTGATACTATCTAAGAAGGTGCAGATCCAAGATGAAGACTTGCTTCTGTAAATAGGAGTGATTTGCATTTTTGCCTGCTCTTCCAACTCCAGTTATTTTGTTCTTGGATTACCCTGGCTCTTACCCTTTGGATTAATGCCTCACTGCTCACTTCCTCTCTTCACTTTTATCACACAGTATATTTGATAGTGATAGCAGTCATTACTGCAAAGCAGTAAGTGGCACAGCTGTTCTGTTGCTGTAGGTAGTAGACGTGATTAGTGCTGGGCATTCTACAGCTTCCTTCCTTCAGTTTCAGGTGGATGTGTTGCTAGAGGTGGTTGTGTTAAAACTGACATAGGAAAGCATGTTGCTGGAGAAGCCATCTTGGATGGAAGTCCATAATAATTCCCCTCTCAGGACAGTAGTAATTCTATACTTCTCCAGTTTTCTGACAAAGCCAGGTTGGATATAAATGTAGAAATACCCAGTCTCTTCTGTCCTATCAAGTCTCCAACCCAGGCCAGGCGGTGGTGGTTTCTGTGGTCTGTTTCCTGTAGGTGAGGAGTACAACGAAGCCTTGCAGCTCTTCTCGTGAGAATACAGTTGTATAATAAATACTCATATTCAGGGTTGCAGTTTGTATGAAGATACTGGAGGAAGTGGTGCAATTTACATATGCTAGATTGGTAGCACAGCTATCTAAGAGTCCGAGGTGCGTACAGGGACCAGAGGTTGGTAATATTAAAATTCCTTCGTTTGTATGGTTGCACTTCAATGGTGGTGTCCTAGCACTTAGTAATACCCCCAGAAAATCTCCAAATCCATACCAGGGTTTTGTTTGCTCCCTCCAGAGTTAGTAGGGATTAGCTAGATTCTACCATACTTAATTCTCTCAAGCAAGTCCAACAAATTTAAAACCTTTTCCACCTTCTCTTTCTCTCCCTCTGCCCTGTTTGTTAGTAGAAATGCATGTGGTTGGGGGGGACAGCTGAAAATTATATGAATTATTTAATCAGTGTAGCCTTATTTTTTTTTCTGTCTTGTTCAAAATTATTTGAATATATGAGGGGGTGTAATTGAAGGAAGCCTTTAATGTGAATTTGCAGAGCAGATTCTATGAGTTCCTTAGTTCAGAAAACACAATAATTTTCAGGCAGTGCTGCTTAAAAAACTTACTTAAAGACAAGAAATGTTAATGTGAAAATACATGTTGTTGTTATTATTTTATTATTATGCAATTAATTTTAGGAATGTTTTAATTAGGAATAGATAATCTTTAACGTGCTGATAAATTCTGGCTGCGCAAGAGAACTGATGGAAAGAAACGGTCAGTCTGGAGGGTGACAAAGATTGTCCTGGGAAGGAATATTCTCTAGCTAAAGCTTAACCACTATGCTTTGAAGGAGACAACATTCCTTGAGTCAAATAAGAAGCAGAGGGAAGAGCAAGAGTCTATAGGTGAGATATCAGGGCATTTGCCTAAGAAAGGTATGGTGACTCCCAGAGTTGTTTCTGGATTTCAGCTACTGGGCAAAATACCTACTCAATGCCTAAACCATGACAAGCAGACGCTGGCATCTTCCTGCAGGCCTGGTGGAGTAAGTCCCAGTAAATAGCAAAATTTCAGTCATATTCCCAAAACCCACTTTTCTCACAGGGTATCTCTAAATAACCTGTTCCTTGGGTTAAGATGCTAACTTTAGTGACTCTGATGCCAGTGTGTTGAATATTTAGAGATGCCCAAATATCTCTGTGGGCAAAAACTCTATAGCCAAGGCATTTCAATCTGGATTTCTCTGGAGCTGAGAACAGCATCTATTCCTCAGTGGCCTTATTTATCTCTGTGACTCACGAAACACAGATGAGTACTGACAGGTATGCATAGCTTGTTCACATATAGTGGCTGCAACAGGTAAACTATTGCAGCAATGCTAAATATTATTATTATTACACAATGGAAAAAAGTAATTTATTATTAGAAGCTAATTAATTTTCTAACTTGGTCTGATAGTTTTGCTCTGATAGCAGAATTCATTTGACTGCATAACAGAGTATTCACAAGCTTGTCCTGGTTGGGTTTTGGAGGATTTTAATTTTTTTCTTCAAATTTTAGCTGTCTTCTTGACATTCTGAATTGAAACAATCTTAAGCAGGTGATGGAAGAATACTAGGGGATATGATGCATACTGATAAGGCAGCGGAGGCTGAGGAGCGTAGAAATTCTTCTTCTCTCTGCTCTGGAGAGCATGAGAGCAAAATCCCTCTGGAAGGCTTGGAAACACTGTGCTTTTCAAAATGGAATTTGCACTGCTTCTTGCTAGTGGAAAATGGGTTAGGTTCTGTTCTTAATAAGGAAGCTGGATATTCCACTAAGGAGAAGATATGAATTCTCATAGACATCCTGACTTCATCTATATTAGAAAATGAAATGTGCCCAGGACCATTCTCTGGCACTGAAGTCAATTGGCATGCAGCAGCCCATGTTCATACTGTTAGACTCTCCCTCTAAAACAAGGTGGCTGGAAGGAGACTGCCTAATAGGCTCAGTTCCTGGCCTGTGCTGATTCCCAGAATGTGCCTAGGAAATATATGGGAGAGAGTTCTCTGGTACAGACTTACAAGTGTGACCAGGAGCCTTTAACAGTATAGTGGCTTGTGATTAATTGCCTGGCAACATTCCCTCAAACTGTTTTTAACTGTCAATTGTAGATATTGCTAAGTTTCACACTTAGGGCTAAGAAGTATGCCCTGCTTTGATGCCACATGGCATCTTGCCCTCTGGCAAATTCTTGGAGTATCTTAAAAGCTTTACACTTTCTCCCTATTGGTACTTTCTTATATTAAACAGGAGTCAGTCTCTATTCATTAAGCACAATTATTTCTGCAGAAATCTGTACTCATCTAATTCTGCTTCCACCTGAGTTCGTGTATGTGCAACTATACTAAAAGTCACCACACAAAACTCCAACTTTTCTAAGTGCAAATGGAGGAGCACAAATGAATCTGACAGTGAGAGCGGGATACTGTTGCTTTGTTTTTTGACTGATGGATTTTCCTGTTTGCACAGCCCTAGTGTAGGCTATACCCTGGGTTTCAGTCACTGCATCTTGTAATTCTGCTTAGGAGCCCTGGTGGTCAAGCACATCCCCTGTTCTTGCTATCCAGCAGGCTGCACTAGAAAATAACTGGAAATTTAAAAAAAAAAACAAGGAAGGGGGTGGGAAGACATTCCTAACTGCAAGCAAAGAAATTCAGGCAGGATGAGACATGCAGAGATCTCACTGAGGCCAGCCTCCTTCCCAAAAAGATGGTCAGTCTCACCTAAATGATCTTCTGCAGATGTTTGCCTGGCTTGTACCTGACATGGACAAGGCTGTGCTGGTCCATGGTGTTTACATTGTGGATTAAGTTTACTTCCCTTTGCCTATATGCTGAAAGGATAATTTGGTCCTAAACTAATTGCAACCTGAAAGAGGAGTAACTAAAGGTCAAAACAAATATGCACTTTCTTAGCATTGTTAGCTTCCAAATGGCTTTGACTTTTCTAAGTTCATTGAGATAGCCTCAGAAAAATATGCGTTCAAGTAAGGACTGGTCTGAAAGCATCACCAAGCTTCCCTTACAAAGCATTGGGATATTACATGTAATGCAGGAAGCAAAACTAATACAAGCACGTGTAACTGAATTACTGCTTCTAGTGCTGTAGAAACCTTAGATGACCCAGCACGGGCACGAAGTGGATGACCACCAGGATTCTTCTGTAACTTCAAGGTTAATCTATATGCCAGCACTTGCTCTGCTGCATTCCCCAGGAACTGGAACGTTTGTTAAGTTCCATCAAACTAAGAAGTAAGAGTACATGTCTGGAAGTAAACTTCCACTTGAAATCTTTTCTGATCTTGTAATTAATGGATTTTGACAGCTCTAACTGCAGTAATTTAAGATGTTAATGCAGTCAACGACCCCAACAAATGGGTGAGAAGCAAGTCCCTCTGAAGGGACCACTAAGGACAGGTGAACCTATCAATGGGCTTTCATTTTTTAGTTTTTGTACACATGAGCATCCCATATGATCTTCCACTGAACATAGTCCACCTCCTAATGACTCAGTTTTCTCCTCTGTTTCACTCCTCTGGCAGAGGTTGTCATCCTTCAGGATGACAGGACAAGGCTTCTGAGTACTGAAGGCCTGTTTGATGATGGCAAATGTTCTGGACAATAGAACTTGCTGGCTGAGGAATTTCTTCTGTGGAGGTGGTTTCCTCCAACAGATGAGTAGGCAGAGAGCTTAGTGCAGGGGTCATGTCTTAGGTGCTATAACAAAGAACTTGGGGTGTGGAATGCTGAGGTTCACCACCTGGAAAGTCTGATGAACCTTTTTATGTCAGGGCATCAGTCTTTAAAGTCTGCTTCAACAAAGAGTAAGGTTAAAAACTCCATTTATCATATTTATGTATTATTCAATATTTAAAGATGGGATATATACTTAAAATGTACATGTAAAAAATGTGTAGATTTGCAAGAAAGTATAATTCAAGAGCCAAACATATCTCTGGTGTAAGTGAACAAAATCATCACTGGAGCCAGTAAGGTGAGGGAGCCTTTCTATTAATTCCCCCTAGAGAGAGAAGTCATTATTGCAGCATTCATGGACAGTGAAATATATATTTAAAATATTTCCAGAGCACATCTTGCTCTCTGTTTACTCTGTAATTATGGATTAGTTTTACTGAAGTCAACTTCTGTTCCATTCCAGGAATCCTACTCAGATAGACTTGAGGGCTGCAGTCATATCCTTTGTTTTCCTTGAGTCTTGACAGACCGAATTAAATAGAGATCTCTCTTACAGTGATAGCATGCTGACGGCATGTGCTGTGGGGAGAAGAGACTGTGGAAATAATATTGCTTATTGTTCGAACTCAGCTTGCAAAACAGCAGCATAGCATGTCTTGTTAGTCTACACTAGTTTCTCAGGCAAAGCAGGTGATTCTGGGAAGGTGTGTGAAGGGTCCAAATTTGGAAGAGAAAATAATCGGAGACTGATGACTGGAACAAAATGCTCAAGCCAAAATGCTTCCTCCCTGGGGAAGCTCTCCTTCGGTAAGATGTAGTGTTGTTTAGCTGTCTGGTTTTAATTCCAGGACTGCAAAGAAAGCATGGGTCTTAAGGCCCTGCCTGGGACTTTTTTTGTCTTCTGTTGGGTAACGAACCCAAACATACGGGAATCAGGCCTGAATAAGAATCTCAAATACCATCCATTTCTCACCCCTGAAACCCATACTATTCCCTTATCTGATTTTCTAATTGAATTGTTATGGGTGTAAAATCACACTTTAAAATTTCCTCCTGTCATTTGCATAGAGCTCAGAGGCAGAGGCCAATGTAACATACTTTGAATTTGTTTTCCTTTTTAGAAGGGGCTTGCAGTTTGGATTTTTTTTTCCCCGGGCTAATGTACATCTGATGTCAAGCTTCCCAGATGAGAGTGGTTAGACTGGCGTTGACATTTTTAGAAATATGTGCGAATGGAAAAATATCCTGGGAGTGCTGCCAATGGCTGATTCTGTAAAGTTTTAGTCTCTGTTGAATAGGAAACATGAGCCAGGTACCTTTACTGAAAAGAAGCCTTACTCATGAAGTGTCTCTACTCAGGTGTGTGCCATGCGTGCCTTCTGAATATAAGGAGAGGGCAGGAGTGAATTCCAGCAGGCTGTGACTCATTCAGGGGATATTCAATTCCCCTTTCTGACCAGATGATAAACAGCCAATTAGTATCTTTCCCAAAGGGAGGAACAACTACAGCAAAAGATCCTGGCAAAAAATGGATTTTCCAAGGTTTAACTGCGAGGGCAACAAACAAAGTGGCTCAGACAAATCTGCCTGATCCGTGGCTGTTCCTTCCAGTTTGGTGCTGACGTGACTGGGACAAAACAGCGTAGAGCTGAGCTGATTTGCAGTGAATCAAGCCTGCAGCTTTCCAGTTCACAGTGAGATGGTAGAATTTGGAGGATGAGTGCAGCTGATTAATGGTGCTATGAATGTCAATAATTTTTATAGGCTTTGCAGTATGCTCATTTTAACTGCCTCATCAGAGCAAACGTCTCGTTAACAGATAGTAGACTTTCACAAAGCGCAGGTGAAATGCTTCTCTCCCTTGAAGAGAAGCAGACCACCCTAAGTGAACAGGGGGCTGTACAGGGGTTAAACCAGTGCAGGACGTGCTCTAAGGGTGCAGTATCGTGATCGCTGAGAACAGATTGGCTATGTCTATATCCAGGGCTACAGCCAGCTCCTGCTGAGTTGCTGGCTCTGTTGAGTTTGGATCTCAGTAGGAGCCTGGAGCCAGGAGCTGGTGCTTTTTGCTGAGGCAAAACAGTGCTCAGTGAGTGGCAGGGCCTTGCAGCTCCAGCTGAGCTCAGTGCTGAGCCCAGTCTCCTGACTGGCAGCGTCTTGCCTCTGTGAGAAACAGAATCTGCTGAGTTGCCCCATGGGTCAGTGGTCAACAGGAGCTTCGGTGGCCAAATTGCATACATCTGTCCCTCAGCTCTCCCCTGATGAGTGGCAGGATGCTTGTTTGCAGCATGGTCTTGCACGCCATCGTTCTCCCAACACTCTCTCTCTTTTGCAGAGTCAGCAGTCTCTTTCTCATCATCATCTCTCTCCTCTTTACCTTATGCTCACACGTTGACAAGGCTGAATGGATGTGGCTGCATACACCAGCCCGTGCACTATGGAGTGCATATTCTGGCCTTGGCAGGGCTCCCTGGGCTGGTTCCTGTTGTGGATGGCTCCCCACACAGTGACACTGTGGCTTAGTGGTGGCCTTAGCAGGAAGTTTAGATACAGCTGTTTTCACACATCATTTACTGGTGGGATTGCTCTGTAACTGCTGCATGGAGCACCACAGAAATAGATTATATCAGCTTTACAGAAAACAGTATGTTGAACTGAACTGGATTCATTCTGGAGAAGGGTTTGGTGGTTTCCAAGGGAAACAAAGTTTTTTTAGTCACTCTTGTTCATCCGTAACTTTTGAGCTTGTTGGCTATTTTCAACTAAATTTGGCAAAGGGACACCAGCCTTGAAGAAAATAACTTTTTTTTTACAACTTTTGTAAAGGTAGCTGACTGCATGGGGGAAAGACAGACCTGAATTCATACTGTGTCTCTTAGGGAAAAGCTGTGGCATTAGCTCTCCTAAATTTTTGCTCTATCAAAACAGGAAAGATATGGTGAATGAAATACACTATCAAGACTTCTCTGAAGTGTAGCTAATACTGGTTAGATGTGACTTACAGAATATCAGTGAGAAGCAGAGTTGTGCTTAGAAATAAGGCAAATAGTGGCTTCCATATTGAGACAGTTCCTACCTTCCTTCTAGCAGTAATTTCAGAACATTTTTCAAACTTCTAACTTGTTCTAAAATCTGCTGTAATGGGGGGGGGGGTGGTTAGGGAAAGAGAACCCTCTTGATTTCAGTGAGTTTGGCATCAGGTTTGTCATGGTCCATCTCATGCCATCCTGCTGTTTTACAAGTTGAAATTAAAGCTCGCGTCCTTTTCTGCTGCATTGCACTGGTGATCTTGGAGGGGTAGGAGGATGGGAGGGAAGAGTTTACAAGAAGACTGGATCTTTACTACTGGACTTTAAATAGACTGGGTGTTAAGTAGATTGGCTTGCATGCCCCTTAGCCACCCTGCACTGCAGCAGTACCAGCTGCAGGTCCTTTACTTCATGGAGATGAGTACTAGCTCCTCCTATTTGATTTTCTTAGCATAAGGCACGCTGCAAAGGGTTGGTTGATTCTCCCCTACTCACTAACCAACTATCCATACATATTATGCCCAATGGTGGCATTTCCTATAGGACTTTCTAGCCTGATTTGAAATAGGACAGGAAGAAAAGCAAAGCATATTACTATGCCATGCTTAAGACTAGACCTGAAAAGCGTAACTGAGTTCTAAACAACTTTCCCAAGATCACACAGTGGTGTGCCGAAGAGAAGGCACATTTACTGATGGGGAGGCTAATACCTTAATTTTAAGGACTATGGGGTCACACTTTTTGCCTACATGTTTTACAGTCATAAACTAAAATGAAACTGTAAGGTACACCTAGCCAAAATAACTGTCAATTTACTGCTCTCTAGTAGGACAGCTGTTACATGCACTTTTCTGTGTTATCTGCAACATGTTTATCGCTCTGATCACTATACTTTACCCTTCTGGTCTAGCCAGTGCAATCTGTTTTATTTATTATTATATTGTGTTCACCACTGATTCTGTGGATGAGACCCTTCCAATGATATCATAAGAAATGTAGCTAATAGCTCTCGTGTATTGGTTCTCTCAGTCTCTCTCTGTCAGAGCTGTGAGCAGTGAAGCAGCTGGGGTTTTTAAAAAGAAAATACAGATACATGTGTATTAGCAATATGTGATTTCTGAGAAGGAAGTACATCTTGGAGTTTGTTTTTTATCCTCCAAACTTTGGCCCAATGCCGAAGAAAGTCTTATATCCTGGTCCCTTATGGTAGGAGTTTTTGCTGCGTTTGAGGAAAAAATTCGCTCGCTGTAACTATCAACTTGGAGCTCTTAACTGATCTTTTAAATACCTTGGACCAAAGTTCTGTTTCTTCAGGGTTCAATTTTAGGGCCAGTTCTGTTCAATATATTTATCAGTGATATGGATGCAGGAGCTGAATGCACCATTAGCAAGTTTGATGATGATACCAAACTGGGAGGTGCTGTTGACTCTCTTGAGGGACAACAGGCCTTGCAGAATAATCTAGATAGATTGGAGCATTGGGCTATGATTAATGGGATGAAATTTAACAAATCAAAATGCCGTATTCTGTACCTGAGACAGAGTAACACTGGGCACAAGTATAAATTGGGAGAGGAGTAGCTAGGGAGCAGCCCTGCAGAAAGGGACCTGGGGATGCTGGTGGGCAGCAGGCTCAACAGGAGTCAGCAGTGTGCCCTGGCAGCCAAGAGGGCAAACGGCATCCTGGGATGCATCAAACACAGCATCACCAGCCGGTCAAAAGAGGGGATTATCCTGCTCTATTCAGTGTTGGTGCGGCCTCACCTTGAGTACTGTGTGCAGTTCTGGGCCCCACAATTTACGAAGGATGTGAAGGTCCTTGAATGCATCCAAAGGAGGGCAACAAAGCTGGTGAAAGGGCTGGAAGGCATGTCCTGTGAGGAGTGGCCAAGGACTCTGGGTTTGTCTAGTTTGGTGAGAAGGAGGCTGAGGGGCAACCTTATTGCTCTCTACAGCTTCCTGAGGAGGGGAAGTGGAGAGGGAGGTGCTGATCTCTTCTGCCTGGGATCCAGGGATAGGACGCATGGGAATGGTTCAAAGCTGTACCAGGGGAGGTTCAGACTAGACATTAGGAAGCATTTCTTTACTGAGACGGTGGTCAAACACTGGAATGGGCTTCCTAGAGAGGTGGTTGATGCCCCATCCCTGTCAGTGTTTAAGCGGAATTTGGACAATGCTCTTAACAACATGCTTTAACTTTTGGACATCCTTGAAGGGGTCAGGCAGTTGGACTAGATGATCATTGTAGGTCCTTTCCAAATGAAAATATTCTATTTTCTACTTTTCTATTCTTTTTTCTAAACATACAGATCACCATGGAGGCAGGGCAGTTAAACTTGATTGGTTCACATACAGACAGATCTGTGTGGGGGTTAGAAGGCATTTGATCTGCTGCCATTGTTAAGAAAGACTGCAGCATTTTGTCATCAGTATAGTAATGGATTTCCTGTGAAATCTGTTCAAAAACATGGGAGATGCTCACCAGATCAGACACTAGCAATATTTCTAACTTTATACCATGCAGAAAATACAGTATTTCTAACAAGCCAAAGGTAAACAGGGAGAGCCCCACATTTGAAGTCTGTTTTTTAAATTAATCTTATGGTGCTGTGAAGTCTGACTCATGATTGTTGAATGCTCAGCCTATCCTATTCTGTCAAAAATCAGTCTTATTTTGAATAGTAAGAAGTGCTGTAGAAAGAGGGCCAAACATTCTGTCCTTGTAGTCATTGAGGACTTGCAGGTTCTAGAAAAAACTTCAGTAAAAGCCTTGGGCATGATTTGTTTTCCCTTTGTAGTCTTTTACCACTGCAACATAAATCTAACAGTCTGCTGCAAAACAAACAGAACATAATCTGCCATTTTCTCTTGACCATTTTGAAATAGTCTGTTAGAATAGCCAAAGAATGGCATGGGGGCAGTTTGCAAAATCATTTTGCATGAAGGGATTTCAAAAAGCTTCCCCAAAAGCTACCTACAAGTTATTAACTCACATTTGGGGACCATCTGCCTAGTGGCTTTTCAAAATAATGCTATAAGCACACAGGCTAAAAGCAAGGAATATCTTACAAAAGCATATTTTCCAGAAAAAAAAAAAAAGAAAAGGCAAATCCCCAAATAGTTGAGCCTTACCTTTTGTTATACCCATAGGTGATAAATCATAAGGTATTTGGGAACAGAAGTGTATTTGGGGCATTGCCACGACATATGTATGTTCTGAGAATCATCTTGCAGTTTCTATTGCAGAATTTTGACCTATTTTGGTGCAGCTGCATTTGTTTGGGGAAAATGCAGTGTATGTAACAGGGACATTACTATGGCTCTTCAGACTTTACAATCAGGAATTTACAGCATTTTTCCTGCTGTAGAGAAAGACCAGGCATTAGAGATAGGGTTTTTCTAAAGCTGTAAGGCTTCATCTACATGGGAACACTTGCAAAGTGTAATCTGAATAAAAAAAAAGCTAGATCTGAAGTACGATGAGTTGAAATGGAGCATACTCCTCTGTGAACAATCACATTTGGAAGGTATGGCTGACTCGTGTAACTTAGTTCACTTCAGAATACTAGAACAAATTTAATCTTTATTACTTGAAAGGAGAATGACTGTGCAGGGACTAACCAGAATAAACATGGCTTTTCCCTAGCTAGACAATCCCCATTTTTAAAAGCCATCTGAGAAGTCAGGAAATACACTGAAAGTCATTGGAAAACAGACGTGCCATCTCTATAATTTGCTGTACACAAAGAGCACAATTCAACAAGGTGCTGAACAATATTTTTTTTAGGTGCTAAATTCCTTTTGTCATCTGTAGGTGTTGAAGGCAATTGGTATCTTGTTATCACCCATGATGAAGTACAGATGGCATTGAGAATGACCTGTGCTACTCAATATGCAGATATATCATAGCTCTTATCAAATTTCATGGGTATTGAATGAAGAGTAACTTAATCCTATAAGGTATGAAAAAAACTTTACCATTCTTAGCTGCAAAACATGCTGATGACTGGAACTTGGGCCAGAGAGATACCTGCTCCACCCTTACTTGATTCAAATTGTGTTTGGACTCTGAAGGCCTGTTCCTCTGCTGTAGAATTGAATGGAAATTTTGCAACTGGCTTCAGCAGATATAGGATCAAATAGTATTGCTGCTGCTTTGGGTAAACTTTCCCACTACTGGTTGGATGAAGTAGTAGTTGGTCTGACCCTTGTTCTGAACTAGTGAAAAAAATCACAGAGAACTCACTTTGAAAAAGGGTGGGGATGAGATAATTATTATTCACTGTCAGCTCTGAGCCTAAATTATGATTTAGTCTGTTTCTGTGCTCCCTAGAAAGGCATCACATGGCATTATATAAGGCTGGGTGTCACTGTCAGTAGATGATGCTTAACCTGGAAAAAATGGAGGTTCAGAAGATAGAAGGAATTTGAGGCAAATAAGACTTTTGGACTTTCCTTAAGAAAACTTATCTAAGTGGTTACAAGTGACAAATTGATGTTTAAAGGCCTTGTATGGCATCACAGCATACCAAGCTAGTACTAAGTATTTGAAAAGATAGCTGGAATAGCAATATATTCCATGTTTTTATTATCTGTAGTTTATAACTCTGGGTAATCTGGATAGTCTCATAAGTGTACTATCCCTTTGGAATCCAGTTAAGTTTTTGTCCTGTATGATTGCTTGTGTCACTAAGTTCCGTAGCTTAATTACACTTTGTGTAAAAAAGTAATTCCTTTTTCTGTTTTTAAATTTCCTGCCTTACATATTAGTCACTGTCCCTGGATTATTATTTTTTATTTTTAGAGAACAAAAAGTCCCAGTCTATCTGATTTACCAGGTTCTGTATAGCATACATTTTGCCCACAGTCTTCTTATTTGTATCCTTTATAAGGCAAATAATCCAGTCTTCCCAACAACTTTTTGTATGACAGTTTATTGAGGCCCTGGATCATTAGCATGTTTCCTGTAAGCCTTCTCATCTGTTTTGAGCTCCACCATCTAAAGCTGCACGCAGGATCCCAAAAGGGGCTGATCCACTGATTAAAGATGGCGTGACATTTTCAGCTTCATGCTCTTTTCTACATGCACCTTATCATCTTTGTAGATTTCACTGCAGCTTGGATAGTGATCACAAGCCTTCACTTTGCAGGTACTGAAGGCCAAGTCTATGCTGGTGGTCTCCCTCAGTGACTGAAGTAGAGCACTGATCTGAAGTGGTGGCAGCCAGGTCTCTTGAATGTTCACTGTGGCAAGTGTCAGGCTGATTGAGATGTGAATGTTAATGTTGAACATTTGGGCTACCTTCTTTTTAAACATCTGTCTTGTATAGACATACCTAGAGCTGCTGAAGCCCTTTTTTTGGAACATATACAAACATTTAGATCTCTGTAATACATGTGAGGATTTTTTCTTTACAAATTATGTGGCTGCAAGTTTCACTGGTGATTTCCATGTGTATTCATGTAGCTGTTTCCTCTTTCGCTGAAGGAGCTCAAAACTCCTTTTTGTCCCAACTATTGTAAATAAATTGAGCACTTGCAGGCTACTCCATCTCACTTCTACTTTTCCAGAGAAAATGTAAATATTCAGTGAAACAAGATCATTGGGGACCCTTGTCTGGTCTTCTTCCATGATTACACCAGATGTGTCACTGACAGCGGACATTCAGCACTTGAAGCAAGTGCAGACTTCGCAGGAACAAATGACTAATGCATTCACTAGAAGACTGTCCTTTAAATATGAACTAGAAGGTTATGACCTGGTGGGATCTAGTTGTGTTATCTAGTTGTTTCTGTAGATTTTAGGAGGCCAAGCTAGGCTGCTGAGTGCTTTAAGTTAAGAGGAACAACAGTGAATGATGAAGGACTCCATTGGGCACTGACTGTGACTATTAGCCATTCTGAGTGCAATAATCTTATTTCTGAGATGTTCAGGTAGTGAAAGTAAAACTATGTGTCTTGGCTGTGGGTGTGTGTGACTCTCCTGAAACATGCTTTTGTCTTTTCCTCTTTTTCAGTTTGTGAATGGCCTGGTTCTTTATACAACTACCAAAGCTGTTAGCAAGACTGCCTTATCAAGCTGTCCTGCTAGTTTTGACAGCCTCTTTGAGGCTCAGAGAGACAACACCTCCTACAGACTCTAGCAACACCTGTTGAATTTATGTGCTGTCAGACTCAACATTGCCTTGCCAGCCTGAATTTGCCTTTGCAGATAGGCAGCTGGTAGCTGTAGGATCAGGAACCTGACCTGATACTACATTATATTAAGGGAGCTGGTATTGTTTCAGCAAACCTGTGTTTTTCTGATGTGAATGTTCTTCTGGTCTACATTCCCAGTTCACAGAGAAAAAGTCTGCCCTCAGAGAGACTGTGTAGAAGCAGGAACACAGGAAAAGTGATGCCTCAGAATGATTGCTCTCATATTGCTGAACCTATCAGGGACAACCTAACTAAACTGCATGCATGGAAATGAAAGAGCTAATCTAACCCTTGCCACGGCAGTCAAAGCGTGCAGTTTAGGTAATTGCCAGTGTCTGTCTTAAAAACAATAGTCCCAGTCCCGACGCAGTTGAAGACACTTGGCGTTGTGCCACTGACTTCGCGGGGGTCAGAACTGAGCTCAGTGTTCTATTTTAGACAGAGTACAGTTCAAGGAGAGGATACTGATCTCTGTCAATAACTTAAAACTGAATCCAGTTGCCACAGCATCAGGTAATTTCTTAGGAAAGTTTGTCAGACTTTTCAACATCAATACTGGGTTTCAGAGGTATATTTGCTGAATTACTCTTTTGATCAAACCCCTTGATAAGCAAGTCTGCTCTCCATCTGGTGCTGATCCTTACTTAAAATACAGTGAGATTGGCAACTAATTCATTCATGGACAGATTAAGTATAAAAGTTGCATAAAACAGTTAATACTGCTAAGTCCAAAACTTACCTGTAGTTTCTTGAAAAAACAAAGTATGAACCCTTCGTCTTAGGACAGAATCTCTTTGTAAGATGGAGAAATATCTCACACACTTCTGGTGCTGAAATACCAAGTAGTGATGTTTGGGTTTTGCAGATTCCTTTCCTGTTAATTCTTGTTCCAAATATAGTACCATACTTGTCTTGAAACTGGTTACACTTCATGTTCAAGGAAAAATTCTTGCACTTTAAAGATTCAGTTTTACCTTTAAGGCTTTAATCTTGCATCAATAACTTTAAGTGCTTTCCAGTGATGCACTAAGCTAGGAACTAACATCCTTCTTTGTTGTTTTCAGTGCCAGATAACATTTAGATCCAATGGTGGGCTTCCATTTGCCGTGAAGATGGAGTTACAGGGGATGCAGTGTACAGATATTAAGCAATTTGATCAATGCTATCCGGAAATTACAGTGATTCTATGTATTTTAGGATACCCATCTAGGTTCCAACTCCTTGTTCTGAATCACTAAAAGTCATGCTAGTTTTATTTTTTTTCTAGAATCCCCACTAAAAGTCTTGTTAAAATGAGTATGGGAAATCCACTAGCAGATAAGGATGAATCTTCACAGGCATAGGATTAATATGGGATGAGTTCAGAAGAGAAAAGTACATGCATATCTTTAGGGCTTAACAGTGACAAAAGACACTTTTTCAGGTAAGGATGTAAGTATCCAAACTAGAAGTCTGTATTGACACACAGCAGCAGCATGAATCAGAGCTTCACTGACCTTCTCATTGAATGATCAAGAAGGGGAAGGGAGTTGGTCTTGATGTCTTAGGCTATCAGAGGTAAAAGAAACGTCCTGAAGTCTTGAAGTAGTGAGAAAAAACTGTGGGTAGCTCTATTTGACAGCCAGTTGACCAAAGTCCTTTACAACCCACCTTAGAGTTTACTGTGTACTGTATTCCTCACCCAAAAATTTTTGTCTTCCTTTCTCCATAAACTCCAACCATATGATTTTCCATGTGAGAGGGAAGGAGGATAGCACACTTCCTCAGCATGAGACTCAGGTCTATAATCAACATTAGATGCTCAGGTTCAAGTTCCTCATCAGAATGCTGCCAACTTGGGGTTTGAACTGGCCCTTTAAAATTCCAAGGGGATATCTGCTAAAGGGTTGGATTTCTACTGTTGCACTCTTTTTTTTTCCCCACAAGCAGTCCCATCCTGTGCCTAACGTATCAAAGAATAGAGTTGGCCAAGCTTTGTTCAGTCTGCTGAGAATGTAGCAAGACACAGCTATCCTCCCTTTTAATTTCTCTTTTGTGATCTTCTGCTGTAAGTTTGATAGCGTTCACTGTTATCTTGTGAAGTCACATTGAGTGAGACCATTCTTTGCATTGTTTTAGTTAGCAACATACTTAGGCTGATCCAGAAAAAAAAAATTGTACAATTACCATCCAGGATATGTGGTCTTTCAGCCTACAGTGCCCTTGTGATCCGTCAGCCACGTACAAGCATGTGAATGGAGAGCTCCACCTCCAAAGTGGTTTCCCGGCTGTTCTGAACAATTGCTTTCTTGGCCTTTTGTGCCTATCAGATAATAAGACAAAGCTGCAAAGTAAGATATTGTAAGAGTCCCACTTAATTTGTACAGTCAGCTTAGAACAGCTGCAGACAAATACAGGTTCAGGACAAGAGACTGCAGCTCAGGACAAACACTACTCAAGGACTGCTGATGTGAGTTTGACAAGCAAAAACTTGTTGTTTAAGTCAGTAGTACCAATGAGCCTGTCTATTGAACAGAAAGCTCACAGCTGCTCACAGCAGGACACTGCTGCTTTAACAAGATTTTCTCTGGCTGGTCCAATTCCCTTGTGCTCTTTTATTTTTGGTTTTGGTTTGGGGTTTTTTTTTTGTAATCATCTTTCAAACTTCAGCAGCGTTTGCTGTCCCAAGATTCTGACTCTAGTGGAAGAGATTTTAGTGGAAGTTCTACTGCAGTTTGCACGGGCTTCACTTCAGGTCACTAATCACATCTTCCTCAGGCTCTCCTCAGGCTCTTTCATTGATTGTCCTCCAGCTGGAGAAGTTGTCTGAGAGAAATGACATGACTGGTGTGTTGAGGTCACATTTCTAGATTGAGGGTGGACTGAAGAAAGCTTCTGCCCTTTGGATTCAGGGACAACCTGACATTTGAATGTGGCGTGGGTGAGTAAGCCTTCAGTCTTCCTTCTCTATCATGCACATCTGCTGCCCCCCAGGCAGCCAGTTACGTTTGGAATGGACAAGAGAGAGCAGAGGATGTGACGGGTGACTTGATCTGGTGTTTGGATGCTGAGCAGCAAAGTGTCTCTGCTGGATAAGGTTACTTCACCAACAAAAGACTAATTGATTATTCTGAGTCACCATCAGAAATCCACATGAAGGACTTGAGTTGAGGTGACAGGTTAGGAAGTTTGCCCCAAGGCAAATTTGGAGAACAAAACAATCATAGAAATAAAACATGCTTTATGTTTTGCAGTGTTACCTGTATAACTACATTTGACAGAATGGAAAAGCAGGAGGCCAGGGGATCTAAAAGCATGAGATGAAGGGCTTGTTGAGATCCTTTGGTACATTTTTCTGTGAAAGCTGGAATAACTAAATGGAGCACAAATAATCCTTCTGCTAATCTTACTCCAGAACCAAGCTGACTCATACCTACCATCTCAGCAAAAAAGGCAGATTACTTTGGCTAGATACACACTAAAGTCCTTGGATAGCTCATTGCTTTAGTACCTACATGAGAGGAATCTTGCAACCGAGTGGAATTCTCATCCCTGGGCTAGGATTTTATTCCCCTTTTCCCACAAAAATGCCTTTTTTTGGCAAGTTGTAGATATTCTGTGGGCAAGGCTTCTTTGACTCCTTCCAATGAAGTTCATTTTTTAAAGTGACAGGCAAAAAAGGAGAAAACGTGACCTTCTAGCCTGAGATTTACTAGTTATTTTCTGGTAAGAATATTTTTTGAAGGATGATATGGTGTCCAATTGCTAATTCAAATGGTATTGAAGTAATCCCTCTAGCTTAGGGAAGATTTGCTTGTTCATATAAAGAGTGAACCCTCTGTGGCTTCTGACTGGTTAGACAATGCCCTCAGGAAGATGGAGATGAAGGTTAAGATACAGACAGAAAAAGGAGGGAATTGGGATTCTTGGGCAAGGGGTCTTAGTCTTAACGCTCAACTAGGAGATAAGAGAAAATAATTATTCTTTCTCTGATCACCCTAATTTCTGCGGTGCGGTAAATCTTAGGTTCCTAATTAGTGAACACCACGTTACTTCTGGATTTAAACAGAGGCCAGAGCCTGCGTACTTGGGAAACTGAGTCCACTAAGCAGCATGAGTGCAGGATTTTCCAGCAGCAGACTGAACTGCAATTTTGATGTTCTACATTTTGGATCACAGTAGTTATGCATGCAATTAGTAAGGATTTAAGCATCTAATTCCTCTTGTGACCCGGCCTTCCCATCCCACATCAAGTAACTGTGGTTTGGTCTCATGAAGCATACGTAGATCCTTCATGGTCTATCTAGTGTGGCTTTGAAGACCATATACCTGAGGTGATTAAGTTAATGAAGAAATGTGTAAGGAACGGCTCTTTTACTGACGTTAAATTTCATTAACCTGTGTCACAAGAGCCCTTTATCACCTCACAGGATGAGTCCTGCTATTTTTTAAAGGCTTGTGCAGTGTCAGCTTTCCATGTAACTGTCTGTAACTTGGAACACTTTCACCACCTCATATCCAGCTACGTCACCAAGGCTATAAACCCAGGAAGAACTGCAACCCTCACAAATACTGAAGACAGTTTGATAAAGAGGCTGCAATAGTCAGAGCAGTTATGCAATCAAACAGTAAGTGATGTTGTCTCTCTTTGTTTTTAAGAGCAACCTGGAGCTCATGCGGTAGCGCTATTCTCCAGATGGCTTTCCACAGCATCGTCTTCCGTAACACACCAGTAAGCCACGAGACTGAGACAGAAATTCCAGTGTGGGGAGGGTGTGAGTCATGAGATGGTGAGTGAAAGAAACAGCAGGATAAAAATAACAGAGCACAGTATGATGCAGAATATTAATCTCTTACCCTGTGTTATCCTAGCTTGTATTACATATACTACTATGTTATACCGTAGATGCTCTACTGCTCAAAACAGATCTCGCTATGCTACTCTGAAAGATTATGGCTCAGGATGCCAGATTGCAGGGACTTCTAATACTTGTGCCTTTAAGTTGGCTGAAAATTCTTAATCAAGTTCCTGCAATAGAAAATATATAATCAAAGGGTATCAAAATGCCACTTTTGCAACATTCATATTTTTTATATTTTATATGAAAACATCAAGTTCAGTTAACAACAATTGAATACATTTATTCATTTAAAAATTAAAATCATATCTCTTTTAAAATCCATCTCTTTTTCCAATCTTCCTTTTTTTCTTCTTTCTGTAGGAAGCAGAAAAGTATAAAAATACCATGAAAAATGGACATAAAACTCAACTCCGATTCTAGCTAACATGAATCAGTAGAAAAAAAGTAGAAAACATAGAATCAGAAAAATCATAAGAAAAGCCAGGTGTTTTATTTTGAAATGTGAATCCCTATTTTTCTAGTCAAATCTGCCATTCTGTCCTGGCTGAGCTTCATTCTGAGATCACTCACAACAAAATCAGGAGCCCTTCTAGGGAGCTATTGTTTTCAGCTCTGCTGAAGTATTTGAGTAAAACATCTAACCCAGCCACCTTGACATCTCTTATAATCACTGGAGCAAGACAGTGATCTTCAGAGAGCTATTTGGAGCTTAGGAAGCCTATTACCATGTTATTTTTCAATTCAGTCAGGAATCCAGGCATCATAAAGACAGCAGGAGCTTTTCCTTTAACTTCAAAGGGTGCCAGCTCTGGCACTGAGTCTTCACTGCAGATTAACACATGGACAGCTCTTTTGATAGAAACTGTGTCTTTCTTATTTGAGAGTGGGGAGAAATGTTTATTTTATTTCACACAGATTCAGTTCAAAATCTTTCAAATGGGTTTCATTTTGCCTTTTTTTTTCCTGTAAGTTACCTTTGGGCTTTGTCAGGACTGTGGAAAACTGCCAAAACTGGGGAACATACAAACAAACAACAGGACAATATTCTTTGACAAGCACTGAGGTGGCTTCGTGGTCCCTGTGCTGCAGCACTTGGAATGTGAATGACCAATCTTTGTATGGCTCTCCCCCCTCTGCCCTTTCAGGGCTGCCTGATGAAGTGAAGCATTTGCATACACACTGAAAAAAGACGCCATTTAATCATCATCGATTTAAGGTCACTTGATTTAAGGCAGGCATTTGTGTAAAGTAGTATGGTTTAGGTGGTTTGTTGAAACCAATTTCTTTGATCCCACTAAGTTGAACCTACTTTGAAAAATCCCTTTTTTTTTTTTTTTTTTTTTTTCTTTTTTTTTTTTTTTTTTTTTTTTTTTTTTTTTTTTTTTTTTTTTTTTTTTTTTTTTTTTTTTTTTTTTTTATTTTGTCTTACAAAGGCTGCCTGGGAAGCTACTTGGGAATATCTTTTCTGCTTTTTAAATACTGTTCTTAAGCAATCTTCTGTTATTTTTAACATTTATATTTCCATCTATTTAACTTATTCTTGTGTATCAAGTCTTTTTATTTTCCAATACGTAAAGAAAAAACCACTTATTTTTGAAGTTATACAAAAATGGAAGTCATTGTAATCATGATTTGATGTCCTTGGAACACATTTTATTTACTATTCAATAGCCACTGTTTTTATTAGGACATTGTCTGAACATAACTTTAAGCCCAATAAAGTTCCAGGGCTAATCTCCTGGGAGAGGATATTTATGGTCCATATTTTCAGAGAGGGAGATTGGAAGTAGAAAAAGGCTTAAGTATTTAGGCCTCTGTTCAACTCTGAAGTCAAGGGAAATCTGTCCGTTGCAAATAGTCATTTGACCAGTTGAAGTAGTCAGTTGCATGTGCAAATGCCCAGCTTGGAGGGGTAGTTGCATTCAGTGTACTCATTGCAAGCAGAAATATGGGCTTCAGATAGCATGTATTACTGCAGGGAACTGACCTGTTTTTCTGGAGAGAAAAAAACCTACCATAAAAATTAATTTGCAAGAACTGTAAGAGTGGAAACAATACTGTTTTTCTCTAGGTTATTTGGTTATGCAAAAAAAATTGATGAAGGAGACATTTCCAGCAGGAAAACTACTGATGGTGCTTGATGTCACTCAATTAATATTAACGCCCTTGAAAGGAAAGTGAAATAATGGTGCATCTTTCACTTGGTTCTAAGCCATAATTCTGTATTCAGTGTGGAGCCTAACATTTTGCTCTTGATATTTACTATAGCTTTTTGCATTACAGAAGTCTGGTTGCTTTCCTCCTGCAGATACTGACCATTAGGAAGACACCGCTGCAGAGACTGAAACCAAACCCATTTATTCCTTGTTCTCAAGTCATCTTGGGTTAGAAGTTGCTGAAACATTTTCTCCTGGATAAATAACTGTGATGTCCCTATCAAGCATACGTTCTCAGTGAGTTGGATTTCTTCATTCAAATTGTTGCAAATCTGTTCTGCTTGGAGGTTTCTCTCGTAGAGGAATTGTTCAGCACCACAAAAGGAGTGTGCAGGAGTCCTATAAAAGTTTAAATTCTTTGAACTTACTCCCAGGCACAAGAAGACTTTACTACTTAAGATTTTGTTTGGAAATAAATAAGTTCTTGTCATAGATTGGGCATCTTCTACCATGGTTCTAACATATGAAAATTTCTCATAATTCTGGAATAAGATTCAAGTATTTGTTCTTTTTCTTTTATTGGCATTCATCTTTGTTTATTTATTTTGTATTATTGAGATGTGTTGCATCTCTGGAGTTTGTATTTCTATTTTTAGCGTAACAATGCTGTACATACAAGTCTAGAATGCATCTGAAGATTAGTTTAATTTTTGATGTGACTTTGACTTGAACATTTTTCTGTTTATGTTTATATTGCTATTTCAAAAATGTGCATTACCTGTATTCTTTATGCCTTTTTCCCATTTATAATTCAATAAAATTATGTCCCCATTCTGCAGAACCATATCACATGTGCATAACAGTGATAATAAGTTTTGAATAACAATGACTGATAATTGTAAATGGGTTAATCTATATTTATATCTATATCTAATATATATCTGTCTGTCACAGGCTGAAATTATTCTGATGTAGGATCTGAGATGGTGAAAAAATTACCAGTGAGCGGTAAGCTCAGCTCAGGAATAATTCTTCATAAGGCTATTTGGACTTAAAAGGTAGATTTTTCTGTTCCCTAAAGGTGTATGTTCTTTATTTCAGTTCTCACCATGGCTAAGTTTAGAATTGGTATTAGCCATGTGAGTCAATGGACTGTTACCCATTTAATCAGGCTGCTTGTGCATTTTATGTCACTACAGCTCAGGGATAAATAAATGACTGCAGTTATGTCCTTTGTCACAGAATATGCAAGCTTCTAAGGAATGCTAGCTTAACCTTTTGGAGATTCCAGTCATTATATGATTAAGAGGGAATATAGTCCAGAAGATCTGCTGCTGGCCTCAAACAGCAAAGGCTTGGGTTATGTTGAATGGCCTAGCATGAATTTTCTTTGTGACAGCAGGTATATTAGATGAGTTCCAAACATATGGCTCTCATTGGAAGTTAACAGATAATAATTTGAGTACAGTACCTAAAATTTCTGTGAGAATCCACATCCTGCTGACTTGTTCATGGACCCTACATTTGAGGTGGAGCACAGACAAAACCAATGTCTTCTGATGAATGGCTGGTGAATGAACCTGGGGAGCACCAAGGCAGCATATCCAAGGGATGGAGGTTGTTGGGAATTTGTGGGCTGATACAAGCCTTAGCCCTTTAACTGGTGGACCTTCACCCTTGTCATGTGGATATTCATTCTTTACAACTCCCTTGATTTTCTGCACTTCTCTTTTGTAGTGGGTAGTGACATACTCGATTCTGTAAGTGCTTAAGTGTAGTCCTAGCTGACATGAGCAGACTGCACACATGCACAAATGGATGCAGGACTGAGGCTTTAATGAGTAGATTTTTCAGTGTCTGGAAATAGGGTTTGATCTTAGAGTGAACTTATCAAACTTCTGTGGGCTATGAGCATTCATAGACAGTAAAATCCCTCAGAGCAAGGACGTGAAACCATCCAATGTCTCTTCTGCTTTGTGGAGATTCAGCTTTTCTTGGCATATTTGTTTGAAGATGTTAACTGCCAGGAGAAACTGGCAGTTATACATTATACAGTAGTAGCTTTTTACTGCTGTAATACTCCTTTGGGTTTCCAAAGTTTAGTGAAGTCAATGGGAAATTTTCTATCAGTTTCAATGTGTTGGGAACATATCATTGCTACAAGTAAGACTTCATCAAATACAGTTATTTACAAAGCATTTAAAGAGGGAAAGACATTTCTCATCCTTGTCCGTTTAATGCTGTATGTCAAGCCTGTGTTCAGGATTTTAAGTCATATAAATTGATAAGTGCCCTATTTAAATAGAATGAAGTCTGAACCAATTTAGTTTGCTTCTCTAGGATATTTGCCACAGGGAAAGGGCAATAGGACCTCCAAAGAGATGTCTGAGGACTTTGAGAGATGACAGTGGTCATGATGACAGGTGACTAGTCTGACTCTATAGACTTACCTACACCAAGACATATCTTCCTCACTGCACTGTTGACTGCAGTCATATTTTTCTCCTGTACCCAAAAATGACAGCTTCTGACTCCTGTTACATCTTGAAGATATAGTATACACATCTAGATGTGTCCAATCAGTAACAAGATATATTCATCTAAACAAACAGCTGGGGCTGGCTTATAGTTAGGGTTACTAGTTATAGGACATCTTCTTTCATTTAGGTTAAGTACTGCTGCTGTTCTGCCAAAAACATATTCATTAATTTCTTTCTGACTTCTCCTTGTCATTATTAGAGGATAGAAAGCAAGTTTTGACCTCCTGGAGGAACTTGTTTACTTTCACAAATTGCTTTTATTAGGTACGGCCAATGGCCTTTCTCTTTATTATCTTTCTTGCTCCATTCTTCCGATAAATGCTGCCAGGACAGTCATGGCTTACAGTGTCCACTGTTCTCTGTTTTCACAATCCAAAGATAAAGCTTCCCTATAATTTAGTTACTAATGTAACTTATGCAGAAATCTGACAAATGCATAGAATTGCAACTTATGCACAGTAAAAAAACCCAAGGACTTTGTGTCTACATCTTGTTATGGTAAAGCCAGCAGAGCACAGCCTGGATAGAAATCTTGAAAAAGAAACATGTATGCATCCATGTATGCAGCCATCATTTCAGAAAGTCCCCTAAAGTTGATTGACTGGGGCCAGGAGGATATGTTCTGATTCTAACATTCCCCCTTAAAGTATCTGCCATAGGATGAATAGATTTTGTTTTGCTCTAGTACAGAATTTCTTGTTCAAAGAAGAAAATGGTAAGGGGGTTCAAGCAAAGGATAACAACAAACTGGTAACAATTTGAAGAATTGCAATCTTAGCTATGTGGGCTGCTCTAGTAATAGCTGTACCTCTAGATGGATCAATATTTCCATGGTAGACTTGAAAGCCTGTGCTGTGGCATGCCAGGATCAAAGCACACAGGTAGCTGAAATGGGTTTACTCATTCTTAGAGAATTAGGAGGTTCTGAGGATGATTTTCACTTTGGGCTGGGATGAAAAGCTAAAACAGCAAATATGTTCATGGTTTAAAAAGCTTATATTCCAGACTATGCTAACCAAATCATTTTGATTCTATTTATCAGCTTTTAAATTGCAATAAAAATTGAATTTGGATGACATTTCAACCTGAAAAAGGGAGTTTGCTTAGAAATTGACTCTGTCCCTAACTAACTCCTAACCCTGTGCTTGGGCTTTGTGCCTATCGTTACAGGAAAAAAGTAGGCAATAAACAAAACAGGAAAGTCTCCTAATAATGAGTGGTGATAGACTGAAATCCACAGAGGTGAATGTGGTGCAAAGACCTGGCTATGACACAATGTTTAATCATAGGATTCAGATCCATAGACTTGTGGGTTTGCAGCAAAGAAACCTTGTAGAGCACGTGCCTGCGATATGCCCAGCTGAATCGGCTGCCAACACTCTACTGAACACTAAGTTCATTCATTATTATTGCTGGGTTTTTAGGAGGCAAGATAAGCAAAATCAACATCAATCTCCAACAGATGGGACTAGAGAAGGGCAGCTGCAGGCATACGGTGCACTACATAAGGCATGCAAGCGCACGTGGAATCCTCTGCCCCCAGAGCTCTGGCGTTTCCATTACACGGGCAGCAGGAAAATACAATTATCTGAATTAACTGTCACTCCAGAAATCCCTTTACTTTGTGCTGCCCGGTTGGAAAAATAGGCAGGACTTGGGGAACACTTGGTTCAGAGGTGCGATTTGTCACGTGGCAGCAAGGGCAGCGGTGAAAGAGCATATTACTGCCTATGTTGGATGAGCAATGGCATTCCTGTGAGCCTCCTGCCTTTTCTTTTTTGTTCTTGGTATCTCATTTTATTTTTTTACCTTTGGGGCTGAAAAGCTGGTAAATAAGATTACAGCACAGGCATACAGAAAATAAAATACAGCGGAAACATGTGTAAACAAGATTACTAGGCCAAAACAGTGCCTCTCAGCACATTAACTGCATTGTGAGGGACGTACAGCTGGGGCAGGCCTTGAGGCATTTTTGCCTGGGTACAGCAGATGCGGGTGGAAAATACTAATGCAGTACTCTTGAGAGAGCTGCTCTCCTCCCTGTTCATTGAGTGTAGACAAACTGAGGGTGGGAAAGAAGCATAAGGAGTTTGATTTGGTTAGTTTTTTGTTGTTGTTGTTGTTGTTGTTATTCTTTTCCCCATCCTAACCCCATTGAAATCACGTTGGATTTCCACAACTTTAAAAGGGTCTCAGCTGTCATTTCACTGTCGCACATGCATGTACCCACATACACTTTCTAGCTCTGTAGGCCACAAACATAGGACATTAGGAGTCGCTTTAGGATGAGAAATCCGATAATGACCAAATGTGTTCTGTTGATGATAGGGAGGGGATACTTTGGGGTGGGTTGTTTGTTGTTGATTTAAAATGCTTGAGGCTGCTGATACAGCCCAGGTCTGCCCTGTCTGGTAACCTGTCCTTAATATGGTATGAAGTGCCATGAACTCTTGTCTTTGAGAGCTCTACATGAGGAAGGGGCCACAGGGGAATAAAATTAGCTTGTGTTTAAAAAAACAAAACCACATCACGACAAACCCTCCACCTTTCTGCTTGCTGGCAGAATCTCTGCTCCCTCCCACGCAGCCCCAGCTGGAGAGCCTTTACTTGCAGCAAAAGCTACTCTGCTTGTGGCGGTCTCTTTCCACTCACTGCTCCCTCTCCCTTCCTCCCTCATTGGTAGCAGCAGCAGCTGCAGCCACAGCAGCCCTCTTTTCCAGCTCCAGAGGGGTGCCCCACTTATGTAATTTGCAGACGGCAAAGGAGGAAAACATTCGTTTGCTGCTAGATGGGGTCAGGGTGATCTTCCTAACTCCAGAGATTAACAGGTCCAGTTCTGCAGTGAACATCCTACTTCACTTTCAGGTTGGAGGGAAGTATTTTGCCCAGGCCCTGAACCTGTCTCACCCATAAAGTCAAGGCAGAGGAGCTCTGTGCTCATGTGCTTCTGCATTTCAGGGTATAGTTGAACCTGGTGTTTTGAGTCAAGGCAAGTTAATAGGTTGTGAGGATGATGGCCATGTGGGAGCTTTTTTGCATGTGACTGGCAAAATCTGGTCTACTTTGGCAGCTGAAGGATCAGTGCTGCTGCAGAGGGGTCCTCTAGTGAGAATGACCCCTTAATCCTCCCTCTGTCAAGCAGGGGAAGGAGAGACTAAGTATCTTATTGAACTGAGTCCTGGCTGAGTCAAGGGCCCTTAGTTTCTATCTGTAGTGAGTAAAGCTTAAAGTAGCTTCAAGGAAGAAAAGAGTGTAGAAGGCAGGAACTGATTTTCCTCTGGTAACCCTGGGGTCTGCCCCATTCCCGCCCACCAGTGAAATGCATGCTAGTGTGGAAGTTAGAAACGTGTGCTCCACTAGTTAATGAAATGTGAGTGACTGCTTCCCTTCTTGCTTAGGAAGCACAGCAGAGCGCTTGCTTTTGTGCCACAGGCAAGTCTCCAGTCTGAACAGTGACTGAAGCTCCAGTAAGGCTGCTAGAGAAGAAGTGTCAAGGATTGAGGAATGAGCTGAGCAGCCTTTGGGAACTGAAGGGGTGGCAGCAGCTTCAGTGCTATTTATATGTAGCTAAGATCTATTTTATAAATGGATCACAGCTATCATTCCTCAGCTGCATAGAGGTTACAGACCTCTGGGAAGGATAACCAGTAATTGGGATTAACTTAAACAAGATCACTCACTGAAAGAAGAAATGCAAAATGCCATTTTGAGACAAGCATGCTCCTAAAGTGTAAAAAAGATGGAAAGGTGACCAAATTGCCAGATATCTCTTATTTACTTTCCTGTGAGCTCACCAAAGTACTTAGAATCCTGTTTTTCTTCACACATTTTTGTGATTCAGCTTTTTGTACAGCTGGAGGCTATAATGACTATTAACATGGATTGTCAGGTAACTGTGCAGTAGGAGGGTTATTGTAGCCATTTTGGAAGAGCTTTAAGGTTTAGAAGAGCACCAGATATGAGTTACAGAAAAAGACCTGTGGGGCTTAGGTGGGCAGGGGCATATCATGGCTATTGAGTTACAAATAGAAGCTCCCTCAAGCTTTAGAATCATCTGCAAGAGTTTGGAGCTGAGATATCCATACAAACAACTCATCAGACGGTCACAAATAAGACTGTGGGGAAAAAAAATCCCATCTGTCAGCGGAGAATTCTCACACAACAGCCTGATTACGCTGTTTGCTAGAATTTGTTACCTTGATATCCCGTGAGTTTCTTTCGCCTCTTTCTCTCATTTTCTCATTACAGCTCAGGCTGAAAGGCAAATAGCATGTAAGAGCAAACCCTTACCTATCTGATTACAGAAAGAATTGCCTTTCTTCAGAGGTGCATTATGAGAAAAGTATACTAGAGAACAAAATTATCCCATCAGAGCGCTTGCAATGTCGTACTCCATCCTACATTGTGCATACATGGGCCCCACTAGCACTGCCTGTCTATGCAGGTGGAGAATTCCCAGGCTCAGCACCCTACCCAGGGGAGCTTCTGGGTTGCTTCGGCTTTGCTTGATTTTTCCATGCCCTTCGTGTTTCATCAGTGTGACAAAAAAGCAGTCTGCTTCCTGCGTGTATTTGTTACACATACACAGAGGAAAGAATAAAGATCTTTAAATGTTGTGGGACATATTTGTCTCCTTAGCTTTTTCCAGCCTGCTTTGCCAAACTGGCACTCCCAGGTCAGCCTCCTTTGGAAATCTCCACAACTAAAGCCTGTACTAAAAAACCTCAAAATACAAATAACCATAAAGATAATGAGTTTGACAGTTCATAGCTGACCAAACTTTTCTTCACTTAAACTGGGGTTTTGTTAAGCAAGGTTTGGCATCCTGGAGGAGAAAACTCTAATGGCAAAATAATTTTAACATTTATCCTTTTTTTTTTTTTTTTTAAGTCTGTTTAAAGTATTTTAATGCACCAGGGTGCAGTTTGCAACACATATATAGAGGCAGCTTTTATCACTTACTGTTGATCATCTAACAGGATTTCTGTGTGGAATATGAACAAGAGCTTAGAGGAAAAAGAAAGGGAGAGGCAACAGTTAATGCTAATTTTTAAAAGTAGCAATCCAGGTTAGTGCAGCTAAGTAAATGTGGCTGCTAAAACTCTGACTTCCCTGACTCTGTATGAATTGCTTGTAAAAGAAAATATCTTGCCTTTCACTGAGATGAACGTTTACCCTATTATAGTGGTGTATGTCCTGAAGAACTCCATGGTGAGTATTGCCATTCTCTGGATTTGCAGTGGTGCCAATAAGAATAGAAATTTGTCCTCACAACTTTATTTATTCATGATATAAGGAGATTCCAAAAATAAAATCTAGCTAATTATCTCCTGACCCACCCTCCAAAAAACGAAGCTCAGGCTTAAAAGGGCCTTTACACTTGTGGTTGTCTAGTTTAGAAATTGACCATTTTTATTAAGGTTCTCATAATGTTCAGGATAGACACAAGGGAAAATCTTTTGAAAGTCAACCTGTTGAGAGATATATTCTAAGGAAAAGCAGAAACAGATAAAAGAATGTGGATGGGATATGGGATAATAATAGATTCTTTTGCCAAGACTGACGGCCAAGAAGTTGGGATGGCTGATAAGCAGGTGGAATCAGGTCAAAATGAGGTAAGAATATTCTCTTGTTCTCCCCTTGGGCACAGATACATGGTAGGTCTATTCTGAAGAAAGTGCTTAGATTAAATTGAAGCTATTTTCAGGCTACATAACACTTCCCTTTCTCTGTGTAGAAGCGAGCACCAAAGAAAGCATGATCCATCTTAGCAAATAAATGCACCAAATTCCTAAAGAGATAGGTTGCTCTAGAGGCTGCTAACAGCCTTATAAAAAAGGTATGAAAGGCTTGGAGAAAGAGGGCTTATAGGAGGTTGTACAGTGGGAAAGAAAGTAATAGGGAATAACTTCAAAAAAAAAAAAAAAGAAAAAAAAAGTAATTGAAGCTTCCAAAATTCAGTGCACTGAAACACACTGCATCATGGATGAGTCCCATAGAGAGTAGTCAAGTACCCAACCTGTGAATTTTAAAAATAGGCAAATGATGTTTAATACAGCAGTTCACAGATGATGTTATAAGGCCAATGAGATCCCTTCTCTCAGCTTGTTAACATAAAAATAGTGTGGGCTTCTGGGTGCCTTGAAAGCCAGCAAGCAGACTGTTGAATGAGCGTTACCTTTTCCTGTATTGACATGAAAGGTGTAAAACAGTTCTTATTAAGTGTATGTGTCAGTATCATAGAATCACAGGCTTGTTAGTTGGAAAGGTTCTCTGGAGGTCTGGAGTTCAGCTTCAAAGAAGGACTCCTGTCAATACTAGATTAGGTCAGCTGCAGCTGCCTCCACGTGAAAACCTCCGAGGGTGAAGTTTCGGTCACTTTGCTGGGTCACCTACTGAAGTCCCTGGTGGCTGGAAAAAGGGAAACATTGCATCCATTTTTAAAAAGGGTAGAAAGGAGGACCCTAGGAACTACTGACCTACCAGATTCACCTCTGTGCCTGGGAAGATCATGGAACAAATCTTCCTAGAAGCTATGCTAAAGCACATGGAGGACAGGGAGGGGATTTGAGACAGCCAGCATGGTTTCACCAAGGGCAAGTCCTGCCTGACCAACCTCATGGCTTTCTGTGATGCAGTGACTACATCAGTGGACAAGGGAAGAGCTACAGATTTCATCTACCTGGACTTCTGTAAGGCCTTTGACATGGTCCCCACAACACCCTTCTCTCTAAATTGGAGAAATATGGATTTAATGGGTGGACTCTTCAGTGGATGAGGAATTGGTTGGATGGTCACATCCAGAGGGTAGTGGTCAATGACTCAATGTCCATATGGAGAGCAGTGACAAGTGGTGTCCCTCAGAGGTCCATGTTGGGACCAATACTATCATCAATGACATAGACAGTGGGATCAAGTGCACCCTCAGCAAGTTTGCAGACAACATCAAGCTGAGTGGTGCTATTGACACGCCTGAGGGATGTGATGCCATCCAGAGGGACCTGGACAAGTTTGAGAAGTAGGTCCATGTCAACCTCATGAGGTTCAACAAGGCCAAGTGCAGGGTCCTGCACCTGGGTCAGGGCAACTGCTAGTATCAATACAGGCTGAGGGATGAAGGGATTGAGAGCAGCCCTGATGAGAAGGACTTGGGGGTACTGGTGGATGAAAAATTGGACATGAACCAAAAATATGCGCTTACAGCCCAGTAAGCCAACCGTATCCTGGGCTGCATAGAAAGCAGAGTGGCCCGCGGGTGAAGGGAGGTGATTCTGCCCCTCTATTCCACTCTGGTGAGACCCCACCTGGAGTATTGCATGCAGGTCTGGAACCCTCAGCACAGGAAAGACATGGACGTGTTGGAGCGGGTCCAGAGGAGGGCCACAAAAATGATCAGAGGTCTGGAGCACCTCTCCTATGAGGATAGGCTGAGAGTGTTGGGGTTGTTCAGCCTGGAGAAGAGAAGGCTCCAGGGAGACCTTATAGCAGCCTTTCAGTACTTAAAGGGGGCCTGTAAGAAAGATGGGGACAAACTTTTTAGCAGGGCCTGTTGCAATAGGACAAGGAGTAATAGTTTTAAACTAAAAGACAGTGGATTTAGACTAGATATAAGGAATAAATTTTTTACAACGAGGGTGGTGACACACTGGAACAGGTTGCCCATGGAGGCAGTAGATGTGCCATCTCTGCAAACATTCAAGGTCAGGTTGGATGGGGCTCCGAGCAACCTGTTCTAGTTGAAGACGTCCCTGCTCATTGTTGGGAAGGTTGAACTAGATGACCTTTCAAGGTCCCTTCCAACCCAAACTATTCTATGATTCTTTGATTCTATGATTTCAAACTAATTTCCCACCATGCTGCCATAGTAATTACCTTTGTCATGAGATGCTCTGAATCAGACAGCATTATGATCTCTCTGCTTTGTGCTGAGAATGTGGCTCCACTAGTCACAGAACAATGAATGCAAGAGAAGTGGATAGTGGGAAAATTTGCACCAACTAGTATTCCAAAGCCAATCTCCTCAACAAAACTTTTGGAAAAAAAAGCCTGATGTTCAAGTCATCTAGGGCTTCACAGTTATTAGGGAAGGTGTTTCCTACAAAGGACTTTCCATGCACAAAGACAAACACAGAGGTGCTCATTCATTAGGCTGCATTTTTTTGAGTGAAACCATCTGTTATCTGTTTCAAACATACTAGCTTGTGTCAATGAACAAACACTCAGAAGGAGAGCTGTAGCATGCATAGTGTCTGCCTACTGAAAGGGCTTGCATAGATGTCAGTACATATTTAAGTAAGTGCATATCAGCTACCTAGTGCACTCTGTCTTGTAATCCTACATCTGCAACAGTAGCCTTCTGGCTTTTAAAATAAGACAGCCAACAAGAGCTAACAGAGTTGCATACACAATGCTGGGATTTATTGCAACAGACTGTGTCAGGAGAAAAGTTAGAGCTAGTGAACTCAGTGAACTGAAAGGCTGATGCTGACACAGTGTTGTCTTTCTTTCATAGGGTGGATTGATTTCATCAGCCTTTTACTTTCAGTAAAATGACTGAGTACAAGTGATATTATTATCTCTGAACTGCATTCTGCTGATATCTCAAGTGAAAAAGCCATGGGATGTACAGGAAGTTTCCATAAATCTATTGCCTCAAGTAGCCATGTTATTGAGAGCAGTTTTCGTGACATTTCCTGAAAGAAATTGCAAAAAGCAGCTTCCCTCCAGGGCCACATTACCAATGTAACGACTTTTTGAAAGAATCTAGAAATAGTGTAACGACTTCAGCTCCGTAATGGATCATAATGGACATAAATTTCTGATCATGAGGCACACCACAGTGTGTGTGATTTAAAACACAAACTGTTTCAGAAATACTTTTGGCTTTCTCCTGATGTGGATTGATGCATAATAGTCATTCATAGTCAGTCACTTTTTGTATCACTTGGGAAAGTCTTACTTCTCATATTTTGATTTTGTCCTCTTACATTTTGTCCCAAATTTAGAAGAGAAGTAAAAATACGTAGTGAAAGGAACTGAAAAATTTGAAGCTCAAACTTTTTTTTTAAGTTTTATAAGTCAGCAATTTTTTTCATAACTGAAATGAGACACAGAGTGCCATGAACAGAATGTGTATGAAATTATGGTTACACTTAAATAATCTTATTTGTGTTAAGTGTCATAGAAATCAGATAAGACGGTGAAGCAAAACTTGACTGTTATGTAGGATAAAACGTCCCCATTCACCCAAACCATGTTATCCAGCAGAACGTTGTTCTAATTTTTTCCACTAGCTCCTTTTCTGCTCAAAATTGCATGAGACATTTCCCATTTGCCAGGAAATTAAAGACTGAGAAAAATTACAGTGATGATCAAGACAGAAACTGAGAGTAAATAAGGTCTGCGTTTATTCTACCATGGAAGATCATCTGGTCTGATGTGTGTGGTCAGCTTTCTGTGGCTCACTCCAGGATCCCTGTCAGCTTGTTTGTAGGCCTTTCCTCTGTCCTTGTAGTCCCAGAGCACCTCCAGCAATTCATTGGAAACCATAGAAAAACAGGTCCTGCACTGAATACGCCGATCTAACTCTGTGCTGGAAGACTGATTTGGAAATATGAAGAATAATCTATTGGAAGAGTAGTCTCATATTTCTGATGTCCATTCTGGGAATAACATCATTCCCTTCCAGTGGTACAATTCCCCAGATATCCTAAATTAGAGTGAATAAACATCCCATATCTCAAAGTGAGTTTGTCAATGCAATAATATAAGGAGGAAAAGTATGAAACAGCTGAGACTTGTGGTAGAGTTAAGAGTAATGAATAGGATTAAAAAAATTCCAGCCCTACTGAGGTAAGAGCTCTGGTGTGCTTCACCCTAGTATTACAGCCCTTGTGTATGCTTCTCTATTGCCAGAAAGCTTAATGGGGAATAAGGTTTCTATCAGTACTTGAGATTTTATTGTGATATTTCAGATACCACAAAACATAACTCAGGGAAATAATACAATTTCCTTTAAGTAGCATTGATCCAATTTGGACCTCATGTTATTTTGAGCTCTAACAAGTCAGAAGAATTACCTTGAGCACAAAATAAGCAACAGAAATGCCTTTACTATACGTAGATTAAGATAAAATAGTGTGATTGCATCTCATTCCCTTATGTAGATTAAGGTAAGAACAGTCTGACACCAGGACAGTGTTCTGATAGTGAACACTGTTTATGCAGACACTCCCACCTGCAAAAGCTCCAGCCTTCACAAAATCTCGTCTTTGAGCTTTGGTAAATTAGGTAAGATTTTCTGCCCTAACCCTTCTTAATATCCTTCTCTCTATATTTTTTTTTCCTTTTGATTGTAGTTATTTATACTTTCTTCTTACAATGTAAGGAAAAACTTTTTTTTTTTAATCTACATAATCACTGATTGCATACGTTGTCATATTGTTGTATCCCATGAAGTTTCCCTGTCTCTGTGGATTGTTCTTTATTTATTTCTTGTATTTCACACTTGGATGTTTTAGAAAGTAATCTTTACATCTATTCTGTGAAATTTATATTGAATGTCTGGGGTTCCTTACTAATGTTTGGTGGTCAATGTGGCCCAGCAACAATTATTTTTTCACATGAGATTGAATTTAGATTGTTCTCCACACTAACACTTATCTGACAGTATACAAATACGAAATGAGTGTGGAAAGACCACAAAGTTGCAATCAATCTGTGTAAGTGCAAATAAATGCACAAAGTAAGGACCAATGGAAAAACTTCTCTGTTCTCTTTATTTGTCGCACTTAGAGAAGTTTAAGTGCTGGTCTTCAGATAACTTAGTCCAGTTCACATCAGGTGAGGGGGAGAAGATTCTAGGCCAAAGAGATTGAACTGCTCACAACATGAAGAAAACTTGACCTGACAAAACCAAAGTCCACCCTTACATTAGCTGCAGGATCAGTGACCTCAGTGGCTCTTTCCACTTTCTCTCCAGTGATTTGCTTCATGCACCATGAAATGTGCATTAGTTTGACAGCCAGCAGAGCACTGAAAGATGGAAAAAGAATATTACAAATGTAAAGCTCTTGACTCATTGGGTTGATCTGGCAAAGTATATGTGTTTTGTCATATAAGTTGTTCCTTAAGCTTGAAAAGCATGGAATGACTTTAAGAAGACTCTGTGACAAAAAGATATCTGTTTAGATCCCTAATCAGCCCTCTAATTTCTAATTTTTTCCTTTCTCTCTTCTTCCCTGTCCTTTGCTAACAGAACACTATTAACCAGAAGTCAGCTCAAAGCATTCAGTGTTTGCAGTAGAAACTTTGCTTCTGATCACTTGCAATCAATGCTGTTTGCTCCTTGTCATGCTTGAAGATAAAAGATTTTTCTAAAAGCAGCTGCCTGGCTAAGAACAGAACGTGGAGAGCTGAAATTCCAGGGATTAAATTGGATTTTCCCATGCAAGAGCACGTACACAGTGAGATACATGCCATTCTGTTTACTCCTCTATAGAGTCCAGTGAAGACAGCTTCAAAAGCTCGCAGATAGCTCACATACCAGGAGAAGTCACTTCACAGTGATGAATCCATACTAAATTTATCTCAATTCCAGAGCAGCAGTTTATAGTGCTATAGTTTATAGCAGTTTATATTTTTAAAAAGAACCTTCTTTCCTTGCCTTTGGAATCTTAAGTTTCACTTGGGAAACTTCTCTCAACAACTCTGGGTTTTTTTTCTCTTTCAAGTAAAATCACGAGCTGCTGAAAGGTCCCAATTTAAATTCTGTGGGACCGCAGAGCCCCCCAAATGGTCTCTGCAGAAATTACTCTTGGCAAAGGCCACATGCCTGCTCTTTTGTTTGATTTCCTCTGCGAGGGTGAAATTCCCACCACAAGGACAGCCATGGACTGGAGAGGGAAGGTACTATATAGTCCTGGAAGACAAATAGTCAAAACATTAACCTCAAAGTTAAGCTTAACCTCAAAGTGATGCGAGGGAATACAGAACTTAGTGGGTACATGAGGCAGATAGATAGGGGTACAAGTTGTGGGGATACAATAAGAAAGACAAAAAGGAAACTATGGGGGACATTGTCTTCTACTCTGTCCATGTAGTCAGTGGATGCCACTGAAAGGAATACAGGGTACAGGATATAAAGAATAATTAGGAAGAGGCCCTATAGTCAGGGAACATCATTATAGGAAATATTCTGGAACGACGGCTCTGAAGCATTTTCATTCCCCAGTGAAACAGGTGTAATGTACATGGAGGATTTGTAATCGTAAAGGTTTCTCATCATTCTCAGACTGTCAAGCTGAGTATAGAGAAAAGAACCTGCAATCATACTGAGTATGCAACTGGGCTGATATCTTTCTGATACGCTGTTTTGGGGGTGTTTTTTTGTTATTTTTTATAGTTGTCAAATATATTTTGTAAAATGGGTAATAGCTGGAATGCAAAATGGCTCTGCTTGTTTTTCTCCAGTTTCTCCTCTGAGACTTAAGCCTGGAATCAGATCACTGTAAGCAGACCTTTTTGGCCCACGTAGGCTCACATAGTTCCCTCTTCCTCCAAGTCCACTGACTTTGATGGATTTTGAAGCAGATGCCAAGAATATATCAGGTATAGGTCAAAGGTATTCATTTTCAGATATGTGACATTTCAATGTGTAGAGCAATTTTAGTGATTCTAGGATGCTACCAAACTTGGTTTTAAGAATAAATTTTAAAATAAATGATTTATTAAAGAAGTATTGTCAATAGCTTCTTCCTGAAAACAAAAAGGGATTCTTTCATTTCTTCCGAATACTCTAAGAAGAACCTGTAGGTTTTAGGGATGTGGGTAGATTTCACACAGATGTCCAATTTGATATGTAGGTCTGTCCAACTCATGCCTGAGCTGAATGGGAGTTCTTGAAGATCGTGGTAACCAACATAATTGGTTACATGGTGTCAGTAGGTACGTGGTTGAAGTTCACTAGCTCTAGTGCATGTTTTGGTCTATATGGCATTGTAGAACAAGCAAAAGTTATGCATAAAATTGATGTAAGAAGTGCAGTGGAAATGCAACTGTTTGTTTCAAATCCTTTTTCCAGCTCTGTAGTGACAAAAAATATTTCTTTGTTGCAGTCCTGAATAGTGAACTTTGAATAAAAGGAGGAGAGAAAAATTGTAGATTTGTGTACAAGCACTTCTTTCTTGGGAGAACCACTCCATCCCTGAGATACACAGCTGAGCAAGCTAGGGTGAAAGTCCTGAGTCAGTTTAATCAATAGAAGCAAGAGATAGCAGAAGAGGTCTAAGCAATTTGGGGAGCCACATTGGAATTCAAGGTAACCTTTGCAGGTCTGGAAAAAAAGACAAAAAAAATAGGATATAATTCAGCAAAGAAATGTCTGTGGACTTAAGCTTGCACAGTTGCCAATTTTAATCTAAATGCAAGCTGGAAAATGACTGGAGAAACAATGTTTCTGTAGAAAAGGACCAGAGAGTTACAATGGGGTGCAAACTGACCATGAATCTGCAAAATCATAACACAATGGAAAAATCTAAAGTTACCCTGGGATGTGTAACTAATTATGTTGAATGAAATATCCTTGAAATAATCCTTCCTTTGTACTGAGCATAAACACGATCTTGGCTGATGCACTCTGTCTCCAGGTCAAGGGAAATGAGCACAGATTGGAGGAAGTCCCCATGTGAGCAACAAGAATAAGGCTCAGAAAACATACCTGGGCAAGAATAAAAGAACCAAGATTGCTTAGTTTGGAGAGCAGAAGTGTGAGGAGAGTTTTGATATCAGATGAAGAGGAGGATAATATTGTTTTGGTGCATTTTAGAAGTGGGATGAGTGCTGGAAGACATTTGTGAATGGAAGCAAGACCAGCAGAGGAATACCAAGGTGATTCATGATGTAGGAGGAGAGAATGATGGAGCTGAGTTTATTCAGCTGGGAGAAGAAAAAGCTAAGAGGGATATTATTGCTTACCTCTTGTTACCTATTGGGTGGTTACAGAGAACAGAGGGTCACATTCTTCTTTCTCAGAGATGCACGGGGGCAACAGATGTAGTTCACAGCAAAGAAAATTCCAACTATATATGAGAAAAAGAAGACTCTTAATGAAATCTGTCAAACACTGGAAGAGGTTGTCCAAAGCAATTGTGGAAATTTTAAGAGTTCAACTGGAGAAAGCCCTGAGCAGCCTGATCTAGCTTTCAAATTTTCTGTTTTGAGCAGAAGGTTAGACTATAGACTTCCAGAAGTCCATTCCCACCTTAATATCTCTGTGATATTATGAAAAGAAATCCAGGTTAGAAATCAGGTGTCCTTTTTTAACAGTAAGACTAGGAAGAGCCTGAAATAGACCATGTGGAAACAGTGAGGTGTCTCAACTGCCAGAGGTTTCCAAGAACAGGGTAGACTAACATCTATCAAGAAAAGTCTAGAGAGAATAGTTCCTAATTCAGAACAGAAAAATGGCCTAGATGATATCTTAGAGTCCCTTTCAGCCCTGTTGTCTCTATTTCTCTGGGAAAGGTAATAAGGATGTATTTATCCGAACCCTTATAGCTTTGTCTCTCTCTTTGGCTTATCGATTTGTCCTAGCTATAGAAAAGAACAGCAAAAATAGTTTCTGGACTGAAGCAGTGAATGACTGACAGTGACACCACGTTTCACTGGATCTTGGATATGTGGGTTGAAGCATTAATTTTCAGGCATTGGGAACCTTTAAATACCCAGCTGCAGAAATTAAGCTATGAGACAGGGAGCTCCAGCTTTTCCTTGCTTATATTTAAAAGACCTTCCTGTCTTTAGAGAACATGTCGACCATATGAATGGACCAATCTAAGGAGGCAGAATGCAAACCCCATCATTTCCTCTAGTTGGCGTTAACAGTAGTGTGAGAGTTGGGAACATCAAGACTCAAGAAGCAGGCTTTCTCTTGAGTTTGTACTGTGTTAATTAATTGCCCTAACAATGCCAATCCTTGGAAAAGGAAAGAACTTGTCATCTACAACCATATAGTTGTAACACACAGTGTTAATGGTATGCACCAGAGGTACATTTGCTTCCAATAGGATTTTTCCAGTGATGCCTGTTTGTGTGTGTTGACAAAAGTGTCTCAATACCTAGGGTCACCCTGGTATTCCAGGAGGAAAACAAAACAAAATCCTGGTTGAAACTATATCAGAATGATGCTAACCATGTGGGAGAGGGTGAGAGGTAACCTGTTAAAGCCAGAAAAAAGATAAGATTAAAATAATGTGAGGATTACCTGAACTGATCCCCTACCCCTGCAGTGTGTCCCATGTGCTAGAGGAATAAAGCAAGATAACTGATTGACGATGCAACTTCACTCATTGATTTTAAAAGGAAATAATACCCTGTTAGCTTCTTGCCTGCTTGCATTTAAATAACAAATGCAGTCTCGAGATCTTAAGGGCTGCAATCTTCTGTACAGAGGAAATCATCTTTAGTTTAGTGATGAAAAGAAACAGATGTTCTCCCCTTTATGCACTAATCTTCCTATATGTTTCAGAAAATTAAGATTTGGGGAGTGGAGTTGGGGGGGTGAGCTCTTCTCCTGAGAGAGAAGATTCAACAAAAATCACTTCAAGTAGTTTCAGTAAAAATTATTTGTCTTTTTATGGATCAGTAGCTTGCAGGCATTGCCTATTACTTTTCCAGAAAATTAACAGCTTGTTCTAACTGTCCTCTGTTATGCAACCTTTTTGTATCCATCTCCTCTTGTGCTGTTTCAATTTAATATGGGCTATATTGGGTCAAAGCAATGTTTTCTCTGCTGCCAGATTATGTGCAAGTCCTACTGCAGTTCAGTGCCAAGTGTTCTTCACTTTAGGGTGAGGAAGGCAGATTCTCATCTGGGATTTATTCTTATTCCACTTCTTTTGTGCACCAGAGATGAAAGACTTTCGTAATTAAATTGTGAAATTGTGTATCTGAAGAAATCAGGCAATTCTGGACTAACTTGGGTCTAATATATGTTTTTATCATATAATGCTTGATCTAATCATATACAAGTAGAGTATCACACTTCCAGTGGCCTTTTCTGGGAGACTTTTCTGAGTGAGGCTTTCATCTGTTTCCTGAGTTTTTGGTTTTGGGTTTATGACAGGTTTTTTTTTTTGCTTGTTTGTTTGGTTGGTTGTTGTTGGTTTGTTTGGGCATTTTGACATGTGGCTTCTTTAAAGATCCATCCTTAAGATCCCTTCTGATATCCACTCGAAGTATACTCAAGTTTGCACTAAGAAACAGAAAACTGGCCAGAAGTTAGGGTTTCTTAGGGTTGTTTTTACCTTGCGAAACAGTCTATGCTTGCTAAGGAAGCATCAGAGGAATTCTATCTCCCAATTTTCTTTTCTGTGTTCAAAATTAGTTATTAATGTAAGTAGAAAACACTGAACCTATGGCAATGGATCTGAGAGGACACTTAGGCCTTTCTCAGTCATGTATTTGTCCTCAGAATTCTTTAGGGTAAGGCGGCATAAGGTAGTGCAGGTAGAGTTTCACGTTATTGTGCCGTGGTAATGCGTGGGAGATCAAATGACAGCTTGAAGGCCAAAACTTGCACAGAGATGTTTCAAATGTGGAGCAGGTTAGTTGTGACCTTTCTGCTTCTGAAAGGCTCTGCATATGGAAAGTTTGGTCCATACCGGCTATGTCATCATCAGGTTTAAATTTATTTTGGGGTGTGAGGTCCACACACTGTATGTCTTGTTGTAATACCTCAGTAGCAGCGAGGCTAACTTAGTTCTTACACAGATGCAGGTATGCAAATTTAAACAGGACAGCAAGTAATCTGTCAGGTGCATGCATGACTGCCACAAAATAACTTACAATGTGAGCTATCTAGCAAGAGGAGTGTGCAGGTTATTTTGCTGATAAACATGCCATATTCAACAGTGGAGAAATGGTCCCAGCCTCTTCCATGAGTAGTAACTGTCCACCACACATTAAAAGAAGTAGGAAGAAAGCCCATATGCATCTGAAACTCCCTTGAATGAATTGTTCCTAGTTTGGAAAAGACCATTTCTATACTTGGAGCTTGACAAAGCTGGAGATAAAAATCTGAAAAGCGGGAAAGTGACAAATTTCCATCAGCAAATTTAGAAACAGAAAGAAAAGTTACAAATAACTTGATAGCTGACATTACCTGCTTGTCTACCCACTGGAGAGAAATATGAAATCTGCTTTGTGGAAAACCAGAGCTAACTTTCTGCTATATTTTGGTATACTCTTTTTTTTTTTTCTGACCACACTTCTGATTTTTCATTACGTGCGCAGGAATAATGAGGGTGTGCAGTCTTCTATGGTCACAGGGATTTGTTTCTGTTTCCTTACATCTTGTCTGAACATGACCATGTGAACTTCATTAAAGTTATGGTCATGATTTTAAAGTGTAAACAGAGAAACATTTTCCACATTTCCATCCTCCTGATTTTAATACAGACAAGTGACAGGAGGAACTGGTTAGTACACTGGTGGTGTGATGCTGGATCAAAAGCTGATCGTGTTTCTTCAATATGTTATATGATGAGGCATTGCCATCATGACCTACAAAACAAGGTTATAACATGCAGATGCACACACCATGACAATGTGAATTAGTGTTGTGATAGCAAAGCTAGGTTTCAAGGGCCTTTGAAATTAAGTTGACTGAGACTTGCTTTTCTTAAAACCAGCTGTTGTGCTGCACTGTAGTCACCTTTGTTGCTGATTCTAATGAAAAGCATTTGCAATGATATGTGATATAGCCTCCTAACGTTTTGGAGAGGTGAAAGCCATAGGCTGGTGTGCGGTTTCAGTTAAGTGATTTCATAAATTAACTTTAATGTGACCTGTAGCTCCTTTATCAAATAATAGATTAGCAAATGAATTTGAATATGTATCATTTGAAAGATGAAAGCTAATGTTAGCATCTGAATGGGACCTGGAAACCTGACAGCTTTTTATTGAACTTGAGGCTTCTTATCATATCTGGTGAATAATTCATGTACTGAAGGTGGCTGTGGCAGAATGAGTGCGTAAGCAGACATGAGACAAAACCAGAGACATTTACCTCATCCCATTCTCACCTTAAACTGTGTGTTCAGATAAAAACAAGAATCAGAAACTAATTTCCTTAAGCGTTCAGTAATTCACAGCATCTTGATGCAGCATTTCACTTAAGGGAGTGGACCATATCACTCTGACAGAGAAGACAGCAGGGGTACAAGGCAAAAATGCAGGTGTTTGAAGTTGAGGGGGTATAGTTTCCTACACAGACAGCACTCCACTGTACAGTAAGCTTCCCATGGGCACACTGATAACAGTGTACCAGGAGATTTGCTTCATGTATGTGACCTTATGCCATCCTAGATAACAGACAAGTGAGAATAGATACAATGTGGATGTGGGAATTGCACATTTAATTCAATATAATATTGAGACGTAATTTTAATACATAATTTATGCAGCTGTTGCCCCAAATTCTTGCAGGTTAACACAACAGAGTGAAGTAATCATGATCTGGGAACATGATCAGAATAGGCCTATGGAAAGAAAAGGATTGTCTTTTCCTTCTGCTCGTGGAACATGATGACAAATGCTTCTACTAGGAACTAAGCTGAGATCACAGAGTTTCTTTTTAGAGTGTGCATCAGGCAGGAGGAGCCAGGTGCCTGGTTCTGATCCAGGTCTGACCTCACTTTGGAAGGCTACAGGGCTCAATGGCCATTCTCAGGCCTATTCAGCCTTTCAGCATGATGTGGTCTGTTGCAAATAACCTCCTGCTTTCTGGAAATCATTTATTGGAGAATTATTGAATGATTTTCTCAATGAGATCAAGGAAAGAAAATGCTGTTAAAATGCATAAATAATTGATTCTATTGCTTGAAAATACCAACTGAAACTGATGCCATGACTGAGCCCAGGTTTTTATTCAGAAAGTAAAATGTCAAATTAAACACAACTCTATTGATACACCAAGAAAATAGTTCTTGGTATAATGCCAACATCAATAATTATAAAGGGGAGACAGCAGGCTAAAAGGCCTGGCTGGTAGCAGTTTTAAAATATTTGTCCTTGGTGGGACCAGAGACTGATTTAGTTTAAATTTAGATTCCAAAGAAAACTAACTTCTCAAAGGGCATATCATAAAACTTACTGTTTTATTTGTTGAAAATCAGAACAAACAAGATACAATGGAAGAAGCTTATATTGGCTTTAAAATACTGTAACAATGCTGCAGTCAGATAAGCGAGTCAATTCAGTTCACAGAGGGTGGGGTTTTAGCCTAATAAATCACAAGAAGTAGGAAGTGAAAACATTAATAAGGATTTCTGAAGGCACACGTTTGTTTAACAGGTACTCCCCCAAGCAGTGCCAACCAAAGCCTCAAAGGCTCTGCATCCAGTGTGAGCCTTTATGAGAAACAGACATTGGTCTTTTCATCTACTGGTGTTCTCAGATGCGACCCCTGCAGAGCAATTGAAAGCTGTTTAATTTTTTTTCTGATTGGGACTTATAAATGGCTACATAAATTATCACTGATGTCAAGGCATGACACCAGCATTTCCAGGGGAGTTTTTGAGGCTTTTGCTATGCAGGTGATCCTAACAATCCCGTCTGAATCAAAATGCTTTTAATCTCTATGGTGGCATTATACAAAGTTATATTTGAGCATCAGGTTCTTAGTGGTGGGAGAAAGGCTTGCAGGGCATGGTTCTGCATGAGAAAAGATGGACCACTGGGTAGACTTCAGGTCATAACTGTTGGTGGGAAGTTTCTACATGAGACTACACTCTCCTGTCTTTGAAGAAGAGATCATGTTTTCGAATCTCTGTTTGTCAGTGTCTATGACCATGTAGTATGTTCTAGACAGTTCCACAAGATGAAGAAAATAAATTTAAATGGACAGATTCTGCCTCAGTTACAGCTTATCTCTTTATGATTTATCTCAAAAAGGAAGCAGGTCCTGAGTGTGGAGGGCAGACAAAAGGTCTCCAAGCAAATATTAGCTATTAAAATCTATTGAGTGGAAGTCTGCTTGTAGTTTATCAAGTGGTCATACACTTAGACAGTTAAGGCAGAACCTATTGCCAGTGGGTGATCTAAATATTTTCTGGCAGAGCCTGAGAGAAATCAATATAACTGAGGTTTGTGAAAGAAAAAAACTTTTTAGCTCATTCAATGTTCTCCAACACATAGCACATGAGCCAGTGACAGATCAGAGCACAAACTTGGGCTGAGCTGCACTGAACACTCGTGAGTGGCACAGGTGAGAAATACCTGGAAAAACCCAGCTTGTCAAAATAAGCAGAAGAAAGTTTATTTTAACTTCCTGCTGCTCCTACTGCTGCAGCCTGCTCTGTTCGTCACACACAGAACACATTGCACAGGTAGGGAGCTCACCTCTGGTGCAGAGAGAATAATGTGTCTGGACACAATGGAATTGCCTTAGTCTTTGGGACCAAGTCTGAGAGGACTGTGAGGTGCAGTGGATGATCTTTCCTAACCATTATTTGATAGTTTCACACTCTCAAAGTCATGCCCCTCCAAGAAATAAAATAAATAATGGTTTTCCTTTCAGGGCTAGTGCAAGACTCTTCCAAGCAGCATGCTTTTCCAAATGTATTTTCTCAAAATTTTGCCAGAATGTCTAGGAAAGAAATTTGCACAACTCCTCTACAGCTCCTCTTATGAAGACAGTGTCCAAGTGTGGTTTCTTTGAGGAACTGATTGCCTAGTAGCTCCCTTATAAAATGGTTCTCGTAGAACTGGTTTACCACTGTTTTTGGAGAGAAAACTGTTTTTGTTGTTTATAAGAGTGCTGCAGGAGTGTTTTTAGTTTGTACCACGAAATACTGCTTTCATTAAGATGTGAACTGGTTACAAATGGTCTCTCATATCTTGCTGCTTGTCAGGCAACTTACAAAATACTAACTTAACAAAAAGTGTTCTAAATCAAGCTGATGCCTACTCTAATGTAATGACAAATGCTATATTGGGAATACTACATCACTGTCAGAGATGTTTCATGTTATCGCAATGCATGGGTCTAATAACCCACATTAGATTGCAGGATCAGCCCTTGAAGAAGAGGATATAAATTGCACCTCCCCTGAAGACTTGGGCTGTGGACCCCTTGCTAAATAATCTATTCATTCTCTAGGATGTTTCTTGGCGTTGAAACTTCCTGAATACAAAGCATGGTGATGTAGTTAAAAAATAAAAATACATCAAATTTCCTTTGGTCTTTCCCCTGAGTATCATATCATCTTTTTTGACTAGCAATCGCCTGATCTCACATATTATGCCTAGTCCAATAGTTAAAACAGGAGTCTGGTCCAGCATCTGAAGCTCTAATGATGGCAAAAAGGATACTTTTTCAAGATCACATGCTCAAAAGTTATTTTTAAGACTTAATTTTTATTCAAAATAGGAAAAAAAAATCGAAGTAAGAGGCTTTTATGGTCTCATTTTAAATGAGATCTCTAAATTTCCAAGTGTGACAGCCTAAATACTGAAAAAATGCAATGTATATTAACTTTCCAGTAGTTAAATTTGAATTTGCAATAATTTTTTATAAGAACAGTTTTTTTACGTTTTTTGAAAAAGAGACATTGCCTACTTACTAAACTAACTGTGTAGTCCCAAATGCCACAAGTTGGATAAAGATCTTTTTCCTGTGCAGCCACAAGGTTCTATAATTTTTTGCCTTCCACGTTGTGAAATTACTCTGCAAATGCATTATTTTTAAGGAATTATTTAAGATTGTAATTTGATTGTGTTCTTTTCTAAGCCTATGTTAAGACTTGTTCCTTTCTACATACCAGCAGAACTGCAATTTGTCTTGAAATTTTTTAAATATCCATAGCATCATGCCAGGTCACATCAAGTCATTCAGGCTTTCAAGACATAACATAAGCCTACACAATGTGACATGCTTGCTGCATCATGTCACAAATCTTCAGAGATATTATAGTTTTTTAAAAAATTAATGTGGAAGTTACCATGGCTACAAACCCTCTTTATTCTGTTCAGATTTGAAACATTTTAAAATATGGAGTAAACCACTCTTTCCTTTCCAGCAGCAACACAGCAAGTGTTTCACATGTGCTTATTGTCAAGTTTCGCGGATGAAGAAACCCCGAGCATATTTCCACGTTTTTATCAGCTGCAATTTCTCTCCTTGGGATAAGTGTAAAATGTGAAGAACGGGATTTCATTGCCATGTAAATAGCAACTAAGAGGACTAGAAAGAAGTGCTTCTTAGCTGCTGTAGATCAGTATGACTCCAGTTTACACTTACAGCCTCAGTGGCCAGTGAAGGTCAAGGTGTGTGTGGGTTAGAAAAGTGCAGTGTCTGGAGAAGGAGGCAGTGCCCTGTGAATGTCAGCTGTCATTCCTGCTCAATAATGCTGGGTTTCATAATGGTTCTCATTCTTTCCTTAGAGTTAATCACAGAGACATTAATGTGGAGCCGCTTGTCAGGAAACCCTCTGCTCTGTCCTGTGGTGAACAGCAGGATGAAGATGCTTCACTTCCCACCATGACACTGGTGGGGATACGCTGGTTTTATTAGTGAAAGCATTTTACCTCCTTCTGCAGGTTTTAATGATGGTGCATTGCAATTGCTATAATGAACAGAATGGGATAAAATAGAGCAAAATTTCAACTCTGTGAACCTGAAGCCTATTTGCCCTCCGGCCTGTGTGTAAGGTACTTAGCCAAATGTAGGTTTCAGTGTGCTTGTTCAAATGTGACATTCCTCTAGTTCAGATTTCTGCCTCTGATTGTGGCCAGCACTGGGTGGCCCCAAAGGAAATGAAAAAACTTTGAGGGAGAAGCATGTGGGTTATGATTCTGTCAGGCTAGCACTGATTTCTCCTAAGGAGAGACCATAAAGCAGGTGGTTTAATAAAATTGGAAGGAATCTCTTTTTGTTTCTCTAGTTAGTATGCCACTCTTTTCCCCTCTCACTTCCTCCTCATTTCTTTTTCCTTTCTCTTTTCTGAAGGCAGAGGTTTTTATTTTCAGTATTCTGGTGTCCTCCCTTAGCAAGTTCCAAAGTCTGACACTCTTTCCAAGAAAGCTTGTATGACTCTCTTCTGACCTTGCAGTCCGATGCTGGGAGTTTCAGACTCTGGGCAGGAATGTAGCCTGGGAAAATAACCTCTGCAGAAAGAAGGTAATTTTCTAAAATCATTTCACCATGGGGGGAACAGTCACAGCACGTCACACGACACAGTGCAATGACAGACTAGCAGCATGGAATCTTACTCTTGGCCACAGCATTCTGGGTGGAAAGAAGCCTCTAGGTTCTGGTTCCTTCAAATCACAAAAACTTACCCTTGAGTTGAGACAGTAATTGCTTCATCAATCTTTTCTGAATGTGAAGGAAGCCTGGAAGAATGACATGTGTATTCTCCTACTTAGTCTTGCAACATGATTGCTGTTTTCTAAAGAAGTTATAGTGTGCCCTTACACTGATCTGAGAAGGCTTCTAAGATGCTGTGGAGGCAGCCTCTTCTGGGAGAGAAATTCACAACTGAAAATGACAGACAAAATGTAGATAGCTCCTCCACTGGTTACAAAACCTTCTTGCTACCATGTTGCAGGAGTGCAAGTGAGCAGGAAAATGCTGGGAATAAGTGGCATGAGGGTTACACATATTTGAGGACCAGATGTGTACAGGGAGTTGCTGGTACTTTCACTTTGCTGATCATAAAAGGGGATGGGGTAATCTTCCCTGTGTGTAATTGTGGAACATGCCATAGCTGGTCTTACTGGGTTGAAAGGAAGAACTTATTTATCATCTGATGCCTTCTTAATTTTTATTTGCATTTTATTATTTAGACATAATTTTAATTTAAGGATTGTATTATTGAATTGATCTTAGTTTTAACTAAAATACATTACTTTGTGCCAAGCTTTCTTTGCTTGCTCTCTCAGTGATGATTTTGAATATTTTCCAAAAGTAATGAATGGGAAATTTGCTGGAACTTGACAGATGATTTAATACTCTTTGTCATCATTATCTGATATCCATATGATGTAGATGTGAAATCTAGGAATTTTAAAAAGAATTGAATTCTACTATGCTTTCTCTCTGGGGATTCTGCATACATTACTGTTTAAGGGCTCTCCACTCAAAAAAAACAAATCCAGAAATCCACCTACCTTAGCAATTTGAAATGGCTTGCTTTATTGCTAGGAAAATTGCTAGGACTAATTGCTAGGAAAGTAGCAGTTGGCAGGATGGAAGAGCTTGAAGGAAAAGTTTTAATAGAAAAACATCTATATTAGGAACCTTTTTTCTGTTATTCCTCATTGTCATCATAAAAATGGAACAAATTTTAGTGATTTAAATGGTTTAATAAAAATCTTCCTTCTCAAATATGCATAGAAATGTTGATGAACTCAGAGGAGATAAGCCTACTACGTGGCCAGCAGCAACTACATCAGACTTGCATAGTTTTGTATACCAAGAGTTGATGTGCAGTCTCTGAGTCCTGTAGCTCTCATTTAACTTTTTTTACAATGTATTTTTCCTCTGTATTTTATTCAGTTGTTCCTTCCTGTGGTTAGTTTCTGTAAATTTCTATGACTAATACGTTTCTTAGGTGTCTCTTTTTGTAGTCAAACCTCATTACCTGTATGAATGAGACTTTGTCTGAATCAGTGGGGGCTGATGGCATCTGAAAGAAGGTCGATGAAAGTGGTGCAAGTGGCCAATTTAAAATGGCAGGGGAGGATAACCGATGCTCTGATTTTTCTCCCTTGGCAGTCTCCTCACAGCGGGTATGAAGGGACCGTTTTCGGTTGGTTCCTGTTCTGTGCCAATTGCGTCTCTTTATAATCCATCACCTGAGGTCTTTTAGCTTCTGTATTCTTGCTATCCATTTCAGAGGGAAACCTAGATGGGCCAAATTTAATGAAGGCTTTACTGGAATCTGATTTCTTTCATTTCTTATACCCACTCTATCTGGGTATGAAGGGATTTAAGGTAGTGTAATTTAAGTGTCTGGGAACTGCAAAAAAAGAGAAATGTTATCATCCCTTAGTAATTCTTTGGTTTGTGAGCAAAATCTAATTTGAAAAGAAAGAGCAGAAAGAAATGAGTTATCTCATTAGACTGTAATCCACATTGTGGGGCAGCAGGAGAACCTCTCCCACACAGCAGTTTACTTACTCCTTTGGGGTTCCAGTTCCTGTAAGGAGTGATACTGGCTCATACCCTCTACGTGACACACTCACCTGTATGACATTATTGTGTGCAGCTTCTGTGAAATGTATTTACAATGTGTGCATCTCTGCATCTGTCTATGTGAACAAATGGATGGCATAATCGGGGGTAGGGTGAGAAAATCTTTGGGAATTTACCTTTGCTTGGTGATTTTCAGAATTCCAGAAATCCATTTTTTTCTGCCCATTGTCAGGTAGCAGCAAGGCAGGCTGCTTCATGAGGGAAGGGGACCTGAGAACCATGGCAAAGCAGGCAGGCGTAGCACCCTCATCGACAAGGACTCAGTCCCACTGGTACAAACAAGAAGATCAGAGAGGACCTGTGATGATAACTAAGATTCTTGGGTCAGCCAAGAATCCAGCGATCACCCAGCAGGTCTGTATTGATGAGACGTGCCTGAGATCAAGCCAGAAAGTCAAGTCAGTGATTGAGGATTTGGGGTGGGGGGGGCCACGCCAAAAGACAGGGCACAAATATAGCCACCATGAAGCTTCAGCCAGCCAAACTCCCAGCAGCAGGGCAGCACTCTGTGCTCTGGCACTTGTTTGCTGTGTACTGTGCTTGCAACACAAGTGCCAGCCATGGATGAAGTTTCTCTGCGGCACGCAGGACAGCAAGTCACGCAGGCTGATTCTCACAGGACCTACCTCTGGGCACCTGACTGAGGCGATTAATTATCAGGGCCCTGCGCACACTAATTGGCTTTCATTGCACTGAGCAGCCTGGCCTGGAGCCTCCCCCCATGCACCTTCTGCTCATTGCCTCAGGAGCTCCACGTGAGCTCAGGCCTGGGCACCCAGCTACGGCTTTAGCTATGTTATAGGTGTGCCAGCACCCAGCCCTCTCCTACTGAGTGGATTTTCAGGACTGACCTTGGGCTTGATTTGTTTACCTTGTCTGATGATCACAGGACCATCAGGGGAACCTGTTGCTATCACCCCCCTGCTCTGCTCAGCCTGCTCAGGTCCTGTGGGACTCTGCCCTGGTCATGAGGGCCCATGTTGTTATCACCCTTGGTTTCTTGCTTGCTTTCCTTCATACAGCAGCCCTGTTCCTGTTGCTCCCTGATCCTGCTTTGGGGAATCTAGTACCTTTAGACACCTCTTCAGTCACTGCTGGGAGAGACAGGCACATACAGAGGCAGTTCTGTTCTCAGGTGGGTTTGAATGGTACTCGGCGGTGCCTTTATTCCTCTTGTCCCTGCAAAGGTCACCTAGGAGGTCTGGTCCATCAAGATAGGTAGTATCAATATCATGCACGGAATGAATAGAGTACACTGGCAGGGAACCTCATGTGAGTGCTATGATAAACAGGTGTGCTGCTTTTGAGAGGATGAAAAAAAAAACTAAGAGAAAGGGATGAGGAGGACAAAATGGTAGAATAATCTAGAAAGGGAAGATGCTAAATGGAGCTGAACTGAAAACATTACAAAGAGAATGCACCGCAAGAGTTGGAAATTGCCAGCCAGCACAGGATCAAGAAAGTCCAACCACAGACATGATAAATGATAAACCTTTCTGTGATTGCTTCTGTCATTGTGTATTAGGACAATGTCACTATGTCTGAATCCTCTTTCTGCAAATTTCATCTCAAACCAAATGGCACATGTTTTGTCCTCAGGCCAGAGGTTGTACCACTTGTGTCCTCGTTGCTTTTAGGAAACCGTCCTTGCTTATCTCTGGTTTTTGAATAAAAAATAATCCTGGTGGGAACTCCCACTCAGAAATGCTGTGTCTGCTTCTACATCTACTTCTGCCACATTAACCCTGTGTTCTGAATCCCTAGTTGTGGGAAAGATATTCTTGCCCTCTGTGCTTGTTTGGCTTTTTACTGAGACACAACGTCATCCTCTGCAGTAGAGTCATTGTAAGGATACGAGAGAACAATCCAGAATGTGAATATGTTCACATCCACTGGCAGGTGGAAGGTGATGGGGAAAGGCTAGTCTGAATAAAAAGAATAGCTGGGCTCTGGTATGGCTGTGCTTTTTCAGCATGATTTCCCACTGGTGGGATCCTGGAGCACAAGAGCTATGAACTTCCCCATTCACAGGAAAGGCATTGCCCAGCCCACCAGCATGTCTTCCCCTTTCCAATATGACAATGTGTTTCACTCATGGACTGGCTGACCCCAGAAATTTGTTTGGTTCAGTTTGGCCAAAGGAAGGCTACACGTGTTGTTTAACATGAACAATAAGTAGCCCTGCCAGCACTTTTTAAAGACCTGGCAATAGCACATGGAGGGGGTTTTATTACTCTGCAGAGTGGTTCTTCTTTGAGTAAAATGGAAATGGAATTACAGGATAGCCTCGTGGGTCCAAGCTTCACAGGTTGAATTTTTACTAGAAACTGATCCTGGGTTATTGTGAAAACTGTGGTCTGACTTCAGCATGCTCTGGACTGTGCTGTAAATCCACTGCTTCTCTAAGCATGATCAGGCAGTTTTGGCTTTTCCTGGAGACCTGACAATGGTGCTTTCGGGAGAGGCTGAGTCATGTCTGTAAAGCTTTACTGGTGGATGGTGCCTTTAGTTCCCATTAAGGTGAGTGGGAGCATCTGCTGCTCCTCTTCCTCAGAACAGCACCATGCAAAAGCAAGCTGCTGGTTAGCTGTTCTTGGGCCACTAATATCAGCAGGCAAAAAGACTAATCATCTGATGAATGGCTGAGAGTCTTGGTCTCCTTTGAAACAATACAGTGTGGAAAACTTGGACATAGCTCATGAGAAATTTTAAGGCAAGTGGATGCTTCTCTATCTGAGCAAACTGTCCCCTAGCCAGACAATCACAGCTGATTACAGCCACCGCACCGGAGCTGATGAGTGGTTTATAACTAACATGAGCTGCTGCAGAGCAAATGCTCCCTTTGCAAACATGAGTCTGAGCCAACCAAGGGAAGAGGTCAAGCTGAAGCAGCTTGCCGCAAAATCAGGGTGCTGCAAAGGTGGTTTTAAGTTAAACCTTTTAAACTGAAACTTAAAAACATTTTACTTTCCACTAGGGCTTGAATACCTGGTTGGAGCTCAAAGTCTGGCCTTTGTAACATTTGTTGCCTCCTTTATTTAAAAAGTTTCTTTTGTTTTTTAAGCTTCTATAAGAGATCCCAACATACAAACAAATTAATAAAACCCAAGTATTATTTGTTTACTAATACCTGCTTTTGGATATGTGAGGGCTGACTCCACTAAAAAGAGCGGAGCAACATCTGTGGCCCTGATGTACTGATGCAGAGCACTTTGTGCAAACAAAAATAGCAGATGACAACAGCAGAATTGTGCTGCTGAGCTCTTAGAAATCAAACTCCTTCAGTTGATTTAATGGTAGTGACAAAAGCTGTGTCAACTGATTTCCTTGTTTATCTGATAGCATCTAGATATGTCAGATATTAGAGCTCCATCGTGCTAGGCTCGGTGCTTATATATGATAATAAATATTCCTTGCCCTAGAGCTCTTGCTGTGTGGATGTACAGTGAGAGACAAACTGACAGGAGGACTGCATGGTAGCTGTGAACTGATTAAGATTAGTATAATGAGCAGCAGCCATGGTGCACCAGCTGTCTGTCCTTTGACTAGAAAGGATAGAGTAGGGGCTAAGTCTTAAAGAGATATGTGAAGAAAGATATGACAATGGATTTTCACATTATGACTGGAAGCTTTTCCCGTACATTGAAGATAGAATATAAAATGAAAGGGTGAGCATGAAGAAAATTTAACAGTCAACAAAGGCAGGATTCAATATCTGCTGTGTAACCCATAATTGAAGATTTGTTGTCTGTATTTCTTCCTTTTTGACTGTAGTAAATTATTCTGCATCTCATTTTCTTTGAATGTAACATACACATCTACCAAATACTTCAGCCAAATAATTTTCAGCCTCTGGATTGTTTGTGAACTGTTAGTTTCTTTGCTTTGCTCTTCCTTCTAAATTACATGCCATTTTTGTTTTAATTACATGAGTGAAGGAGGTTAAATAGAAGAGCAGGTACTCACTGATGAACGTTCCAGAGCGGCTTTTGTTACACTAAGTAATCTGAAGTGCGTGAGATTTCCATTAATAAAGACCAAAGTGTATGTATAACCAATTAAAAAATATTTGTGTTCTAATCTCTGTAGGCTGATTGAAATCCTCCTCAACTACTTTTTTCACTTACGGAAAAATATGGAAAAATGTTTTGATATCCAACTTGCAGGGCTCGTAGTAACTATGTGTCCTCTCTCAAATGTGCATACATGTCCTCTGTACTAGAAGTATCCCAAAATATTCAGCTACAAACAGCACAAAAGTTAGTCTAGGATGATATCCAGTGTGAAGGGAGACAGATTCTTGGCCCATACAAGTCAGGGGTCAGCTGTCACATATCATGGTCAAGTCCAACAGTCCCCTGTTCCTATAGCAATGTGACTGCTGCGATGCCAGAGTTCAGGTCTTGAGATACTTGGTTGCTTTGGTAACTATAGCTTATTTTTATGACGAAATATATTGGCTTTAGCCAGCGGGACAGTCTGTGTTCTGCCACTAGCAAGTTTCTTTGCAGTAAAAATAAACTCTGCTGCTAGTTCATCAAATGGATTAGCTTTTGCCTGTATTTTCAGGTTTTTCCAGGCCTCTGGCATGACTAACTTTAACCTTCTGGTGGTGCTTATGTGTCCTCTAGTATTTATCTTCTGTGGTAGTTTGGACAGGATAAACTTGTTTGGTTTTTTGTTTGTTTCCTTTTTCTCAAGTAAATTGGTAGCTTATATTCCCCCCTTTTTAATGTCAAAAGGATTGTTCTCTGTGTTCTTTCTCTCAAAATTTCAGGAAGATAAAAGGCCCGTTGCAAGCTATCTACAGCAGGAGATGGCATACTCCCACGTGGTGCTGGCGGCAGCTCAGCGAAACCTGAAAAGCAGCTGCAAACAAGCTCCGAGCGAGGCTGGCAGGGCAGGCAGCCACACTGCAGTTCCCTGGCCCAGCACGCCGACCCTATTCCCCTGCATCACGTTTCCTGCAACGTTGCCGACAAACACAGCTCCCCAGGGCTTTCAGTTTGTGCTGAGCGCAGCTTCCTACGGCAGAGCAGTGGCTGCAGGCGTTCTCTGAGCCGCTCGCTCACTTACCGTCCTCTGGATGAAACCACAAATGCTCTTGCATCAAATCAGCCCTCGCTGCCAGGTCCCCTCTTGGAACCGACCTCTCCGCGGGCAGCTGTAAAAGCACCCCAGTGCTGCTGTGTGACGGGGATGTCGCTGGGGCAGGTGTACGTTTTGAAATGTGTAAATTTGCATTCTTTTTTGTTTTCTTAAGTGCTTCAAATCCCAGTTTCAGTTTCTGCTCTTCTTTCTGGTTCTTCTTCCTCTTGTTGGGAAAGAGGTATGACTGGAGTGCTCTGCTGGCACCTGTGGACAGTATTTTATAGGGTTTTACAGAGTGATGGGGAAAAGGAACATATCTGGCTTCTGTTCTTGGGAGGGAATATAATACGGATTTGTATGAGTTGCAGATGGTACAGGGAAGTTTTTGCTCTATCAGCTGTGGAAGAAAGTGGGATTCTGTTTTATGGCAAGGTATTTAGTGGAAAAAACTGCTCTTCTGCTTCAGCTTCCCCTGTTTGCTCTATAAGCATGTGGAGAGCAAGAGAGGGGATGAGGGTGACGATACTCGTGCTTGTGTGTATAAGAGCTAAGGTTAACTCTGTGCTCTTCTTTGATGAAGTACAGAAAGAGCCAAACATTATCACATGAAAAATTATTACAGTTTCTTTTTCATTATTATTATTATCAGAGCTTCTCTCAAGGCCATTCTAAGTACAAGTATTTAAACGTTTGAGTTTTTAAAAAGAATGAAGATAAAGATCTGGAAGCAATTTGTTTTCATTCTGCCCAGGGTTGTAAACTTAATATGACGAGACCTCCTTTTGCCCCCCTTACTGATCTTGACAAGTGCTTGACTGAAAGCAGAATCACGTTGCTAACAAAAATCGTCATGCCATGGCCCTGGCCTCTTCTCTGTGCTTACTCACCCCATCTGTCCTGTAACAGCCTGCTTCTGGAATGGACTGTGAGGAGTTGTGCAACGGGTGGGAAATTTTTGTGCACTCTATTGGCCTGTATACACCTTTCACATAAGCACAGGGGCTTTTTATGACTTGACTTCAAAAATTCTTCAGGCTCAATGGATCTGCTGGAGCTTGTAAGGTCTGAGATGAAGTATAGGGCTTTTCACTCCCTCGGAGACATATCTGTGGAGCCTGAGTAATTTGTACCTTAATCATGCATTTCATGCAACTGACAGGTTTTGCACACACCATTTTGAGCCATTTGTGTTCAAATCAGCCTGCCTAGCTCTGTAAGTGCAGGCACAACTTGTGCTGATCTCTGCTACTGTACCTCACCTGACTCACTGAAAACGTGAACCGTGGGTTTGCTACGAGGTGCCCTTCAAAACGTGTTGTACAACTTTCCTTTCCTTAAGAAGGGTCAGTGCTAGTCCTAAGCAGCTTGGCTGTGGTCCTGTTAATTAAGTAGCTGTCACTGATTTAAAGGATGAATCAGCAGGGACTTCATTTGTTGCTGGCTGCAAGCATCAAAGCAGTCAGTAAAGCTGCCAGAATGTGTTTATTCCTACATATTCCTACACTGTCCCCTACGCATGACACAATTTCGTGTGGGGCTGAAAGAAGTCTGGCTCCATGAAGCTGACATGAAATGTCAATACTGCAGACCATTTCTGACATGCATGAGCTTATACTAATCCAACTTAAGGTTTATGCAGACCCAGTCATTCATAAGTCCATCAGTCACCCAGCCCCTCATGTGTGCTCTGAGCCTCTGGAACACAGAGGGCCATCTGTTGTTTTAATGGAGGCTTAATTTCTAGGAAACTCCAGTGTCTACTATCAAAGCTGACATGCTTACTTCCATGTTTGGTTATTTTTTAAAATATTTTTATTCTGGGCAATAGTTGAGTCTCAGGCAAGATAAATAAAGCACATGCATATCTTGAGATTGGGCCAGCATGTGCAATTTTCAGAGCAGCATAGTCAGGTTTGGTAAATCCTGTGACTCTAGGTAAAGGCTTTGTCACTTACTGTCCTGGTCCTGTAGATGTGTATGGAGATGATCAGGTATTGCCTCCTTCTGAGGAAGAAAAACAATACAAAAGAGTGGTAATAAACCACAACATGATGTCATAATGAAACCAATTTATCAGATAAATCTATTTACTTTATTACTATTAATTTTAGTAGTAAATTTGAATGTGTGCAATGCTAAACATAAAATGCTTATAAGAGGACAATGAGGAAGGGACTGTCAGTGTAAGGCAGGGGCCTGCAACTTTGTCAAGCGGTGTGACAAACTGGCTTTTTCTTTTCCAAACTGGAGGAAATTTGGAAAAGATAAATGTATCTGGAGGCAGTATTAAATTTTGCAAGCAAACTTTACAAGGCCATGTAAATAAAAACCTGTAGCTGCTCTGAACTTCATATGCAAAGTACATTCGCTGGGGACTGTTAGCACTACTGTTACCCAGTGAGATGCAGCGGGAACTGGTAAGGCTGGTACTTGCTGTAGCAGCAAGGTATCCTCCTAATCATCAGCCCCTGGGAGAATGAGATGATTATTCATGTGCCAGGAGAACCAGCCCTGCTATGCTGCCAGGTCGATACCTGCCTATGCCCTCTACTACACATGCTGTGGGGTTAGGAGCTGGCACAGCATCGATACGCTGCCATGTCCATAGGGACTGTCATTTACTTGCTTCACATGTGTCTGGTGTTAGCTCAGTCGGATTCTGTATCTGGTGACAGTGGTCAAGACTAAGGCAATCTCAAAATTCTCTTGGGGTTTCTGGATGGAAATTTGGTGATTAGTTTAAATATGATACTTTATGGAAAATATCTGGTTTCCTCAAGCTTCATGGTTTTCCTTGGGGGAGGTGGTAGGGTGAGGGAGTAGGCACATGTTTCTGGAGGTTGCTATTGTTGTTCTTTATCAGCATTTTCTATGATAGCTTCTGCAGTGATGGTTTTCTGTGCATCTGATGATTCTAACTCCCATTCATAAGCCATCTAGATGAGGATGGCTCAAGACCGGTGCTTGGAGCTCTGATTCCATGGACTCAAACTGTACCTGAGCACTCCACCTTCAGGCAAGTTTTAGCAGGATCCAGCATTAGAAACTAGCACACAAACCTAGGATATATAGGGATATAGAGATGAGTGATCATGTAGGCCTTTTTTCTTTTTTTTTCATTCCTAATACTGTCAAAATTGAACAGTTTCTCCAGACTTGATGGGATGTATCTATTTTAACTGAGGGATTGAATGCTGTACCATGGCCTTTGTTAGTTCTTCTGAGGCTTACTGAAGAGGCACCAAATGCAATAGCAATAGCTCTCTTTCTCTTCCAGAAACAATCACCATCTTTTTTGGCCATCCTCACTCATATCTTGGCTACATCAGTAGGTTGAAGAGCTTTTAAGTAAGAGCTTGAGTACTGATTATGGGTAATTTTTAGCCTCTGTGCTTTTATTAAAGACTAAAAATGCCTGTCTTTCTCTTCCTCCAGATTGTTCTCTGTCTTTTGATCTTGCTTCTCAGTCTTTCCTTCCTGTTCTTCCATCTTTTGATCTTTAATAATCTTCTTCCCTCTCTAGTTTCTTACTAGTTTCCCATATGTTTGTATTCTCTCTCCCCCTTGCTTTCCATCCTTGACAGCCATTCTGCTGCTCCTGTCTCCTCCAGCTCCTAGTTTTCCCCAAGTATTGAACAAGTCTATGATTCAAGTTTCTTGAAGTCCATGGCTGTTGTCTCCTCTTGCAGAGGAGGGAAGAATCTACTCCACGCCTCACTGGAAATGAATGCAGGGAGAAATGCAAGAATTGTCCTCAGAGAAGAAAGTGAACAATCATGTTTGCAAGAAACTCTTAACTTGGAGAACAAAACAAAGCAAAAAACTAGGAGAAGGCCAATGATGTTGGAAAGATGTAGATTGTAAGAGGACTTTTTTTTTTTTAATAGGATATAGGAAATTGTTAAAAGCTTTTGATATGAGCAATAACATAAATAGCCTTGGTTGTTATTTAAAATTACAGTTAATAAGAAATATTGTAGAAACATTTTACATCCTATTTCTTAGGCCAATTTCTCTTAGGGATCAGGGTAAATTATGATGTTTGTGCACAGGACAGTGTAAAGGTGACTGTCCAGGCAGATTGTTCTACTGCAAGTTCGTTAAGCTCTCTGCAGAGCTTCTGAAAAAAGGTGACGGGCTGGCTGGAGCCGGGTCTGCATCACCCTGACCCACCACATTCCTCAAAGTCATGCCTTTAAGAATCCTGGCCCATACAAATTGATTTGATCAGTGCCTTTGGGACCTCATGGTGCAGCCTCACCATAGCCTGTGTTGCTGACTCTTGCCAGAAATCCTGCTGGCAGAAAAGCCACGGGGGAGGTGGGCAGGAGACTGAACAGCCCTACTCTCTTCTCCTGCCAACACCGGATCATACTGGTATTGCTCTGTGGTGTGATCCAGCTGCTGTCGCCTGTGCTGAGGCATGTTGACAGTCTGTCAGTCATACGCTTCTTGTTAACTTCAAATTCTTTTAAAAAAAAACAACCCCCAAACTGAGCAAATCTTTGATTAAAAGGGCAGTTGGTCAGACTAGCCTGACCTATCTCCTTCGTTTTAACCTACCGTAAGCAGCTTTCTTTCCCTGGTAACAAGAAATCATTCTGCAGCAGTCTACATTAAACCCAGTGTCTGTCAAAATATTTGAAAAGTAGGTTAAATCTGATACAAATATAATTTGATTTTTTATTTTTTTAATGGGATGTTTTTGAAATAGGATTATTAATTCTGCTTGAATAAAATTAAAAAGGAGAAAGAGGAATGAGAAGAAACCAAATATAAAATCTGTAAATAGGGAATGAGAATGCTGAGAACAGATTTGCCTTGACCTGATGTCTTTAATCTCTTCTTTTTCTAATATTCTTCCTGAACCTATAGAAACAATCTCTTTTACTACAAACATATAGTTTGTTGCATTGAAGCACAAACAGGAAAGTAATCTAGGATCATACTGATTGTCTGGCTGTGCTTGTATGAAGGAAGGAAACCCTTAAGTAATACAACACATATCTTGCCATGAAATCCTAGGCCTCCATATTGGAATACAGAAACATTTTATTTTTATTACTTTCTTGAAATAATCTGTCCTCACTCCCCCATGGCTTGACCCACCCTTTTATGCCGTTTTACTTTTTTACGCCATCCTGAGGTGTGTGTAAGGGATGTGTGCGTGATTATTTTTGGTTTTATTTTTTAAACCTTGCCTTGCTCAGTTCAGCATTGCCCATGGGGATCCAGGCATATGTGATCTCTCCAAGTTTATGGCTTGATTTACTCCCAGATGCGCAAAGTCTATTCTGATTGACTGCACTTTCAGAAGCTACAGCCAGCTAGCCTGCTCCAGACTTGCAGTAGCTTAGTAGCTCTGACCTTGGATTTGCTCAGGTGCTGCACCGCGCAGCCTGGTTGTATCATCTCCTCTCAGCTGGGCACATTCTGATGGCTGTAAAAAATAAAATTTATTAAATGTTTGGATCCAAAAGCAGTAGTATAGCTGGGCAATGACTGGAATGCTTTGAAAAGTTTTGGCAATCAGGAAGATGAATATTTTATGTAAACATATAAAAAAGTGAAGGACGTCTTAAGATCCTGTCATTAAGATATTATTGTATCTTATTATATATTAAAATATTAAAAACTTAATCCTTCCTCCTTTCCTCAACCCAGCACAGAAGTCATCCATGGAAAAAGATGTAAACAGGGTATTTCCCTTGGACCGCTTGCAGTTTGCTGTGAAGCAGAGACTGCTGAATTGCAAAACAGCCTTCATCAGGTAGCTGATGCTGCCTGTTGGCAGAGACAGGATATCAGGCTGCGTGGTACACTGGTGATTTTTTAGGTTGAGAAGAGGAACGGAAGCTGGCTAAGACCTGACGCAGTCCCCTTTTAGTCACCTGTGTAGTCCCCATCAAAGGATTTGATGGGCACTGAAAGCAACTCCCTAGCTCCAGCAGTGGTGAAGTCCAAGCCTTTAATTTTTCCCACCATTATGGAACAATGCATGCTCAAGTCTAGATGTGCTGGCTTTGAGTGTTTTCAGCCCCCTCTTTGTTTTTGAACCTCCGTGGGCAACAAGGACAAGGCAAGGAAGGAGGATCAGATTAAGTGAGAAAGGAAAGGTGGAGAGTTACTTCAGACTGCAGCCTAGCACATGTCCCTTTGAGCGGGAGACCTGCAGGGCCACCCAGTATCCTTTCTGCTGTGTTGCCCATGGTTTGTGGCTCCCTCCTCTGCTGTGGTCCTCCTGCCACCATGTTCAGAGGATTGGGCTGATATGCAGTGTCTCCCCCTAAAAGGGCTGAGAAGCTGCAGGTGTTTTTGGAGTATGGCCCCAGCTCTGCTGGTTCTGAGCTCATAGCTGTTCTCTCTGCTGCGAGGGTGCAGGGCGTCCCCCCCGCATTGAGAGGCAGATGCCAGAGCTGTGGCAGCCTGGAGTGCAGGCTGTGCGGCTTGCGCAGGATTAGGAGTGGGTGACAGATGCACAAGGTGGCCTGAGGGCTTGGAGAGTGGCTGGCCAGGCATAAATACCACAGCAGGCAGTGCACACAGTTTATACTGCAGGATTCGGGAGTTGGAGAGATCTGGGGGATGCAGGAATGTGGAGTGGGGAGGAGGGTTGGATTCACACCCTGCTTGGTAAAAGGAAGAAAGGTAGCAAATGGATTTTAAGAAGGTGGAAGAAACACAGCCCCCATTTAGGGGTTTGATTGAAGGAGAAAAATCCAGTGTAACAGCAGCGTGGTGAAATTCTGGTTTGGGAAAATGATAGGAAATAAATCTTGAGCTAAAGGCGTGTAAGGATTTCTGTAAAATGTGCGGCTTTTGCTTATATACATATTGGATCGCAGCTCCTAGTGTTACTGAAGATGCCTTTGCCTTACGGGTCCTGTCATCCCGCGCGTAGCAGAGGATGTCCCCTCTCCCCGGGCAGCCCGCAGTCGGGTTAGGTCCAGCGGGCAGCACGGACAAGAACGCATCAGTCCCGTCCGTTTTGGCGCTCCCGGCTCCGCTGATGCCGTCTAGCGCTGCCTGGGTTTGTCTGTCCGTCTGTCCGAAGTTTCCCGGCGAGCGGGCGGGCGGGGCGGCTGCAGCCGCGGGCCGCCGGCGCCACCTCCCGGGCGGAGGGAAGGAGGGAGAGCAGGGCCGAGTTGGGGGGGGGGGGACGGGCAGCGGCTGCTCCACCGGGCTGCTCTCCCTGGGGTGCTACGGGGTGCTTCCCCCCCGGGGTCACCTTGCGGGGGAGTGGGGGTGGGTGTGCGTGCCCCCAGAGTTTAGCTCCCAGGGGAGCACTAGGGCTCACTGAGGTCTCTGCCTCAAAGAGGTAGGAAAAAAACGGAGCGCCTTTAGGTAGGGAAACTTAGCCAAAAAATTGTTTAAGACAGAATTTTCTTTGGGTGCAAAAGCACTGTGTAAAGGTGCTCAGTGTTGCTAGCTGTTCTTCCTTCTCTGTCTGCTGGCAGACTGCTGAATATGTTGAAGGATCCTGAAATCTGTAAAAGTTACTTTTCCCAGTATATGAACTGGAAGATGCCACTTGCTAAAATATTTTTTCCTCCCTTGCTTATTCATTTTCCATTATTTAATTATTATTTTTTGGTGTTAAAAATCCTCCTCACAGGATCTAACACTGCTGTATGTTGACCTGGTTCTGTTTTGATGCCAGACTTCATGTAGAAGAAATAAGACTCTGCAGCAAACTGAGTTTAAAAAACCTCCAGCCAATCTTTGTGAATGGATTTAACATGCACTACACTGTAGATAGGTTCTTTTTGCATAGCCATGGTCTTTTTCTTTTTTTTTTTTTTGTTTGGTTTGGGTTTTTTTGCTTGGTGTGTTTTATTTTTTTCCTTTTTCCTTTGATGGAGGGTGAAGGGTCAAAAGAAAGCTTCTGGCTTTCTTTGCACAATAAATTATATTTCTGTATTTCTGAGTATCTATACTCAGTTTGCGCAGCATCCTAAACTGGGAGCTTCCAGGAGCCCTAAAGTAGTGAGTTTTGCACTAAAAAGGAAGACCGTTAGACTGGTTTGATTACCTATGTCTCAAACTGACAAGGATGTGGAAGCTCAGCTGTGTCTCCTTCTTTCCTTTCTTTGAATCTTTCTCTTCTAGTAATGAAAGTCTGAGGTTTAGTTGATAACCCTCTTTGGCTCTTTAAATGAAGAACATGCTTGTAAATATAGTATCTTGTATTGAAACTCAGTTTTGTTAATTCTAAGATCAGAATTTGTAACTTGCAGAGTTGCAGGTCTATGTAGTGCCTCTAACTGGGAATCTTTATGAACCATATGTATTAACCCATCAATAATCTCATCAACAGTAGTGTCTTGAGGCACATCACACTTGAACACTTATAACCTTTCTGCAATGTGTCTGTCTCTGTTTTAGTGTTTTATGAGTCGTTTAAGGGGGAAGAGATACAAGTAATCCACTCGGTAGAGAAAAAATGGAAGATTGTTTTTTGAGTTGAGTTTGTGTTTCATACAGCCAGCATACAAGGTAGCCACACAGGCAATTGAATCAAGCTGTTTGGGGGGGTGGGAAGGAGGACTGTGAGTGCAAAGAGGTCAAGAGTGTGTCAGTGCGTAACTGCATCCTGAATACTAAGACATAGAATTCAGAGACAATGTAGCTTTTATTTATACCCATTATATCTTTTATTTACACCCATAACAGAGCTGGAGCTAAACTCTATCAGCTGCTTTAATATAGGAGAGCCCATTTTCCTGCAAGCCTTTCCACTCATGTCCTTGGATCATCCCAACAAAGCTGTTCATACTGCCTGTACTATAACTTTGATCTCCATCCCTGTCTTTGATTTGCAGATGCTCTAATTATGGGAGGTTTATAAAGCTGTTAAAATGCAGAATATTGTAAAAGTCAGTTTTCCTCTGCACACTTTACTAAGCCAGGTAGACAGAGTTCTCCACCAACATTTTACTGTGTGAAGTGAGATATAGCACCAAGTCAGCTTATTCTAGTTACTGTATTAGGCACATATTTTTGTGCTTCTCTCTTCTAGACACTGAAACAGGAAAATTTTGCAAAGGTTAATGATTTACAGGTGCTAGGAATTATTTCTACAGAACAAAGGCCTTTTTTAAAGGTGGAAACAGTGGAGAACTTGAAAGCAGTTACCATTGGCTGGGAAAGCTCACACTCTTCTAGACCTCGCACAGACAGACTGAGAGGGATTCTAATGGATGTTACAAGAATTGGCTTCAATTATCTCTCATAAAATTTGCAGTATGTTCTGTCAAAGGGAAGTCATACTTCTTGAAAGCGTACGAGATTGCTGCAGTTCTGACTGGAATTTGGATACTTGCCACAGCCTGTTAAACAAAGCCACACACTCCAGTACCTTTGTCAAGCTTGTCTTTTCGTTTAACTAAGATTTTAATTTAAAAAAAGTTAAATTCTTGTGTGACCATATTTTTAAATGGATCACATTATAGAGAAGTAACTAGAGCTCCTAAGTGCTTCAAATTCTGCACGTGCAGCTTGGCATCTTCAGTGGGAAGCGATTTTTCTTTCTCTCCCCTCCACTACCCCTGCAATGAGTGGCGGCTCCCAGTACACCAGAGCAGGAGAGAGGCTAGTATGATGAAACCTAAGTGGACAGTGATTTCACACTAAGGTGATTTTGTGACTGAATTATATATAGAAAACTCATCTTTGGAGACTTTGACTTGGTGGAACCTTTTAAAAGCAGCTTTCAAAATAAAATTCCAAGCAGAAAAAACCAGTTGTGTAGGATGCAATGTGAATAACAAAGTTTTCCTAATTTTTGACGAATGAATATGTAATTTTTTAATTCTTTCTGGTTCTCACTCTGTTCTGAAGCATTTCTCCTGCACCTGTCATGGGAATTCATAAATATAAGCACTTAGCATTTCTTCCATGTTTGGCCTGGCAACTTTACACTTTAAAGAACATTTGCTGACCTCTATCTTTCTTTCTGAAAAATGTTGATTTAAAAACTTCAATTCTTTACAGAAAAGTTTAGCTTCTGAAAAAACTCAGACTCAAATATATTATGAGGAAAAAGTTTCAAGATGGTCTGTACTATGATGTAACAGTTTTGAGGATTTTAAGTTTTTCTCCCCCTGCTTGAAACCACTTTGCACAACATTTTTTTTTTTTCACAATTATACTCTTTATTTTAATCTTTAGATTGAGATGGAGTACATAATTTCCTGAAAAAAAATCATTTTTTCCTGCAAAAGATCACCCTTCTTGAGATCTTTGGGGTTTTATCCTAATTCAGGAAAGAAAAAAATAAAAATCACCATATCAGAATTGTTATTAAGATAGGAAACCATTGCCCAACTGGAGCCATCAGCACCTGATTTTATTGACCCAGATTTTTGCGTTGTGGCTGAAAGTTCCTATACTGCAGACTCTGGATCAAGCCATAATTTTGCCATATTTAGAGGAGAAATCTGATTTGGATTTCTCTTGTCCCAGGACATTGTCCTCCCCAAGAGGATGTTGTCTGAGGTCTTTAGAGGGTGACTGGATATTCTTGTTCCATGTTCAGCCTGAGTATCCTGAACTGAAGCATCATCTGAAAGTATTACACAGTTCTGTAAGACATTCTGATGAAATGACATGAATAAATTTTTTACTAGCTCTGCTGCCCTAACATGTATCATGAAAGGAATAGGAGGTGAAAGCATCAGAAGGTATCTTGTCTTCTGTATGTGAAGAAGGAGAATCCTTTGCAGATATATATAGTATCTTTTTACAAGGAAAGTTTCAAATTCATTCATGGTAGAGATATACTAGGTACATCAGTTACATCAATGCCCACATACTTTGCTGTTCTTTCAGATTAGGCTTGATGGAAAGGGAATGGCCCCTGTTCAGTCGGTTTACATTACTTGGTTGTATGGTTTGTGCCATACCTTCTGTGGTTCTTTTCATTTGTGAAAGGAAAGGAGGAATGTGAATGAAATGGGGGGCCATATTTCCTATGTACATTCACAGGATTTGGCAACTCATCCTTCAGATCACCTTAAAAATAAGATTCAGCAAGTTTTTCAGCCTTTCCTGCTTCTCACAATCACTTTGAGTTTGATACCCTTTTTATTAGAGACATGTTTCTTTTGTATCCTGTCTCTTCAAAGTCCCTGTTTGTTCCCTATGTTTCTTCTCCATTTATTTCCTCTTATCACATGCTCAGAGTATTCCTGGGGCTGTTTGACTTTTCTCCTTGTTAGTCGAAAAGTATCTGCTATATTGGTGTTCCATCGAAGGAGTCTCTAAGGGCTCCTAGGAAGGACACGAAATATAAAATTACCCAGCTCTGTCTTCAGATCATCATGATAGTTCTCTAATCCTGGTGCACAATATCAGGATACTTTGCTTTATGCAGATGAACATCACTATCTGAAGAAGAAACAAGATTCCAACTCCAGCTCCGTTAGGTATTTCTGAGTGGAAGCTCTCATTGTTCCCATCACCAGGTATAAATTTGTGCTAGGTTATTTGAGAGAAGGTCTACTTATAGCGAACATCTTGGTAGCTAACAAGCTGGTGGCTTGCCAGAGGATGTTGTTTAAGATTACTTGCCTTCAAAGTTCTCCAGGGGGACATAAATTTAAAAGATTCCCTAGGGAAAAAGGTGGGAATGTTGGTAGGAGGGAATAATGGAGGTGCGTTCCAAACAGATCAGATTAGCTTTAGAAAACTTACCTAGAAATCAAACATTTTTTAACTGAAAGGAAAGGTCTGTGCAAATGCAAAGGTAGCATCGACCCAGTCAAAGCACTAAAGAACATCAAACTGGATTGTGTTTTTTTCAAATATGAAGTTTATTTGTGACTGTCCCGGGGTTAATTTCCCCAAGGAGCCGACAGGGGGCAGGTATTCCATAAAACGTGACCATGCCCAGGCTATAAGAGAAGCTAGCCGGGGAGGGGGAGGCAGTCGCCACTCCGGGGTGGGCTGTGGCAGTGCGGGTCCAGTCGGTGTGCGGCGGTACTGTAACTGCGTCTTTGTGTCTCTTTGTCAGTGTTACTGTTTTTTCTCTTTCTGTTTGCTGTTCTGTTAAACTGCACCATCTCAACCCACAAGTTTTGCCTTTTCCTTCCGATTTTGCCCATGGCTGTGGGAATTGAGCGAGTGGCCCCGTGGTTCTTTGTTGCTGGCTGAGGCCAAACCATGACAGTGACATATTTGGTAAGATAAGGAGAGATATGGCATTACAGCATTGTCCAAGGGAAAGGATTGCCTGTTACAGAGCTGTTTGTCTTCCACTTTGGCCATTTTCATGATCTGGCCTTGCTGCTATTGACCTTTCCATGAATAATGTTGCTTCAAATACTACAAAAAGGTATTGCACTCTCCACAGATACTAGCATGAACTCTTAGGCTTGCATCAGACAGGTGAGATGAGATTGCTATTATTTCTTTATTTTCCTAACACAGAACAGTTGTTCAAAGGCCCTCTTCTTGTTTGTTACCTGGGGGTGGCTTGGACTGGCCCAGTAGTGATAAAGATCTGACCTAACTAGATTCCTGAGCAGGACACTGGGATTTGGGCTAGGCTGAAGAATAGGGTGAATGGACAAGTGATCCCTGGAGCATGAAACTAAACAGAGTCCTGTTGTATTGCTTTGTTATGCTTATTTATGTATGTGGCTACATGGAGATTTTCCTGTTTCCATTCCCTTTCCTTTTTTGCAGTCTCAGTATTGGTGGCTCCATGCTTCTGAGAATTTTAATGTTTCTGAGTGGAGAAGACCCAATGGCAGTGCTGACCAACACAGTGTGACATTTTTTTCCTTCAACCCAAAACAAAAGTGTAGCTTAAGAAAGGGGTTTGGTTTATTTGGTTTTGTTTTCAAAAGATATTTAGCTGCATTGATCCTGGCAGCAGGCCAAGGCTGCAGATGAAGCAGGCCCTTATGATCCTTTCCCATCTGTTCGACTGCATGTGCTAATGCTTTTATTTTTGAACCAGGGAGCACCTCTCTCTTCTGTCCAGGTACCTGTGAGCACAATGGGTGCTGGTCAGTGGTGATAACTCCACAGTTCCACAATAATCGAGAAAGCTCTTATTCATAAAAAAGTAGTGTCTCTCCCAGACATCAGGAATATTTCAGTGTCCTTGAGATTCTCCTTTGCTTTTTCCTCTGATTTAGCTAATATTTATTTTTATTTCTGATTCTTTTTTGCAGCTGCCAGCAGAAGTCTATGCAGCCTTGAGTCTTGGAAGTCAGATGTTGGTGTTATGAGTCCTATTTTTGCTCTTAGTACTGGCAGGGCACCCACAGGCAGTCTGAGAAGGCTCCAGTTCATACTGTCCCTGGTTGTCGTGTCTGTGTGCTAGATGAAATAACTCTTCCTCTTGACTAGCTTTCCTGTTTATATTTTTTTTCATGTTTTCAAATGACTTCTCTTTTTCTGGATTTAAGCCACTTGATAATAATTAGCAGTGCAAATGGCAGGCAGTTACAATCTTCCCTTATGCTCCCTTGGTTGTAAGGAGATCTGACATATATATAAATAATATAATTACAGTGTAATCTATTTACAGACAAAGTTCCGAGACCTGCTGAGGATTTCCCAGTGGGAGCAGGAAGGAGGAAGTCAGTGCTATCCATGCTTTGAACAAGTAGTGCCATCCTATTGAAAGGAAATTTTACAGTTGCAATATCAGTCCCTATGGAGTTTTTGTTTTCTTCTGCTATGGAGGGAGTGACTGATGGTTTTTTGGAGGTGAATTGCAAATCACTATGATATTGCCAGTCTTTTTTGCCAAATACCCACTATGGCCTGGGCCCCAGGGCCTGGTGCATGGGTTTGTTGCACTGAAGAAGGCTAAATATTTCCTTGCAATCACTTCCCTCTGTGCTCCACAAGTAGTGTGACTTTGTCAGGCTCCCTGTGTTTTAAGTGCAGAACACCTCAAAATAGGTAGATCCACATTTTCCAGAAAATAAATATACGCATAATTAAAAATTCAAGGTTTGTAGGGATTGAAAGCTTTTTCCCCGTTGGCCTCAAGGACTCAGGCCCCTGGTGACGTGACTGGGATGGGCAGATCTATTAGAAATGCCTTTCCAAGTCTCCTGAGTCTTTGCTCCACATGAAGCTGTGTTGAGAAGGGAGAGCGAGGGAGGAGAGGAAGACGCAAGGCAGTAGCTTTCCTGCAGAGGAGCTTCACTTCCTGTACCAGTGGTAGCAAAAGCTGGGACTGCAGGCAGGATGTTGCTGTGATCTTGTCTTGTTCCCTGGCATTGGACAGTGGTTTTTGCTACCAATGTCCTTTTGAAGTGATATCCAGACTTCAACACTCAGTGTCTGGCTCTTTAGAGTATCTGCCTTCTAGATATATTGGATTGCTTTTATTATTATTAAAATTAGAAGAATCGTTTCCAACAGGAAGCTCACCAGATGTCCTCATTTAATCAGAACAGATCCCTTTTTTTCTGTGCAACATCCAGCTGTCCTAGCACTTATCAGAGCAGAACCATTAATCTCAGTTTTCTTGGTGCTGAGATTCCCGAAAGCTGTCAAGAATTGCTCACTAATAATTGTATCTCTCATCGTTTCATCAGGAGTAAAATATGACTCAAAACTCTAGGAAATACTGGTTGGTGCTCAGAACTTCTTTAATAAGAAAAGGAACCGACACTCTATTTGCAAGGCAAGGCTTCAGTCCCATCGCCAGTGTAAAATATTTTGAAGAGAGTTCATTATGAAAGTATTTTTGTTTATCTTTGATTTAGCATGTGCGCTGTTTTCTAAGTCTGTAGGAATGTGGTCTGACAGAATGTGTACGGGAGAAAAAAATACACATTTCTACATGCTGGAGGGCTGGAAGACTGGGCAGAGAGCTGATATTATCTTGGCATTACAAGAAGGGAAGTTTTCCTTAAGAATGATGATCACTGTTGAAAATGAGACTGATCCAAAGACTCTGAGTAGCATGGAAACTAACTCTTTGTCTCTGCCAACAGCATAAACAGAACAATTAAGTTGGGAGGATGCTTGAAGTTATTTTTATTCCAGCCATAAGACCCTGGTACACTGCATAGTTATTTTGATGTTAAGTATATTATAATATTTGGTTTATCTGTTTTCACCAGATTGGAATAAACTACTTTGGGATAAACTGTGCTTTCCAATTTTGGTGCGGTTTTAATTGAATAGACTATTTAATGAACAGAAATTCTTGGTGCACATAAGCACTCAGTCTGAAAAGGGGAAGAATGGGATATATAATCTTAGGCAGCTACCAATATGGGCGCATCCTGTCCCACAGAAATATGCCACTCTGCTCAGATATTTATTGTCCACTATAATTATGGCAAATCTTTAAATCCTTTCAGATGTTATTTAGATGCTCTGGGGGCTCATGGTTGTTGTTTTCAAAAATTGTCCTAGGGTGTCTAATTTCCATTTGGCAAAATAGCCATGGTAGGCAGAACATGGATTAGATTTAAAGTCTCAGGTGACTTCTCACAGCAGCACAGCACCTTATTTATGCATATTTACTTGACTGGAAAAGTATGTTCTCACATATGGGAAGATACTTTTTGATTAAGTTCATTGTCTATGTTGTTTGCAGTACACAACAAATTCCTTAAATGGCTAAGGAAAATAAAACAGGCCCTAATTGGTTAGGACTGCTATTGACCTGGTGGTTTTGATCGAATCTGGCATAACAGAAGTCCGAGGAGATTCCTGGTAGTGACAGCAATTTGAGCAAGATAGCAATTTTTTTGGACACTATGGTTTGCAGAGTACATTACAACTGGCATACGTGGCCATGATGATCTACTCACACAGAGACATCCAGCTATAGGGCCAGAGGACAGGGTAAATGCAGTAGACTTGGATGCTCAGCTGGGCTACGAGAAGGGAGACCCCTCATGCACTCCTCTCCTCTCCTCTCGGTGCTGACCACCTGCCCAGGTACACCCTTTCTCTGCACTGCATCAGTGGCACATGGACCTCTAGAACATCCATGGTTGAGCCCATGGAGCCTAACGCGTGCCGAAGGAGACCCCTTGGCTGAACTATGAATTACTTCTGTCTGTAGCATCTAGATACATCCTGGACATGGGCAGTTCATGAACATAACAAAATACTGCAAATGATGAGGCTGAAATTGTCATAGCACTGCTGGCAGAGGTAAGCCCACTTAGAAGTACAAACAGAACCTCACAAGGCAAGTGGCAGTATAAAGTAGCCACAGTGCTCTTCACCTGGCCCCTGCTACTCTGCAGGACGACATGACTTCGCCTGTTCTTCCTGTTCTCCTGCTAATGTAAATAAGCACTTTTGGCTCCTCTCAGTTCAGGCCAGAATGCAGCAGAAATTACGGACTTCTGCTTCAGTTTATGGGGTGGTTGAAAGCCGAAATCTGTCCTTTTTTTCTTTTTGCTCCAAAAGTGCAAAGTAATATCAGGTAACAATTTACCTACAATAATCAGATTGATACAGTTTAGACACTGCCAAATCTACTCTAGAATTCTCTTGTGAAAAGGATGAAGCTTATCCATTGAGGTACTTAGGTGTCAGTATTTTAATTTGCTGTATGTGACTAGTTTTTAAGTGTGCTTTATCAAGTGTTATGCTCTCTCCTTGACCATAGTTTTACTGGTTCTGTTAAGGCTCATGTTCTGTGAGACACCACCTGTATTCAAATTTGTTTCACCTGATGGAAGTGGAAAGTGTACAGCATGTCACATGCTCAAACAGGTGGATGTCAAAGATTTTGGTAACTCGGGGACTGATCGTGCTCACACTGAACTTAACAGAGAATGCAGACTGGCTAAAAGAAGCAGAACTGGACCACAACACAGAACAACTGCTGTCATCTTGCGATGAAAGAAAATTTCACTTCAGATTGGTTTTATGCAAAGCATATAACATCCAGTGCACTTGCAGAGAAAGAAAGATACTCTTGTCTAAAAATTAGAAAATACATCATAGTTAAGTACCTTTCACACTGGAATACTTTGATGCAATTGCTTCTTTTTCCTGAGGTAGTGCCTTGCATCTTTTCCCTTCAACAAATGTGTTCCTCTGTGCCACAGAAAAATCACTTCCTATAGGAAAGGAGTCTCACAGAGTTATCTGTACTCAAAAGTACCCTGACAAATATGAACAATGCAAAGACTCTGCTCTTCTTATAATTACATGAAGTTTATAACTGAAATGAATAAAAAAATGCAAAGAATACCATGAAACAAAATAGCTGATTCATTAAGGCTCACGAAAAAAATTAGATAAAAAGTCCATTTCAAAAGCTTTCCATACATATGGGTATAAAGATACATTTAATTCTAGCATTGTTTCTCACCTCTATCCTTTTCTCTGAATGTACATTTTGTCAAAAGTAGCAGGTCATGTTTCTGCCCAGCGATTCTTAATGACGGATCTACTGATTACTCTGGTGTCTTGTTATATTAAGAACATAACTCTCCCTCCTATCATGGAATTATATTATTACTGATTCATTAAATACACTAATATAGATTTTTTTCAGTCATGCCACAGTCAAGAATGAAGGAGAAACTTATTAAGGGAGGTAAATATTTATTAGCTGGTCTTCCTTTGACCTTAATTATGTTTGATAAAGCCCAACATTCAAAACAAAATGGGAGTCTTATTACTATCTTTTACAAGACACTTCAAGGGGGTATTTATTTAATCTAAATTTAGTTATAGAAAAGTTTGATATATCGCTGCGTCTAATCATCTAGACACCCAAGACAGCCAGCAGAGGGCGCAGAGCACCTCTGGGAAAGTGAGTCATCTCACCTGTCTTTGGCACTGTCTCATGATCCAACAAATAGCCCCAGAAGAGTGCCTATCTCTCTCCATTTCCAACAGAGAGCCTACATGAGAAATTTAAACTACATTCCTAACCTTAGGGTGGTTAAACTTAGACTACAGAGATCTTGATAGTGAAGAAAAATTCTATGAAAGATGTATGTTTTGTATCTCAGGAAAGTACGCGTAGGGTTAACAGCCCATTTCCCATATTTCCCCATATATGGGGAAAAATCAATGAAGTATTTTTATGCTATCTTTTATCATCACTAAATTAAAAAAATGGGGAGGGTGGGCAAACTACGTCATAGTTTCTCCCTGTAGCAGTAATTTAAAAAGTGGTAAACGTTGTCCGAGAAGACAGCAAGTACTTGCCTTTCTGCAAGTCTCGCTTGGTAGCTTCCAGGGGTAATAGCTCATTTTCCCGAGGTGAAGACGTGGGTTTTGTTGATTGGTGTTTGTGAGGATACTGAATCCTGTAATACTCGCCTAAATATATCCCAAGAGGGGAAAAAAAAGTAAAGTTTACTATATTAGCAGCATTGCTGTTTAGGAAAGAGTGACTAATTCCATATTTGCCAGACTTATAGCACATTTCCTTTATTGCTCTTTCCTCTTCAATGTCTGCAGCAGCCTTAGGCACCCAATCAGAAACATCTGTAGGAAATATTTTTTAAAAATTACTAGGTATCTATACAAAGACCTTTAACAATTCTTAATAATCAGATACCATAATGAATTTCATTTTGGTCATGGGTGTTTCTTTTCTGAGCGCAGCCTCTGCTTTGGCACAGAAAAATGATTCCTCAATATTAGGTATTGCCAAGTGCAATGGAATTGCAGTTACAACACATATTAAGAAGCTAATGTTTGTTGATTTAAAATGATTCAAAAACATCTTCAGTATTTATTTGCAAAATAATTGTTCATTTACACCCAAAGTGAAATCTTCTGGCTAAACATGTCACCAGGGAGTGCTTGTCACAAAACCTCTGCCCAAAGTTACGGTCCTGTGACGTCTGCTGGCAGAGCTGGTAAAGTGAGTGCTCCGTATCTGTCTCAGTTAAGGCTACTAAGGCGAGCAAAGCCCTGCTTTTTCTGTCGTTCAAGCTAACGAGGCCAACTCAGACTGAAACCGAGTTTGGAGGCACTAACAGGCAGCCCTGCCAGCCCACACAAAGGGCAGGGGGAAAGGCAAAAGCAGCTTGGGGCTGCCTGAGAACTAGAACAGTCATTCACGGGGTGCCCACGGGAGAGTAGGTCATTCTTCCACTCTCTGGGAATGTGCACTTCATTCCATCCCTATGAATCTCTCATCTGTAAATGAGATATAGTCAATGGTTTAACTACAGGTCAAAAAATTTAAATAAATAATGATGCAAATATATACCCATAGACATGCAGTTAATCTAGTGAAGAGTTTTGTCTGGATTCTCTTCGCTAGATTTAAGAATAACTTTCTGTAATAAAATGAGACTGCCTTCAGAGTTTAGGAAATCAGTTGAACAAATTATTTAAGTTGAAGTCACACAGCTATCTTTTGTAAACAAACCTGTGACTTTACCTTCAGAGATGCGTGTGTACAGCCCCTGTTCCAAAGTTTATTTTCTGGAAATTTACTTTCACTTTTACTTTACTAAAATTAAATTTACTTTACTAAATTTCACTTTAAGGGTGGTAAGGCACTGGAACAGGTTGCCCAGAGAGGTTGTTGAGGCCCCAACCCTGGAGGTGTTCAAGGCCAGGCTGGACGTGGCCTTGGGCAACCTGGTCTAGTGGGAGGTGTCCCTGCCTATAGCAGGGGGGTTGGAACTCAATGATCTTCAAGGTCCTTTCCAACCTAAACCATTCTATGATTCTATGATACTATGAAAAGAAGTACCTCCTAAACTTGTGATTTCATCCCCAAATTTTGAGAAATTTTGAAGATGGCCACCTGAGTGGTGGATCCCATCATTTGAACAGTGGATCACATTTAAATTTTATTAAATGAAAAAGAGGTCTATGAATTATACCACTGTTGACATACACAGCTAGGCATTTCACAGGAGTTAGAAAACATTGCCTTACTCACATCTGATGACTACCAGTTCCAATATTTTGAAGATTAGCTGGAAACTATTTCCAAAACTTTTCAACAACTCTTTTATAAAAATGTAATGGTTATTATTATACAGCAGTTGTGAAGTACATTGCAAGAGTACAAAACCCCCACTCTACTTCCTTGTAAAAGAAAGAAAAAAACTATTTACAGTTCTCTTGCTCTTCATTGTCTTCTTCATCCTCTTCATCACTGAGGTTTATAATCAGTGGAGGGTGAATTGGTAGTAAAATATTCTTTTGATTTCTGAGTGATTCTTGACGATGGGCTGAATGCAAAATCCCTTCTTGTACACCCTGTTGAAATGGGGCATCTGCAGATAAGAACATTATATGTATTTTATTAGGAGGGAACTGGAATATCAAGTCCATGTTCAGACCAGCAGGTACAGTTTTTAAATCATTATCATATTGAAGGAATCATTAAATAGACAGGTTGTGCCTTTTAGGAACAATCTTCTGCAGAGGTTGACATCTTCCAACTACAAGAGAGTAGGAAGGACGGTCTCTTCCAAGAGCATCTTCCAACTACAGAAAGCAGGAAAAATCACAGGTACTCGCTCCTCTGAATGGACAGATGAGACAGCCTTTTGAAAAGAGGAACATTTTGATCATTCTACGCTATGTTAAAAAGGCTGGCTATCTCTTCCAGCTGGTGAATAGTTTAATTTGAGGCAGAAACCTTATTTCTTCCAATACCTTTTAAGATATTTACAACATAGGGAATCACATGATTAGTAATACCTGGGCTGAAGTGAGTAAGTGAGTTCAGGACCCCACCTGTGAAACTCGTTTAAACATGCTGAATAATAGGCAGGCCTGTATCACTCCTCATGGCATCAATTTTGAAGGATTTAGCAATGCTAAGCACAGGATTACCTTTTTTTTTTAACTTGTAGACATTCTTTTTCTGTCAATTTTCTGAATCACAACTCTCTTTACTAAGTACAAAATGTAGATTTTGAGAAAGAATATGAGGTTCCAGAAAATAATTTACACTTAATTAGAAGAAAATCAGAAAAGATATTCTTTTCCTGAAGAATTTACATCTACCCATAACATTTGCAGCAAAACTATTTCAGTGCAGGGATAGCATTTTCTGAGAACCAGGAAATGCAACAGACTGAAAATAGATGAGTCTATTTCTATTGTTCAAGCCGACCAATTTACAGCTATAGACACAATCAGGATTCTGTGCATTATATTAAAAATATCAAAGTTGGGTATGTTTTCCAGTTTTAAAGAAATAAGATAAAATGTGGGCATTTTCTTTTCTTCCAGTTGCTGTTATTCTTGTGCATCTCTTGCTTGCCCATGATGAGCAAGTGTATCATAGCAAACCCATTTTAATAACACTCCTGCAGATCAGATTTGTTGTATCTCATGCCAGAGAAAGTAAGATACAACACTTTTAACGTGATGGAGCCTTTTTCAGCATCCAGAATAGGATATTACTGGCTCTAGGTAGTGTAAGCCAAATCAAACTTCCATTAATTGAGCAAGCTTTCTAAGTATTAAAACAAATAAATGCACTTTTAATATTTGCAATGTTATTGTGGAGCACACGGACTTTGAATTTATACATATTGCAGTAAAAAGAAAAAGGCTTGGGTCCATTTTCTCATTCTGATTGTTGGACGTTGCTCTTCTACAGGATGCCCTTGTCCACATTGCCTCTTGGGCACCGTCTCTGACTCACACCAGACTCAAAGGCGTGCCTGTGTGGTGGGCACGGCAGCACCACCTGTGGGGAGCTGATGCTGGGGATGTGGGAACTGCACTAAAAGCAGTATGGGCAATCGTGAAAAGAGCACTCAACCCCTTGCATTGGTTCCATGGGGTTAGTTAGGCTCAACATGCCCAGATATGACAGGATACATTTTCCTGGGCGAATTTCAGGAACACAAGGTCTTTGCTTCTGACTAGAGGTCTCTCTGGACTTCTCTGACGACACGTGTCTACAGCTCTGGAGATAACGCCCAGGAATAACTCTGGTTTAGTCCACTTCCTCATCCATCTCTGACAGGTCATGCTGACTCTCCGAAACTAGCACTGCCAGTGCAGGCACAGCTACAGCAGAGCTGGCTAATGGAGGCAAAAAGGGTCTTTTCTGGAGCTTTTCTGAGATGGAAAAGACTGGGGCAGTGCAGGGACGCATGGGGGATATAGAATCATAGAATCATAGAATGGTTTAGGTTGGAAAGGACCTTGAACATCATCGAGTTCCAACCCCCCTGCCATAGGCAGGGACACTTCCCACTAGACCAAGTTGCCCAAGGCCACGTCCAGCCTGGCCTTTAACACCTCTAGGGATGGGGCCTCAACAACTTCTCCGGGCAACCTGTTCCAGTGCCTTACCACCCTTAAACTGAAAAACTTCTTCCTAATGGTTCATCTAAACCTGCCCTCTTCCAGTTTAAAGCCATTCCCCCTCATCCTGTCTCTACATGCCCTAGTAAAAAGTCCTTCCACAGCTCTCCTGTAGGCCCCCTTTAGGTACTGGAAGGCCACAATTACGTCTCCCCAGAGCCTTCTCTTCTCCAGGCTGAACAGCCCCAGCTCTTTCAGCCTCTCCTCATAGCAGAGGTGCTCTAGCCCTCGGATCACCCTCGTGGCTCTCCTCTGGACACGTTCCAGCAGGTCCATATCCTTCTTATATTGGGGACTCCAGAGCTGGATGCAGTACTCAAGGTGGGGTCTCACGAGTGTGGAATAGAGGAGCAGAATCACCTCCTTTGACCT
>VUYV01000344.1:3222-17010 GCA_008711295.1 Anarhynchus alexandrinus
GGGAGGGGGGGGGAGGTGTACAAATTTTATGACCAGTGATGCTCCTGCAAACCTCTGGCTCATCTCCGGCACCTGGCAGTCACCCCGGCATTCCATGAGCCCCCCCCCACCATGGCACCCGTTGGCCGGGAGCGAGGCAAGATGGGAGCCGAAGGTAGCCGGAGCGGTTGGGAGCCAGACGTCCCGCCGGGGGTCCAGCCAGAGACCCCCTCCCAGGTCCCACGGGTCTGCTGGGGGCTGGGAGAGGGAAGAGGGTCTCCAGGCAGACCCTGGAAGGACACCCAGCTCCCGCCGCTTTGCTCAGATGAGTCCTTGGAGCCCGATTTCGGTGCCGAGGCGATGCGCCCGTGCTGCCTGACCGAGAGCCGGCAGCCAGGCACGAAGCCCTGCGCGTGCCGTAGCCGGCAGCACCCGGTCCCGGGGGCATCGGGGAGCAGCCCGGCCGAGCTGGCTTGGCAAAAACCTCTGTACCGGCGAACGCCGTCAGCACCCAAGGAAATGGGCACGCCACAGCGCCCGGGGGACGGAGCCGCCGCCGTAAGAGGCCACGTGGCCCGGTCGCAGCCGCCTCTCCCCGGTGCCAAGGGGGATCTTTCCTCTCCCCCAGCCATCGCCGGTCAGCTCTGCACGTCACCCGGCTGCCACCGCTGGCTCGGGCGTGTGGCCGTAGCGGGGAGGGCGTCTCACCGGGGCATCCTTTGGCGAGCGTCCTTCCCGAAAGCGCCGTGGCTTTTCAACGAGAGAGGGGAGCTCCGGTGCTCACCCCCTCCCCACCAGTAGCTCCGGCGAACTGGTTTCCAGCCGGGAGCTCAGATCGGCTGCCAAAGGATGGGAGCAGCAAACCGGGCACAGCGGGGGGAGAGAGGGAAGGTTGCAACACACTTTCAATTCTCCCATCTGCTGAGTATTGTTTGAGAAAAACAATGAGGCCGTTCTTTAAATGCAACCTTCGGGAGATCCTTGCTTTCCCCGCGAGGCGCCTACCGCGCCGTGCCCGCCTGCCCCGGCTCGCCCTGCCCTGCCGCTCGCGCCGGCGGTGCCGCCGCGGACCCCGCCGCTTCTGCCCGATCTGATCTTAAATCCTCGCCGGGGGAATAATAAATCCTGTTTTAAGCGCGGTTTCCGAAGCCGGATCGGAGGGCGAGGACGGGGCACGGCGGGCAGGATAAGGCCTGCTGCTCGAGAGCCGAGCGGGCCAGGTGGTCGGCGCTCGCGCCGCGCCGCTCTCCACCGCATCACCTTGAACTCGCTGGGGCCTCGCGCGATAAATCAGCCGCCCTCCTCCGACGCGCCGAGGCGCCCGCCAAAAATTCACCTTTCCCGGGCAGCTCCGCGCTTCCCTTCCTGCCCGCGGTTCTCTCCGTACCGGGGCAGGGAGCGAACCCGCCGCGTGCCCACCGCCGCCAGCGCGCGGGCGCTGAACAAAGCGCCGCCGCCGGGGCCCAGCTTGCGGCCTGGCTACCTCGAAGCAAGGAGGGAATAGCTTTTTTTTTCGTGCTTATTTTTTATTCCCCCACGCTCAGGCGCGCTGGGCATGGATGCCGGGAGCTGTAGCCTGCGCCTGCTTTGACCCGGCGGGTTTTTTCCCCTCTCTCGCAGGGGTGGCCGCAGCGCGGCGGGGTGTGGACGGGGCCGTGGTGGCGCGGCGAGGCTCGGCGGGCAGAGGAGCCGTGCCCAGGGCCTGCCAAGCCGGCCACGCTCCCCTTGAAGAGCGGGAAAGGCGGCCCCCCCGCCCCGGGCAGCCCCGGCACGGCGAGCTCGAGGGGGGGAAAACTGCCACGGTGGCGGCGAGAGATTCGTCCCAGCCCAGGGCCTGGAGGTGGTTTTGGCAGCCAGAGGGAAAGGGGGGGACAGTGCCATCGCCCTTTTGGGGGTGATGGGGGCTGAGGATGGCACTGGGGACAGGGGTGGCTTGCCCCATGCCTGCCCCCCCCGGGATGCCATGTCCCCCCTTCATCTCTCTCGGCATGGCGGCACCTGTCCTCGGCACAGGCCAAGCCCTGGATGGGAGGGATGGGGACGGTGGCGGTGACGGGGAGCATCCCCGGGGTCCGTCGCTGGAGGGGAAGAAGGAGGGCTTGGAGAGGGGAGTTTGGGGGGGGGGGGGGGGCGAAATATCTCCCTGCGACGCTGGCGCGCTGCCCGCCGCCCCCGGCCGTGCTGTGGCTCTTCCTGCGCAAGGATGGCGATGCCGGCGCTGAGCACCGCCGAAGGGGCTGAGCACTCGCAGGAGGGGGCCGGAGGCGGGGGTGGGGGCTCCTGTACACCCCACCCCCCCCCAGTCCTTGCACAGCTGGGGGGGGGTTGCAAGGCAGGGCCTTGAGGTGACAGGGACGTGATCTGCTACTTGGGGACCCACGGGGTGGGGATTTCTCCTGCGGCGCCTCGGGATGTGCCGGGCAGGTCGGGGCAGGGCATCGATGGGTGCCGGGTCGGGCTGGCACCGCGTGGCATCACCGGTGACGTCCCCATGGCACAGCTGGGGGCTGCTGGTGGGGCTGAGCCCGAGAGGGGCACAGCCTCTTAGTGGGGGCAGAGGTGCTCAGTGCCAAACGCGTGTGGGTTTTGGGTACCGCAACACCTTCGGAGGCTTTGGATGCACCAAATCGGCACAGGCTCAGCCTCCCTCCCTGCCCGGGCCAGTTGGGCACCCCGCGACGGTGTCACCCTCTTGGAGGGGACGCAGACCCCCCGGGATGTGCCAGCTTGCAGGGTGGGGACGCGCAAGGGTCCCCGCGGGCATCCCGGGGCCTGGCTGGCACCCGGGCGGGCGGGCGGCTGGGCTCGCCATCCGTCACGTCGGCCCCGGGCAGGCATCCCCCGCAGCCGCGCCGCGCTGTGCCAGCTTGGCCGGTACCCAAAGCCCTGCGCCGGCCGCCAAGGCCCGGCGCTTCCCAAGTCCTGGAGAGGAGCTGGGAAAGGATCCCGTGGCCCAGGTGCGGCAGCGCGCTCACGCGCCGGGGGACCCGCCGGCCGGCCCCTCTGCCAAGGATTGATTTCTCGGTTAACTCGCTGCTGCTTTAAAAGCGCATTAATCCTCCCTTCCCCCGGCGAGCAGCCAGCTCTAATCAGCATTTTGGGCAAAAATCCCCAGGTCTGGGCTTTCGGGCTGCCCGCCGTGGGCATCGCCCTCCCAACCGCCGCCACTGCGCCGGGAGGGGCCTTCGGCAGCGCGGCCTGGCACGGGAATGGCAGGATCAGGCCCTCCTGCTGACCCCCCCCTCTCCCAGCTCCTCTTCCCTGGGAGTTTATTCAAGTCCGTGGCCAGGTGGATTTCTTAAAAAAAAATTGGGGGTTTTGTCTTGTTTTTTAAGAAGGCTTCGCTCTCCTTGCAAAGGGCCCCTGCATTCCCTTCGCGGGGAAACGGTATTTGACCGGCTGTAGTCCAAAAAAAACCCCCAACATGTTTCTGATCACGAAAAACCAAGAAATATTTTTGCTTTCAAAGGAAAAAAAAAAAAAAAAAACAGAGAGAGAAATGTTGATTTTCCACCCAGACGTTTCCCCTTTCCCCGAACCAGCCCCGAAACGAGAGGCGCCGCCGCTCCCTCCTCGCCCAAGGCTGCCACATCCCGGGGACACGGTCCCGCTGGGGACACGGCGGATGCCACTCAGGACTCATCACCGGGTGGGTGACGCAGTGCCAAGCGTGCGCCCTGCTCTCTGCACAGGTCCCCCTTTGCCGGCAGCTCCCACCTTGCACCGGGCACGGTGGGCTGCCGGGGAGGACGGAGAGCGCCGGTGACATTCCGCCTGTCCCCGGGGAGCCACATGTCACCCTGTTTGCTGCAGAACTCCCCTCTGCCTCCCCGCCAGCTCGCCTCGCCCCGGTACGACGGGGGCGACGGGGCCGCTTCGTCCCACGGTTGCTTGGCAAGAGCCGCGATGTGCCGGATCTCGCACCCCCCCCACTCCCTCCCACCATCCCCTGGCTCCCGCCCGGCGATTCGGGAAAGGGAGACGACGACGACGGCGGCGGCGCGGGCTGTAATGTGACCCCCGCCGCGCTGCGCCGCAAAATCTCCTTTAGTAACCTGTGCGCCAGGACAGGCGAGCGGCGCGACGTGAATACCAATGAAGCGGCGCTGGCGAAAAGTGCAGAGTAAAGGGTTTTTTTTGATGGAAATGGCATTGCACGAGAAAAGAGAGCGAGCGCGAGAGCGCGCCGGCAGCCTGCGCCTGCCCGCCAGCCGACGCCGCGCACATGGGCGCGCCAGGGCGCACGCGTGGGTGCGCACGTGCGGCCCGGGAGGTTGGGGACCACAGGCCACGGTGCGGTGGGGTGCCGGGACCGTGCCGCCCCGGCGAGCCTGAGGGCGGTGGGGTGCGGGTGAGCGAGCGGAGGGGGCTGCGAAGCGGCCGGTTGAGGGGGCGCGTGGCCGGAGCCTGGGGGGGGCTGCCCCACGGGCGGTACGTCCCGCCAGGGGTCCAGGCGCTTCCCGCGGCATCGTGCGGCTCCGGCCGCCGTCTGGTTGCAGGGAACCGCTCCTCTCCCCCGGCGAAGCGCGCCGCTGATCAAAGACGCGGGGCGGGGAGGCAGCGGGCCTGTGCGAGCAGCGCCCCTGGCCGCGCGCCACCCCACCTTCCCGCTCCGCTCCCCCGGGAGTTTGTTAAACAAATTTCTCTAATTGCACAAGCCGAGGAGTTTGTTGGGGAAAAAAAGCCGGGGAAATTCCCCTCCTCTGGGCCACCCCTTCCCCGCTTCCCCCCGGGGGCAGCCGGCGGGGAGCGAGCAGGTCCCTCCCTGCACCCCCCCCCCCCCCCCCCCCCCCCCCCCGCCCCGGCTCTGCGGAAGGCTGCGACCCCGACGCCTGCGGGACGCAGCTGTGGGGTGTCCTCAGGTCACCCCTGCCTGCACGGGGACGTCCCCCTGCTCGACCTCTTTGGAGCCAGGTCACCCACGTCCCCTTCTCGTCCGGCCCCCGGGGTCAGACGCTGTCACCTAACGCGGTGACACCCAGCACCGCCGGCTGGCGTTCTCCATCGCTTGGCTGAGCCCCCACCACCACCACCCTCCGCTGGAAACGGCCTTTGCGAGCCGCCCGTGGGCAGCCCCTGACACCGAATCCCGTCGGATTAACGAGCGTATGGGATAAAAGCCTCGGCTTGGTGGCGGCTCTTTACCGGGTGGGGGCTGTGGCGGCAGCCCTGCCAAGAAGGGAGGATGCGCGGCCGGACGCCTGCCCCGGCTCCTGCTGAGGTCATGGCTATAGATAGCCCGGGAGGGCGCAGGGCCGAGGGCAGGATCCGTGCGCACCCTTGCCAGCTGCACCGGCTGCCCCGTGGGCACCCACTGCCTGGGGGTGGCGGGGGCACTGCCGTGGCTCCGGGGGTCGCTGGCAGCCGGGGTGGGGGGGTTGGCTGGACCGCCGGTGACAAACTATCACTGCTGGCTGTGACCCTGCACCTGCAGGGACGCGCTGCCGCAGGCGTGCCCGGCCCCACCGAGCATCGCCCAGCGCCGCCGTCCCCTCTCCGTCCTCCGCGGCGAGCGGGGTCCCGCAGCCTGGGGCTCCGTGGCCACGCAGCGACCCGGGGGCGGCTTTCGTTGTTTGTTTTCTCACCAGGTTTCCTTCCCCCCCCCGCCCCCAGCAGCTGCTCTCGGGCGAAAGCTGAGCTGGGGCATCCCCACCGCCGGGGTGCACCCATGGGTGCAAAGCTGCGGTGTCGGGGAAGGAGAGGTTGGGGTTCGCCCCCTCCAGCAGTCCCGGTCCGGGTGCAGCTCAGCTCCCCCCAAAGGCAGGCGCGTCCTCGGGGTGCCCCCGCCAGCCCCGCGGGGCTCTGGAGCCGCCGGGGTGGCTGGGGAAGGCGTTGTTGATGAGGGCACTAAAAATAGAGTGGGACTGGGATCTTAATGGGACTTTGTGGGAAACCTGGAAACATTTTCTCATCCCCGTAAATGAGTCCAGATGCATTAGCGATGACTGCATCGCATCCTGAGGTACCGCCGGAGGGAACCGGGACGCGCTCGCCAGCCTCTTCGCCTCGCGGTGGTGAATTGGTTGGAGAAGGGAGTCGCCGGCAGCAGTGCCGTGGCCTCGCCGTGGCCTGCGTGGGGATGGGGACAGGAGCGGGGTGGCCGCAGCTCACCCGGCGTCACTGTGGTGAGGACCCTGCCCTCACAGGCGGTCCCCATCCCGGGGGATTCTGTGCCCGGCACCCGTGGGTGCACGCGTGGATGCTGGCGGCTCTACGCGTGGCGGGGAGCGTGCGAGCGTGCGCGGAACGGTAACGGTGTCACAGCCCCCAAACCTTGGCCCTTTGTGAAGCTGCCCCAGGGCCTGAGGCAGGTAGTGGGGGGAGATGAGGTGACACGGGAGGTCGCCCCGGTCCAAGCGCCGGCAGTGCTGGCAGCACTGCACCCCGCTGGCGCCCTGGTGCCTCCCGTCGATGCGTCGAGCTGGCAGGATCCGGCCTGACGGAGGGGTTTCCTTCTTGCTCGGCTGTGGAGCCCGTGGCTGGGGTATTGGCTCTCGGAGCGCTCGGCCCCACTCGGGGACCTTGGACTCCCCCAGGGGATGGCTCGGGGCCAGCCTGGGCAAGTAGCCCAGGGCGGGTGGCTGGTGGACCTCACGTCACGAGGCAGGTTGGCACGGCCGTCTCCGCGGTATGGCAGTGTCACTTAGCGGTTACAGCGGTGGCTCGGGAGGCAAGGACAGTCCCACCCCATGCCTCAGTTTACCTCCAGGTGGGTACGGCAGCCGGTGCGGGAGAGGGGTGCTCACCCCCTGCCCCAACCCTGGGTGCTGACTCGTCGTGCGGGGGGACAAGGGGACCAGCCACAGCCACCAGCCTCCGCGCCGGGCACCGCCGGAGCCCGACGTCCCGAACAGAGTCCCTTTGTCCGGGCTGGCCCCCACTCCTGCTGCTTGGGAGGCGTCCAAAACCCTCCCGAAATAGGACCCGGCCGGGCTCAGCCTTTGAATCTCCCCAGGAAGGCTCTGCTGAGCTGCCGAAAGCGGATGAAACCCCCCCCCTCGGCCCCGTTAAAGCACTTCAGCGCTTGTGCCACACTCGGGGCAGTGCTGACCCTTTGGGGACACCCTCATCTCCTTTTGCTCTCCGGGAGAGCCTGTCGCCACCCTGTGCCTCAGTTTCCCCATCCTTAGGTGGAGGGTCCCGGCAGGGTGTCCCCAACCCCCCCGGGGAACCCGTAAGGTGCCGGAGCGGAGGCTGAACCGCTGCCACCTCCGTGGCACAGCAAAGGCGATGGGGCTGCGGGGGGGGCCGTGAACTCTTCACCGCCGGGGCCCCGGGGGCGGCCGATCCTCCCGCAAGGTCGCCGGCTCCTCGGCGAAAGGCCGGGGCTATTTTTAACCGGTGACTTGCTCCAACCCGCCGGAGATTGGATTTGCGGCGGGGTGAGCACCGCGAGCCCGTCGTGGCATTCCCCGTCACGGGGTGCGGAGACACCCCCCCACCTCCTCCCGGTGCCATCTCCCCTCCTCCCGGTGGGCAGCCCCGGGAGGGAGTTGAGGACCCTTCTCTGCACCCCCACACCTTTAATGGTGCACGTTGCAGGGGAGGGGGGAAGGAATTAATCCCCCTCGGAAAGGCCAGGACGGAGCAGGGCTAAAAATATGTATGGAGGGAAATAAAACCTCCTGCGTCAGGGGCTAAAGCCGGGCTCAGAGTCCCGTGCTCGGGCTGGGGGGGGCCCTGTCTGGTCCCAGAGCTTCCTCGGTGCTGGGGGGGGGGATGCTGAGCCGGGGCTGCCTGCTACTTGCCCTCCCCGGGGGCGAACGTGGTGCCGCCGGCCCATGGGGTGTCTCTCCTGCCTCAGTTTCCCTCAGCGCTCCTGGGGGTGGAATCCACCACTGTCCCCGCGTCGCGTCCCGCCAGTTCCCAGGCTGGGACCCCCAATGCATGGGGTGGGCGAAGCACTGGGGCTGAGGCACCGCTCCAGCCCTGCCACCCCCGGAGCCGCAGTCCCCGCCGTGTGCCAGGAGCGGGGCTTGGGGGGGGAGCAGGCCACCCCCGGGGCCCCGCGCTGACGCAGGGCCGGGTGGAGGAGCTGGCAGCGCCGGGGCCTGTTGGCAAAGCTTTTTTTATATTTTTTTTTTAATTTTTTTTTTTTTTCCAGTTCCAGAAAACTTTTCCTTTCCTTGGAGCCCCAGGGGGGTTTCGGCTGGGAAGCCACGTGGCCCCGGCACTGCCGGCCACGGGATGCTTCCCGGGGCGGGGGGACATCTCCTTGGCCATGGGCCGGGTCCCCTCCGAGCTCCCCCTGTGCCGCTCGCAGGGCTCCTCCCAGACCCCAGCAGCCGCCGTCGCACCCTGCCTCTGCTGCAGGAGCCTGGCGGGTGCCGTGCCTCAGTTTCCCCATCTTTGGAAAGGCACCGCAGCCAGGGGGGCAGGTGGGGTGACCCTGGGGGGGGGGGGGGTGGCTGAACTGTCAGCTCCTGCACCCTGAGAGGGATGCGCAGAGATGGCAGCGGGGGAAACTGAGGCACCGGGGGAAACTGAGGCACCAGGGGTAACTGAGACACCTGGGGAAACTGAGGCACGGGGGAGATCCTACTGCGTCTGCAGACAGGCAGCGAGCGGCCCTGCGTGCTCCCATCACCGGGTCTCCCTCCCCACCACCGTCCCGGCTCCTCTGCCCGCTGCTGCTGGCTGTGCCGCCGCTGGGTGCCATCCCTGGGGCATCCCTACCTCTTCCCCGCGCCCTGGGCACACCGCTGCCCGCTTTTGGGGGTGCGTTTAGGGACCAGCGACGCCAATTCTTGCTGGAGGTGAGGGTGCGTGCGAGCAGATCAGAGGCGGGGTGATGGGCAGAGGGTTGGGGCAAGCACCGTGCTGCCAGAGAAGCCCCCACCTTGGCTTCAGCCCACCTGGGCCACCCCCGGCCGCCGTCTGCCGGCGGTGCTGCCTCCCCGGGGAGGGCTGTGCCGGCTGGCGCGGACCCAGGCGGTGCTGGCACCTGAGCCCGGGGGCTGCAAAGAGAGCTGCTTTTCTTCCTGCTGTTTTCCAAAGCAACTGGCAGGTTCGCTGCCTGCCGCGGCCTCGCGTGACCCGCGGCAGCGGCCTCGGCGCGCTCCCCGCGCCCCCACTTGCAGCCGCACCACCTGCGAGGGCGAGCGCCGGCATCGCCTCCCGCCCCGGCACGTAGGCGCAGGCAGGCGGGCACCGGCCCGGCGCGGGGTGTTTGCGGCGCCCGCGGGGCGGCGGGGACCTGCCTGCGCTGGGATGGCTAAAAGGACCCGGCGGGGGATTTTTGGGCAGCCCAGGGCCGCTCGGCGAGGGGTCTGGGGCCACGGTGGTCCCAGGTCTGGTCCTGAGCGGGGCTGAGCATCGTGGCAGTAAATGAAGCGCGGGAGCCCCTTTCTGGCCTCGCGTCCGTCCTGGCTGACCCTGCCAATGGGGTGGCCGCATCCAGAGCACGCTGAGGGTACGGTCCAGCCCGTACGCAGCCCTGAGCCGGCTGGAGGATGCTGTCTTCCCTGTGGGGGGAGAGGAAAAGCCCCGGGATCTGGGGAGAGGAGCTGCGGGGAGGTGCCAACCATGTACCGTCTTCACCTCCGCTCGCGCCGGCGGTGCCAACCGTACTGCCCCCGGGCACCGGGGTTCCTCCGTGCCCCGGCGCGGGCTGCAAGAGGGGTTTTGCAAGCGTGGGGCTGTGTCAATCCCACCCCCGGCTCAGCTGCCGCTGCCCGGAGCTGGGGGGGGAGCGTGGCGGCGACAGCCTGTTCTGCCCCACGGGCAGCTGCGGCGCGGGGACGGGTGTGCGCGGGTGAGGCCGGCACAGCTCGTACCGTCCCCGGCTGCTTTCCCGAGAGCTTCGGCTGCCGCCGCACTCCCTCCCCGCCGCCCTGCGCCCGGCGTGCCTCGGTTTCCCTCTTCCCGACCCGGCAATGCCGCTCGTCAGCGGCGGGGAAGCCTCGTTAGGACTTGCCGAGCAGGCCGGGAAGCCGGGCCGCGCCACGCCGGCGAGCAGCAAAAATTATGAATAAGCTCTTGTTAATAAATACTTTATGATGAATCCAAATAGATTTCCTCCTCTAGAGCAATTATTGTAAAATGGGCTCTAATAGGGCGCAGGGCCGCCCCGGGAAGGGCTGGGTGCTTTTCAGGGCCTAAGTGGCTCCTTCCATCCCCTCTAATGAGCACTTCCCAATCATTTGCATCTGTCTCGGCAACAGGTCTCATTACCAGGTTAACTTATTACCGAGAGCCGCTTTGGCGAACAGTTAAGAAGCGGCTACCGGAGGCTTTGCCGGGGCCGCACGAGAGCGTTTCGTCTGTGCCGAGGTCGCCCGTGGGCTCCGGCGAGGGGAAACCGAGGCAGGGGCAAGGAGCAAGTCCCCACCGTGCCCCTTTTGGGTACCGGCATTTCGGGATTCTCAGGATTACCGCAGTCTCGGTGGCTGCATCCCCCTCCCCTTCCCCCCCCACCCCGCCAGCCTCTGCGCCAAGGCTTCCCGTGGGGGCACGGCACCCAGCACCCAACTTGCCAGCCCCTGCCCGGGCTCGCGCGGCCGCGGGGAGCGGGACCTGGCAGGAGCGGCGGCGGTGGGAGCCGGCAGCGGTTTGGAGGTGTGTGGCTGGCTGGCGGGGAGGCTTGAGCATCCTTTCATAAAATAAACCCTGTGTGGTCCCTTGCGAGGGCCGGGATGCGGCGAGGTCCCCCGCATCGCGGTGAGGATGGCGATCCCGCTCCTCCCCGGGGCCGTGTCGGTGGGGAGCAAAACCAGCTCCTGAGGCGACTGACCTCTCTCGTCCCCCTCCTCCTCCTCCTCCTCCACCTTCCCCCCCCCCCGCCGCCGCCAACCCGCCCTGTGAAAACTGCTCGGGAATTTCCTGAGGAAACGTTTTTTCATTGGAAAATTCAGGCTGTTTCGCCGAGCCCGACCTGTTTGGACAAGGCGCTCGAGTGGAGGATGCTCGGAGGGCCGGCCAGCCCGTGCTGCGGTTGCCCGGCCACGGTGTTGCGTCCCTGCGTGGCACGCAGCATCCTCCGCTGTCCCCAGGGTGGAGGGCACCCGCCGTGGCCCAGCAGCCGGCGCGCAGGGCCCCAGCACCGGCCGAGCTGGTGAGGACGGGCAGGAGCTAAACCCCAGGCTGCCGGAGGAGTTCATCCTGGCGTGGCGTGCCCAGCTCCACGCGGAGCATCGCTCCTTCCCCTCCCCGCTCCACGGCACGACTGGGACAGAGCCGGGTTTGACCCATGCCTCAGTTTCCCCTCTTAGCATCTGGCACGGAAAGGCAGCGCTGGAAGGAGGGTGCGAAGAGGGGGGTGGGGGGCCCTGTGCCGGGGCCGGCAGCACCCCGACGCAGGCGTGCTCCTCCTCCGGGTCGCGGAGCTTTACAAGCCCGGGCTGGATGGGGCCCAAGCACAGGCTCTGCTGCCAGATTCCCGTCCGGAAATGCCCCGGGAGCAGCCTCGTCTGGGGTATTGCAGCACGTCTCTGCTTCCCAGCCCGGCGAAGGAAAAACAGCAGGAGAAATACTTAACCAGCCCTTTGCCGGCGCTCCCCGCTGCCGGCTGGGGTGGGGGGGACACGGCGGGGATCGGCGACGGGGACAAGCGGAAAGGCGCATCCCTGCCTTCGCTCGCCGAAGCGGAGCTGGGGGTGAAGCTGGCCGGTGTCCGCCGGGACGGCGTGCCTGGCTGCGGGGCTCGCTGGCTGCACGGTGCCAGCGACGTGACGGGGATGGAGGGCACGGGGACGGTCCCCGAGTCCTCTAGTTTGTCCCCTCGGCACCCAGCTGCAGCCGTCCCACCCGCCCGCCCGCCCGCCCGTCTGTCCTGCTGCCCCCCGGCCGCCCTCGCCTGGCCCCGGCTAAAGCGGCTTAATTCCGCACGGCATCACGGCGCGGGATAAGCCGGGCGGGAGGGAAAGTTGGTGAGGGGGCTGATCGGCTTTCGGGGCAGCTCTCGTCCCGCCGTAATCCTGGGGAGGGGGGGGTGGCCACGATGGCTTCGGGGGCACCGAGGGCCACAGGGGCTTCCGCACGCAATGGGGTTTCGGGGGTCCCGGATGCGGGTCCAAATGGGATCTGGACATCTTCGACACCGTGGTGAGGGGGGGTCAACGCCAGCGTCTGCTCAGAGCCCCGCAGAAACTGGGGCTTGCACTTGCCACCCTGTGGCAAGGCACCGAGCATCCCCTTGGCCATCGCAGAGAGGGCGAGCGGCACCCGAGGGTGCTGCCTCCCCCAACACGGATAACCTGGTTCTTCCTCGCCATCCCTGCGGCGGTGCCACCGCCAGCGGGTGGGCAGGGACGGGGACAATAGCGCGGTGTGTCCCCCCCTCCTCCAGCCCCGGCCCTGCGGCTGGCCCTGCCGCCGGCTGCCTGGGGAGGATGGCGGGACCGGGGGATGGCAGCAATTTGTAGGGCTCGTCTGAATAACCGGCCACCAAGGAAGATCAGCCGCCCACCGCCCCGGCCAAGTATTGTTTTTGGAACTCGCTGCTGCTTTTTTCGGCTCCTGTCTTACTTTTCTTTGACCTTCTTCCCTGATTTAAGACACATGCCCAGCCCTTGCCCAGCTGCACTGAATTAGCGGCTGCTGCTGGGGAGGGAACCAGACCCTGCGGCCGCCCCGGGAGCAGCCGGCGGGAACGGGTCCACCGGGCAGGGATGGATTCCCCCGGCAGGATGAGTCCCCCAGGCAGGGCTGGGTGCCCAGGGTCAGGATGGGTCCCCCCGGCAGGGTTGCGTCCCCACGGGTGGGATGAGTTGCCCAGCGAGGCTGCTCCTTTGTCCCTTGTGGGGACACCGGTGGGGTCACAGCGCTGGCGAAGCTGGGTCGGGCGCAGGGGCTGTCGGCTCCTGGGGACGGTGGGGGTCTGTGCTGGGGTGGTGGATCTGTGGTGGTAAATAACGGGGTCTGTGCTGGGGTGATGGATCTGTGCTGGTAAATAACGGGGTCTGTGCTGGGGTCACGGATCTGTGCTGGTAAATAATGGGGTCTGTGCTTGAGGGGACTTTTGGAGGGGTTTATGGGGCCGTGGGGGTGGTTGGTGCCGGTGGTCATTGGTGTCTGTGCCGGGTTCAGGGGACGGTGGGGTCTGTGCTGGGATGTTTGTGCCACGTCACAGCAGGGGCTGTGCGGGGAACGCTGGTCCAGGGGACATCGGGGGCTGCTCTGGGGAATTGCGCTGACTGTCAACAGGGTTTGTGGCAGGGAAGAAGGTTTGGGGTTTCGTAGGGCTGGTTTGGGGTTAATGGGGTCTGTGCTGGACTTGGGGCTGAGTGATAGTTAGCGGGGTCCGTATGGGGCCGGTCCCTGCTGGGAGCCTGCTTCGGGGGACACTGTTCCCTCTAAGCAGGGTCACTTTGGGACGGTGCTCCTTCGGCCGGGGAATGGCATCGCTGTCCTGGGATGAGTGGGGCCAGCCGCTGTCTCCAGAGCCGCTCGCCCCATCCCACTGCCGGGGCTCCGTCCTCCTCCGGCTACTGCCCGCGGCCGCCTCCTGGGTCCCTCCCCGGAGCAGCGCCTGCCCTTGGCACCTTCCCTGCTGGGACGGTGACCCAAACCCGGACACGACCCTGCGAACCGGGGCCACGGCACGGTGGTGGCGGCTGCCACCGGCCACCCCCTGCCTGGCCCCGGCAGCCTCCGGTGGGACTGGAGCGCCGAGTTGGGCTCCTTCTGCCTCCGCATCATCACCGGCCGTGAGGGACCCCGAGGGCCAAATCCTGCCTTCGGGGACCAGTTTGCTGCCGCCCTGGCCGCGCATGGGGATGCTTGGCCTTCTCCCTCCTTTTTTCCCCTCCGGGAGGGCTCCTGACACCTCTCGGTGCCCCCCCCCCCCCCCCCCCCCCCAGCAGGGAGCAC
>VUYV01000344.1:34765-45753 GCA_008711295.1 Anarhynchus alexandrinus
GGGGGGGTGTCAGAGCGGGTGCTGCCCTGCTGCCCTCCCTGGGGGGCTCGGGGGAGGCAGGACGAGGTGGCACGGGGTGGTGAGGGCGATGCCAGGCCGCGGTGACACTGCCCGGTGGGGCAGGGATGGGTGACGGCAGCGGTTGGAGGGAGGAGAGGAGGCAGGGGGGCAGGAGCGGGACCAGGCGGCCATCACCGTGCCTCGGGGCGGGTCAAGCGCCGGGGGTGTTTCCATCCCTGCGGGAGCAGTGCCCATATCCTGCATGCCAGCGCGGGGCTGTCCCCGTTCCTGTGGCTGGCTGCAGGGAGGGACGTTCGGTGGCTCTTCCCCTGTGCGGGCTCGGTCACAGCCCTCCTGCGGGGTGGGAGCTGCTGGCCGGACCGTGCCTCAGTTTCCCCCCAGCGGCAGAGCGGTGAGGGATGCTGCGGGGTGCGGGGGTTAGCCGGCAGGTTTCCCCGGCTTGTACCGGCGTGAGGTGGCTCACCCCGGTGTTTTTTTTCCTCTTGCAGATGCAGAGCAGAGCAGCAGCCCCCGGACGGGCATCGGCTCGGACCAGGAGGACAGCAAACCCATCACGCTGGGTGAGTGGGGCGTGCAGGGCTCGGGCAAGGGGTCAAGGGACACCTGAGCCCGTCCCCAGGGTCCCTGCAGTGGAGGTGGCCCCCTCGACAGGCGGTCATGCCCCCTGTGCCGGCGGCTCCCACCAGCTGCTCCGGTGCCCCCAGCCCCAGCCAGCCGCTGCCTGGTGCCTGCAATGAGCTGGGTATGGCCTCAGCCTCGTCCCGTGGCCAGCAGAGCCCCGCCGGGGCCGTGTCCCTTGGGGACAGCAGCTGCCATGGGGGTCCCACAGTGGGAATGCAGCCCCCAACCCTGCCAGCGCTCTCACCCATGGGGAAACTGAGGCACGGAGCAGGCCCGGGGTGTCCTCGGCACGGAGGGGACTGGTCAGGGTGGTCCCTTGCTGAGGGAGGGAAGGGGAGCAAAGCTGGCCGACACGAGAGTGGAGTGGGTGGCGTTACGGGGGATTTGGGGGTGTTGGGGTACCCCCGAGCATCGCCTCAAGACAGTGTGGGGCAGGAGGATGTGGTCCTGTCTCCCCCCCTCCAGCACTCCCTCCTCTCTCCCGTGCAGATTCGACAGACTTCCAGGAAAGCTTTGTCACCTCGGGGGTGTTCAGCGTCACCGAGCTCATCCAGGTGTCCCGAAGTGAGTGCCACCATGATGTCACCACCCCACACCCCCGCAAACACATCCCGGCTGCCCGGGCACGGCAGTGTCCCGACAGCTCCCCCATCCCGGCTGCGGGCTGGGGCTCCCTGCCCTGCTGGGCGGGGGGCAATGCCGGACTCCCCCTGAGCCCCCTCTCTCCCCACAGCGCCGGTGGTGACAGGCACGGGGCCAAACTTCTCCCTGGGGGAGCTGCAGGGCCATTTGGCCTATGACCTGAACCCCTCCAGCACCGGCATGAGGAGAACGCTGCCCAGCACCTCCTCCAGCGGGTAGGTGATGCTGGGGTGATGCTGGGGCAATGCTGGGGCAATGCCAGTGTGATGCTGGTGTGATGCTGGGGCGATGCTGGTGTGATGCCAGCGCAATGCCGGGGCAATGCTGGGATGATGCCGGGGCGATGCTGGGGCAATGGCGGGGCGATGCTGGTGTGACGCCAGCGCGATGCCGGGGCGATGCTGGGATGATGCCAGGGTGATGCTGGGGCAATGGCGGGGCGATTCTGGTGTGATGCCAGCACGATGCCGGGGCGATGCTGGGATGATGCCGGGGCGATGCTGGGGCAATGGCAGGGCGATTCTGGTGTGACGCTAGCGCGATGCCGGGGTGATGCTGGGATGATGCTGGGGCAATGCTGGGGCGATGCTCAGATGATGCCGGGGTGATGCTGGTGTGATGCCGGGGCGATGCCAGGGCACTGCTGGGATGATGCTGGGGCGATGCTGGTGTGATGCTGGGGCGATGCCGGGGTGACACTGGGGCGATGCCGGGATCAGCCCGAGCAGAGCAGGGAAGGCGGGGGACAGGCCGTATCCTGCGGCGGGCGGGCGCTGATCCCTTCCCTGTCCCCCCCCGCAGGAGCAAACGGCACAAATCGGGGTCCATGGAGGACGACATCGACACCAGCCCGGGGGGCGAGTACTACACCTCCTCCAACTCCCCCACCAGCAGCAGCCGCAACTGGACAGAAGACATGGAAGGGGGTAGGTGCCTCCCTATAGTGGCCTCCCTATAGATGTCCTATAGATGCCCTCCTGCTCCTATAGGCCCCCCCCAGAGAGCTCAGGTGCTCTACAGCCCTCCCCTGTGAAAGCCCGGGCACTCCGTGTGTGCCGTGGTGTTGCTATAGGGCCCTCACGCCAAAGCATGAGCTGGCTATAGGTGCTGTGGTGTTGCTATAGGCCCCCCCCCTTTAAACACAGGCTGTCTATAGGTGCCAGGGTGTTGCTATAGGCCCCCCTGATTTAGGCACAGGCTCTCTATAGGTGTCGTGGTTGCTATAGCCCCCCCATTTTGGCAAAGGCTCTATATAGGGGCCATGGTGTTGCTATAGGACCCCCCCTTTAAACACAGGCTCTCTATACGTGCCAGAGTGTGGCTATAGGGCCCCCTGATTTAGGCAAAGGCTCTCTATAGGTGCTGCAGTGTTGCTATAGGGCCCTCCATCAAGGCCAAGGTTCTCTATAGGTGCTGTGGTGTTGCTATAGGACCCCCCCTTTAAACACAGGCTCTCTATAGATGCCATGGTGTTCCTATAGCCCCCCCATTTAAGCACAGGCTCTCTATAGGGGCCATGGTGTGGCTATAGGGCCCCCTGATTTAGGCACAGGCTCTCTATAGGTGTCGTGGTTGCTATAGCCCCCCCATTTTGGCAAAGGTTCTCTATAGGTGCTGTGGTGTTGCTATAGGACCCTCCCCTTTAAACACAGGCTCTCTATATGTGCCAGGGTGTGGCTATAGGGCCCCCTGATTTAGGGAAAGGCTCTCTATGGGTGCTGCGGTGTCGCTATAGGGCCCCCCATCAAGGCACGGGTTCTCTATAGGTGCCATGGTGTTGCTATAGTACCCCCCCCTTTAAACAGAGGCTCTCTATAGGTGCTGCAGTGTTGCTATAGGGCCCTCCATCAAGGCCCAGGTTCTCTATAGGCGCTGTGGTGCTGCTATAGGATGCCCCTGCATGGGCACAGGCTCTCTATAGGTGCCATGGTGTTGCTATAAGACCCCCCCCTTTAAACACAGGCTCTCTACAGGTGTCATGGTTGCTATAGCCCCCTCCATTTTGGCAAAGGCTCTATAGGTGCCATGGTGTTGCTATAGCCCCCCTATTTAGTCACAGGCTCTCTATATGGGCTGTGGTGCGGCTATAGGACCCCCCTTTAAACCCAGGCTCTCTATAGGTGCTGTGGTGTTGCTATAGCCCCCCCATTTAAGCACAGGCTCTCTATAGGTGTCGTGGTTGCTATAGCCCCCCCCCCATTTAGGCACACTGTAGGTGTTGCTGCAGGACCCCCCTCATTGAGGCATGGCCTCTCTCTATAGGTGCTCTCTATAGGGCCAGCCCAGCACCCCAGCCCCACACCAGCCTCTCCCAGCCCCACGGCGGCCGCTGGCGCAGCTATGGACAGCTTGCTTTCTTGCTTGGCTTTTTTTTTTTCCCTTTCCTGTCTAGACAGCCCCAATTAGCTGTTCATTAAGAAAAGAGTTGGGGGGGGGAAGCTGGGCTAATTAAAGCGATGCTGCGGGGCTGGCACGGCGGCTCCCACGCCCCAGGGCGCCTTCGTGGGCTGCAGGCGAAGGAGCCACTGGTCTTTCTCCTCACTTTGGCTCTTACCGTGCCTCCCCGCACCCCCAAAAGCAGGGCAGGATCCATCCCTCCTCCCCCCCTGCCCCCCAGCCCTGCCAGAGCTCTGGGGGTGCCCGGCCGGGGGGGCTGGAGGCACCGATCCCATCAGAAGGAGAATTGGGGAAAGCCAGTCCTGCCCCAGGATGATGCCCCATATGTGCCGGGGACTGTGCCCCATTCTGCGCCCCGCCCAGATGCCATGGGGCCGAGGCTGTGGGGGGGCGGGTGGGAGGGCAGGAGGGTCCCCGGGGGGAGATGTAGCCCCCTCCCCCAAGCGTTGCACGCTGGCGTGCGTGGCAGGAGGGAGCCGTGTAGGGGCGTCCCTGTCCCCCCACCGGTGGCCTGATCCAGGGCAGGGGGGGGGGGGAAGGGGGGGCGGGGGGGTTACGACAATCCCGTACGGGATGTTCTGGGAAATCCTCCTAACCCCCGGCTGAGAAGGGGCTAAACCCATTACCGGGCCTGGGCCAAATGGCCAGAGCTAAAGCCACGGTGGCGGCGGGGGATTAATGCACCCACCCGCCCCCCCCCTCCCGCTCAGCCCTGTGCCCTGGGGTGGCCTTTGGGGACCCGGATGTCCAGCACTGCTCAGGGGTCCTGGGGGCTGGGGTCGCAGGTCCCTGGAGGGGTGTCCCCCCCACCTCAGGCAGGCACTTTTCTACCCCCCCAGAGCTCCTTGTGCCGGCAGGACACAGCCCCCAGCCCTGAGGTGCCGGGAGAGGGGGGGTGCAGCCAGCAAATGTGGCAGCAGGGCGCCTCCATGTCCCCCCCCGCCACCTCTGGGGGTGCCCAGCAGACACCCATGCACCCCCCCCCCATGCCCGGCCTGTCCCCAGGGTGCCCCAGGAACGAGCACCCCAACCCCGGGCCAGGCTGGCAGCAGCCCCAGGACCTTTGGGGTCCCGTGGCGGGTGCCGGGGTGTGACGCTGCGCCCCCGTTTTCCCCAGGCATCTCCCCCACCGTGAAGAAGACGGAGATGGACAAATCCCCCTTCAACAGCCCATCGCCCCAGGATTCCTCGCCCCGGCTGAGCAGCTTCACGCAGCACCACCGTCCCGTCATCGCGGTGCACAGCGGTGAGTGTCCTGCCGGGGAAACCGAGGCACGGAGCGAGCGGCTGAGCGGGCCGGGTGCGGGGCGGGGGGGAACCGGCGGCTCAGCTCGAAGTGACGCGGTGGGTCACCCCTTGCGCTCTCGCCCGCAGGTATCGCTCGAAGCCCGCACCCGTCGTCTGCGTTGCATTTCCCCACCACCTCCATCCTCCCCCAGACGGCCTCCACCTACTTCCCCCACACGGCCATTCGGTACCCGCCTCATCTCAACCCGCAGGACCCGCTGAAAGATCTCGTCTCGCTGGCCTGCGACCCGTCCAACCAGCAGCCCGGACCGGTAAGGATCCGGCCCCCATCCCTGCATCCCATCACTGACCTCGCCGTGGGGCGCCGGGGGCTGCTGCCAACCGGGCTGCCAGGGGGGCGTCCCCCCTGCATCGTCTGCAGTCACCGCCGTCACTGCCGCCACCGCCGCCGCATTTTAGGGGGGTCAGGGTGCTCCGGTGGCACCCTGGTGCCGGTACCCAGCCCGGTAGGGTGTTCCTACTGCCGCGGTGGGGGCTGAGAGCGGCTCCGGCCGGTGCCTTGTGTTGTTTCGGGAGCGCCGCTGTGCCTGGTCAGTGTTGGCACCTCGTTTCTCCGGCCATGGAGGTGCTGTCCCCTGGCTCAGCACAGGGTGCCACCTCGTAAGGGAGACCGGGCGGTGGGTGAGCCGTCAGCCGGGTCTGGGGGTGTCTGGTGGGAGCGGGGGCATCCGGGAGGAGATGTGTGACCGTCGCCAAAGAGCCACCATCCACCACCGTCCACAGCGATGGGCTCTGCGTGCCCCGTCCGCCTGACAGCCGGCTGGTGACCCGTCAGCCCCGCCACTGCGCCGTGTCCCCCAGTGTCCCCACGGGGGGTGGCACGGCCACACCGTGCTGCTGTGTGCCTTCCCTCGCACCAGCGCCCCACACACCAGCAACGTGCGCACCCAGCACCACCGTCACCCTGCGCACCCTGCACCCCGCGCGCCCACCCCCCTGGACTCCCTTCATGCCCGAATTCGGGGATGGCCGCGTTCCCGCTCCCGTGCCCTGCGCCCCCGCTGTGCTCCCCAGATGCGGAGGGTCTCTGGGAGCCCCTCCGAGGCTCTGCCCAACACTCGCCTGCTGCCCCTCACCGGCGAGGCCTGATGCCAGGGTGAGGGGCACGGCTGCTCTTCCCCCCGCACAGTGGCTCAGTGCCGGGCTGGCAGAGGCCGCATTCGGTGCAGCCCCCCCGCCGGGTCAGGCGCGGGGAGCAGGTCCAGGAGCCTTTGAAGGCGGACACCGCGGGGTGCCCCTTCCCCGCAGGCGAGCGCTTCAAAGGCCTCCCGCCGCCGCGGAGAGGGGGGCACAGCGCGCCGGTTCTGGCACGCGCCGCCATGGGGCATGGCACACACCCCCCCCAAAGCCCACCCCGAATCCTCCTGCGTCGCCGTGATTTCCATGTTGCCGGTACCGACCGTTCAGGGCTGCTCTGAGACCCATCAAACTCGTGTCAGCGGTGAGGGATGCTCCGTGCCGGTGCCGGGCGGCACCGGGGGCTCACCGGGCCGGCTTCGCCGGTGCTGCGCGTGCTTCCTAATGGCTTTTGCTGTTTGTTTTTCTGTCTGTGTTGTGTCCCCAGTTAAATGGAAGTGGTCAAGTGAAAGTGCCCAGCCACTACCTGCCCACGCAGATGCTGGCGCCGCCACCTCCCCCCGGCATGCCCCGCTTGGCCGTCTCTCCTGACACCAAATCCACCACGACAACTACCGAGGGAGGGACGACCTCACCGACATCACCCAGTAAGCACCCCGCGGCGCCCACCCCTCTCCCCGGCCCGGCCGGCCCCCTCCTCTCGCAGCCCCCCCTTAAGGTCCCCCCCCAAATCTCGGTGCTGCTGGGGGGATGTTGGCGGAGGTGGCCTCCCCGCAGCCGGGGAGAGGGCGGCAGCCGGCACGCAGTGAGTTTGCTGGGTCTCAGGCAGGTCGGAGCGGGCAGGGTTTGGGCAGGCGGCTGTTGTGTGTCCCCCCCCGCAGGGGGTCCCGTGCTGGTCCCAGGGACCGGCCCGAGCCCTGCGTCCCTCTGAGACGGCCGGGGGAGCGGCAGCGGAGCCGCGGTGAGGCTCCCCCAAGCCGACGTCCTGCCCAAACCCACCTAGCGCAGGCAGGGCTTGCAGGGGAGGCTGTTGCCTCTCCGTGCCTCAGTTTCCCCACTGGTCGGCAGTGGCGGTGCTACCGGTGACGCAGGGACCAGCCGGCACGGGTGTGGCGCTGGGGCCGGGGGCAGCGTGCCCGGCTGCGCCGCACCGGGCTGCCGTCCTCTCGCTGCCACGGGGGTCCCTGGCACTGGGGACCCCGATCTGGTCGGGGGCTGTGAAGCGACGCGGGTGCAAGGACTGCGTGCAGGCCCGCTGACGGGAGAGGCGCCTGGGGAACCTTCATTAGCAGCGGTGGCTGACGAGCTCATCCCCCTCCACTCCACCTCGGGGGGCTTTAGCGCCTTGGCCAGAAGGATTTTGGGGCTCTGAGCCCCGAACTGCAGAGGGGAGACGCTGGCGTCACCCTTGGTGTGGCATCAGGGCGCGTGCCGCAGTGGTGGGACGCTGTGCCATCACCGCACTCCGCGAGGGGGTTGTCCCTGCCCCTGTCCCGCTGTTCCCATGGGACGCCTCCTGGTACCCCCGAGGGGCTGCCACGTCCCCCAAGGGGCGAGCCCTACGTGGGGACACCGTCCCTGGGGGACAGGCCACAGCTGGGTGCTGCCAGCCGGCCCGTGCGTGTCGAGGTTATGCGGCGTGAAGAATCAAAGCCTGGCTGATGCGGAGGGGAGAGCTCGGGGTGGCATGGCCCGGCTGGTGACGGCCACGGGGAGGGACCGGGCAGTGCCAGTCCCCCCTGTGCTCAGGGAAGGACGTGTGCAGGGGACACTGGCTGTCCCCCAAGAGGCCAGCTGGCTCTGAGGCCCCCGTTCCCCCCAGCAGCACCCTGAGCCCAGGGGCTCAGCGGGGCCAGGGGTCCCACTGCTGGACCCCCAGCTGGGGGGTGGAGGTGGCAGCAGGGGGGACATGGCCGAGCGGAGCTGGTGGCTCCCATCGCACTCGCCCCACGGCAGCTCCGCTCGGGAAGCTGCGGCGCCGGCACGGTTAGGAGATCACCCGTCTGCGCCTGCACCCTGGGGGGTCTCTCGCATCCCCCAGCCCGCCGTCGCCCCGAAGCCGCCCCTGCAGCAGGGCACAGCCCCGGGCGCAGCATCCCCGGCCTCCGCTCGCCCACCGTCGGGGCGCAGCCAGGGACGTCGCCTGGCCACCAGCTCCGGGTGCCCGGGACGCCCGTCCCAGCAGTGCCAGGGAGTGGGCCAGGCTTGGCCCCGGGGGGACGATGGCGGTGCCGCTGGCAGCCCCCGTTAATGAGCTCTCGTTTGTTCCCCAGCCTACTCTGCACCAGGCACGCCCCCTGCGAACCGTTCCTTCGTGGGATTAGGACCAAGGGATCCTGGGAGTATCTATCAGGCACAGGTGAGAGCGGGGATGCTGCTGGGGGGACCCTCCTGCCCTCGCCCCGGGCATCGCCGCCGTGGCATCGCTGTGGGCATTGCCGCCATGGGCATGGCCGTTGCGGGCATCGCCGTCACGGGTATCGCTGCCGTGGCGTTGCTGACATGGGCATCCCCACCGTGGCATCGCTGCCGTGGTATTGCCACCGCGGGCATTGGCGACGTGGCTGTTGCCACGATGAGCATCACTGCCATGACATCACTGCTGTGGGCATCGCTGCCATTGGGATGGCCGTTACAGGCATCGCCGTCGTGGGCATCTCTGCCATGGTATTGCTGCAGTGGCATCACTGCCATGGGTACTGCCACCGTGGGCATTGCTGACGTGGCTGTTGCCACGATGGCCATTGCTCCCATGACATAACTGCCATGGGCATTGCTGCTGTGACATCACTACTGTGGGCATCGCCTCCATCGGCATGGCTGTTGCAGGCATCACCGTCGTGGGCATCTCTGCCATGGCATCGCTGCCGTGGCATTGCTGCAGTGGCATCGCTGCCGTGGGTATGGCTGCTGTGGGCATCACCACTCTGGCAATTGCCACCATGGCATCACTGCTGTGGATATTGCCACCGTGGGCATCGCCACCGTGGGCATCGCCACTGTAGGCATTGCTGCCATGGGCATTGCCACCGTGGGCATCCCCACCATGGCATCGCTGCCCTGGCATTGCCACTGCGGGCGTTGCTGCTGTGGCCATCACTGCCTCGACATCGCCGCCGTGGGCGTACCCACCATGGGCATCGCCACCCGGCACCCAGTGCCGGGGGCTTCGGGCGCTGGGTCCCCCGGGGCAGAGGGAGGTCACTGCTGTGCCCATGCTGGCACCTTGCCCTCCTCTCACCAGGCTCCGGCTGTGCCCTGCCTGGCACCACGGCACAGCCAGGCTGCCCAGGTGCCCACAGCATCCTCTTCTCTCCCCCGACTGCGCCCGTCGGCCGCTCCGGCCGCAGCGGGATGTGGCGTGCGCCTTTCCAGGGCCTTTTCGTTAGTCCTGGGTATTTTTGATCCGGTATTTCGTGAGCCGGCGCCAGCGCCGTGGATGGTGCCGCGGGGCCAGGGCAGGAGTGCCAGCGCCTTGCCTCACTTGTGATATGAGTTGGCCGGCCTCAGCGGTCCCAGCAGGGGCAGCTTCGGGAGGCTGCAGCCCTGCCTGGGGGGTGACGCCGGTGTTGGGGCAGTGGGACGGGTGTGTGGATGGCGCCGTGCCGGGGGGACCCCGGGGTGCTGCACCCACTGGGGGCAAATGCTCAGGGCACTGAGCTGTGCCGTGGGGCACCCAGCGGTGCTGTGCTGTGCCGGTGTGCGAGCACTCGGGGACGGTGAGCTGTGCCGTGGGGCACCCAAGGGTGCTGTGCTGTGCCAGGGTGCGAGCACTCGGGGACGGTGAGCTGGGCCACCCAAGGGTGCTGTGCCGTAGCAGGGGACAAACGCTGGCTCTGACCACAGCCCCCCACCCTGCCTCAGTTTCCCCAATCCTACATGTGGGCAGAGCACCAGTGGGGTGGGCGCCCCGAGGCCTTTGGGTCCCTAAATAGGAGACATAAGGCAGCGCCCGGAGAACCCCGGGGGAGCAGGGTGCTGGGGTCCCTGCACCCCGCAGCCCCCCCGGGGGTCACAGCTGCTCGCAGCCCCCGGGACCCACAGGGACCCGCGGGGACCCTCTCCCTGTGCGCCTGTGTCCGCTCACGCTCCGGGAGCCTTCCCCAAGGGCTCAGGGATGCTTTGCTTGGGGAAACTGAGGCACGGGGGAAATGAAGCGGTGCCGCCGCGTCCCCGGGAGGGGTGGCTGAGACCTGCCGCTCTCGGGTCATGTGTGGCAGGGCCGGGAAGGGTTAAGGGAAGCGGCGGCCCCGAGCTGTCTCGTTGCCAACGGAAACCAGACATGAGGTAATCAGGGACGAACTTGAACTTGAGGCTTAGTGGGGGGGGGGAGGACAATGGGAGGGTGGCAGGGGGCCACCCCGCGGGGTCTCCAGCCCCGCCACACCTCCTACCCGTCCCCAAGCAGCACCGTTCCCTTGGGGAGCGTCGCCTTCGCCGTGGAGGTGCAGAGGGACCGGCCACCACGGGGGACAGGGGTGGCTCCGGCGCAGAGGACTGACAAACTCAGTGCAGGAATGGGGACGCCCGCCCCATGCGGGGCAGCGAGGCCAGCCGGGCAGGGTGACAGCATGGGGACAGCCGTCTCAGGGTGGGGAGGGGACACGCCGGGGGGGGATGGAGTGGCTCCGCGGCGCAGAGCACTAACGCCGGCCTCTCTCTTCTCTCCCGGCAGTCCTGGTACCTGGGATAACCGCCGCCGTGCCGCCCCTTCGCCTCCCTTCTCCTCTGCTTTAGGCACCCCCAGAGGAACATCCCCGTCCCCGAGCACCAGGCCCAGCCTTGCGGTGACGACGGAGAGCGTGGACTCACGACGACGACGACGACGACGACGACAAGCAAAACCCACACCCGAAGGAAAGAGCGAGGGAAAGGAAGAAGGAAAAGGGTCAAACTTTTTTAAAAAGGAGGAAAAAAAAAAA
>VUYV01000344.1:55190-67169 GCA_008711295.1 Anarhynchus alexandrinus
GATGGATGCTTGGATGGACGGGTGGGCGGGTGGATGGATGGACAGACAGACGGATGGATGCTTGGATGGACAGGTGGGTAGATAGACAGATGACTGGGTGGGCAGACGGATGGGTGGGTGGACGGATGGGTGGGTGGACGGATGGCTGGATGGACAGATGGATGACTGGATGGATGGATGTGTGGATGGATGGGTGGGTGGATAGGTGGCTGGACAGACGGACGGGTGGATGGATGGACAGTCAGGGCTGGGCCAGATCCGGGCCAGTGTCCCATCCCCAAAGACACGGCTCCTGCCCTGCCACGCCGTGGGGATGGGGCAGCATGGGGGGGAGAGAACAGTGCCAGGCCACCCCCCTGACCCCCACCCAGGACAGCTGGGCCCCAGACGCGATGGCTGCTGCTGGCAGTACCCCATCACATGCCCAGGAAGTGCCCGGGTACCCTGAAGAGCTAAATATTAACGGTGTTATCGGTGAGACCTTGGCAGGGCGAGCTGCTCTGCCTCCCAGCCCCCACCTGCCAAAGCACAGGGGAAACTGAGGCACGGGGTGGCCGGTGGCACCCCAGGGATGGACCGTGGGCTGTGGCAGGGCCCCTCTGCCCACGGTGATACCCTAACGGGTGAAGAAGGACCCCGGGGACATGGTCTCCCCTGGAGGGATGAGGGGGGACACACCAGCCCCAGCCTGGATTTAATGCAGTGGATGGGGGTCTGTATGACGCGGTCCCCATCCCGCGCTCAAGTGGGGTTCATGGGTGCTTCATCCCCCAAGACCGGCTTTGGGGGCACCTGTGGGTGCCACTGAGCTCTGCTCCATTGGGAGGGGGCACAGCCTGGCAGCGTCAGGGCACCGAGGGGGCCGGTGGGGGCAAACCCGGCCTCGGTGTACAGCTGTCCGTCTGTCCGTCCGCGCATGGCTGTGCTGTGTTTCCATGTGTGTGTGCGTGCCCGTGTCTGTGCCCCCTGCACCCACGCGTGTCTGCGCGCATGCCCACGGTGTGCCCCCACGCCAGGGGTTTCCACCTTCACATACCCACACGCGTGTCCCTCCCCACGCGCCAGTTCCACGAGGGACACCGCTGTCCCCAGGCGAAGGTCAGGGTGTCCCATCCCTGCCACCTCCCCGCGCCCACGCCTGGCTAAGGGGCGAGCGAGCAGGGCTGGGGCAGGCTGCTTTATTGGGGGGGGCTGTGATAGCAGCCCCGAGATAAGCGTGTGGGGCTGTGCCGAGGACGGTGAAGCCGCGTGCCAGTGCCAGCGCCGGGCAGCGTCACCCCTGTGCCCGCGGCTGGGGCCGGCGGCTGTGCGGTGACCTGATGGCCAGGCACGGCTGCTGGGTCCCGGTGGTGGCGGGGGGGTCTCCTGCCCCTAAAAAAACCTCTTCTTGTGGGGGTCGGCGAAGGAGATGGAGCTGCGCGGGGCGGCGGTGAGTAGCCCCAGCGGGATGTCCATGCCGGGCAGGGCGCTGGTGCCTTCACCGTCCGGCTTCCTCTCTGCCAGCACCCTGTCCTCCTCCAGCCACTCCACCTCCGGCACGGTCCCCTCAGCCATCACCGCCTTCTCCTCCTCCAGTTTGGGCCCAAACGCCCAGTCTGCAGGGGCAGAGACGGAGCCGTCAGCAGCCACGGTAAAGGCTGTGGGTTTGGGGGACCCCCCCCCCCCTTTCCCCCTCNATAAGGAGCCCCAAAGCTCGACCCTGCTCTGGGCAGCACTCACCGGCAAAGTCGTGCACCAGGTCCTTGATGAGATGCCCCACGATGGCGTAAGCCACCACCAGCACCAGGGTGGCCGCCATCATCAGGTAAAGGACATAGCGGGGCAGGCGGATGCTGTCCAGGGCAGGGGGCTTGTAGTCCACATACAGCACCCCGTCCTCCTCGGGGGGCGACTGCAGCAAGTGCCGTGGCCCCCACGTCCCCCCGGTGCCGGGGAGCGGGGTGCCCCCCACCAGGGCCATTGCCAGCTCCCCCTGCACCCCAGCCCAGAGCCAGCGAAGCCTCTGCCGCACGGGAGGTCACAGGGGAGAAGTGGCATCAGGGTCCGTGAGGTTCCTCAGTGCCGGCGGCTCACGGGGACAGCGGGGTCCCCATGCCCGGTGGCAGTGCCACTTGCCCTCCGTGCGGTGGGGAAGCCGCTCACCCGCTACCGCCGAAGGACAGAGCATCCGTGGGAAGGAGCTTAGCGCCTGCTAATCCGAGCACAGCCCCGTCGGGCTCAGCCCTGGGGGGTGACCAGCAGGCTCCGACATGGCTCAGGGTCCTCAGAATCTACCCCTCTGGCAGCACCGCAGGTACCTCCATCCCCCTGGGATTGAGGAACCATCTGCAGCTGGAGAGCCCCCAAAGGCAGGGATGGGGAGGGACACCCCGAGACCTCCCCCTACTCCGCCGAGCTCAGTTAAATCCCTCCGCAGGCCACACATCCCCCGAGCAGATGGTGTGAAATCCCAACTGCAGCGCCCTGCCCTGGAGGACACGGTGCCCTCCGAGCCGGGAGGTGATGGGCGGAGGGGACGGGTGGCACAGCCCCACGCCGTGGCAGGGGTCCCACAGGGCTGCCTTTGCTGAGCAGAGCCCAGCTGCAGCGAAATAGCCCCCAGCGAGGGGCTGCCACCTTCCTGGAGCTTCATGTTGGCCACTGCGTATGGCACCCGGGTGCCCAGCATCGCAGAGGAGCGCGGGGTCCGGGCACCACCTGAAAGCACTGCCCTCTGCACCAGGAGGGTGCAGGATTTGGCCTGGACCAGCAACAGCCTTTAAAAAAAAAACCCCAGAACTAACAACCCGAACCGTTCCCAGTGTGGGTTGGTTGGCCAGGGAGGGAGGAAGGTGTCCGTGGGGTTCGGTGCCAAGTCAGGGCTCAACACCCTGGCCCTCCTCCGCCCCGGCACACATCCCAGTTCTGCTGCACCCAGGTCGTCCCTGGCCAGATCCTGGCCACAAAAATGCCAGTTTCATTCCAATTTGGGCTTAAAAGGCATTTGGGAGAGAGCAGAGGCAAACGCTGGCGCAGAGAGATTTGGAAACAACCCTGCACGGTGCGAGTGAGTCACCTGTGGAAACGCTGGAGAACAGCGGGGAGCAAGGGTTGGAGCAGTCGGGGCGATAAACAGGGAGAAACACACTGGCGAACAGCGAGGAAAGATGCCGGCAGCACGCCAGAGCCCACGTGCCGATAAGGTCCCGGTGTGGAGCTGGCAGCCACCTTACACCGATAACGTGGCAAAGGGGGAAACGACACGTCCCACTGCCCTGCCCCATGGGAGACAGAGAGGGGGGCAGACACCCCAGAGCTTGGAGGTGCCGGCTGGGACCTGCCCATCACCCAGGGGCTACAGAGGGTGAGGGAAGGGAGGGAAGAAGCCCCATAACAGCTGCTGACTCCAAAACAGTGTGAAAACATCAGGTCTTTGTCTCCCAATGCGGAGGAATCGAGGTTCGGTGGCCCGCATCCTCCATGGGACATGCAAGCAGCCCCATCCACAGCACTTGAGCGTGTCCATCTGACTTCCAGTATGTATGTACAGGCGACCAGAATTAGTCTTGCCTCCACTAAAAAACCCTTCCATGGGATCCTGAACTGGGCTGAGGCTGGGGCTCCCCCACCCCAGCTGTACCCCCAAGCCCCAGGGCCCCGAGCCGGCCACAGCAGCAGCTTTAGGGACTAAGAGGATTGAGCCCAGGAGACATTCGTCCAGGAGAAAAGCCCCGTCAGCAGAGTGCCAGTCCCTGTGGTGCAGCTGGACCCCATCGGCCCCTCCGCTGGGCGGCAGCGGGGAGGGCTCCTGGGGCACCCCCTGGGCAATGTCTGCTCTCCTCCCTGGGCCTGCCAGGGTTGTGGGGAGGGCGGTTTTACCCCATGCCATGAGGGACGCCGCCCTGTGCTCTCTCCTCCCATTACAGTCGGACTCGATGATCTTAAAAGTCCTTTCCAACCTAAACGATTCTGTTCTATGATTCTATTATGGCAGCCCCAGGGCTCCCCGCCGGGGCCTGACCCCGCAGCGCTGGGTGCACCCCACATCCAGGCAAGGGCTAAATCACTGCTCGACTCACACAGGAACTCCCCCCACCAGCACTTTATTCCCTGCCAGCTCCAACCCCCAGTGCCCACACTGGGCCGCCCAGGGGTTTGGGTGCTGGGTGACGGCAGCAGACACCAGCCTCAGCCCTCCCAGGTCTGGTTAAACGCTGGGGAAAGTCCGGGCAGGCTCTGCCTCACCCTATAAGCCCTAATGGCAGCGCCGTACCCTGCAGAAAGAAAAAGCGCAGCCAAATCTTCCAAACTTTGCCATGAAACAACCCCCATCCCAGGGCAAAGGCTGCCGTAAGCACAGCCCTGGCCTGCCCCGACAGGAGAGGCCAAACCCACAGCAGCTTCTCCACCGCAGAAGCAAGGAGGTACCCGGCTCAGCACCAGCACCAAGGGCTATTTTCGAGGCATCGCACCACTACAGCCTACGAGAGCGAGTGCCCAAAGCCAGCTCCGGCCCCCCCAGCAAAGCTCAGGCAGGGAAAGAAGAGCTGTTTCACACCGAGCCGCCACGGCAGCACAAGCCCAGAGCAGCCCCGGGCCCCGCGCAGCTGCAACAGGCTCCGACGTGCAGAGCGGAGCCCACCTGGTCCAAGCCCCGAGCCAGGCTGCGGGCAGACAGTGCTGATCCTGGCAGGGAAAAAGGGGCAGATCCAGGAAACGGGGGATGGCGGGGGGGCAAGTAGCAGCTCAGCCTGGATTTGGAGGGAGAAGGCGGCTGTAATTGTGCCAGAGAGCAAATCCAGTTCCTCCTCCACCTCCGCCGCGGCAAGGCACGGATCCATGTTGATGGAGGCGGCCATGAAAGCGCAGCCGGCGGGGGTGGGAGGCAGCACGCCCAGGCTGTACCCCCCCCCCAGCCAGGGCTCAGGCGGAGGCCTGCAGCTTGCAGAGCCCGTCGGCGTACTGGAACTGGGTGCCATTCTCATACTCATACATGTCCAGCGCCACCTCGCAGCTCTCCCGCACCACCCGCTCCTCGTCGCGGGCGAAGGCGCGCAGGGTCTCCAGGCAGGAGGGGCGGGCGATGGAGCCCAGGGCCTCGGCACACTCGTGGCGCACCATGGGGCTCTCGGTGCGGTTGCGCAGGGCGGCCGTCAGCTGCGGGACACAGGCCTCATCCTGCATCTGGCCCAGCACGTAGCCAATCTCGTGGCGGAAGAGGGCGCTGCCGGTGTGCAGTCCTGCGGGGAGGAGGTGAGAATGAGCCACCACTGCCCCCAAAGTGCATGGGATGCTTGACTGGAGCCCCCCCACCCAAAAGCTGGGGGAAACCATGGGGCAGGCTGGGCTGGGGGTTAGAGCCAGTGGTCACCACCCGAGACCCGTAGGGGCTCTTGGGGAACGGGACAAAATAACCTGCTCCCTGACCCCGCACAACCAGGGCAGCCCTGACACCACACACCTGCAGCCGTGCCCCAGCGGTGTAGGGACGCCCTCTCGTGACGGCGGCACCCACCCTCCTGGCAGAGCTGCCGGCACCCTGCCCTGCCCCGGGGAGCCTGCACTGCCCACGGGCCCTGCCCCACCAGCACGACGTGCCTGGGGCAGACTGGCAGCACAGCCACAGCCTCAAGCCCTCCTGTGCTGCGGGAAGCTTCAGTCAAACAGCTGTAGCAGGAGCTCACAGATCCCTGCACGCCTCGTCTCTCGGTGCAGACATGTCCTCAGCTCATCCCAGGTGGCTGGAGAGCTTTGTCCACATCTCTTGGGCTGGGTCCAAATGGTTCCTGGACTGTGGTCTGCCCCTTCCCCACTCAGGAGACATTCACTCCCCTCTCCAGAGCTGTTCCCAAACCTCAGGACGAGGTTGGCAGGCTCTGACTTTCCAGGATGGGACAGCAGGACTCCAACACCTTGGCACCAGGTCCCACCAGGTCAGACTGGTTGGTCCCAAGCCAACATTACAGACTGTGCCCTCTTCCACCCACTCCCACAGAGAAAAGGGGCCTGGAGGATGGCAAGGGGGCTGTGAAACACCAAAAAGCACTAAAGCACTGAGCCCTTTGTGATGTGGCTCTTGCAAGCAAAGAGGGGGACAGCAGCTCTAGAAACAAATGCATGAAGAGCCTAAGAAGAGTCCCGCAGCTCCGGCAGCCCTGGATTTGGGGAGGACTAATCCCAGATTAACCTGTACAGACTTACAGCAAGGAGACTGCAGGCAGCCTCATGCTGGCCCTTACCGTCTGCCAGCGCCAGCACAGCTGCCTGGCCCCCCAGGTTTCGCAGGGCAAACATGGCCCTGTAGCGGTCGAACAGCGTGCGCGACTCATCCAGGAGGGTTTCGCGGAGTTTGGTGACGTCAGTCTCCTCAGCAGGGGGAGCAGGATCCACGGAGAGGTAGGGGCTGGCACCCGGCTCCTGCTTGTTCTCCTGCAGCCACTCCAGCCTCCTCACTGCCAGCTGACACGTTTCCGCCACCTGCAGGGACGGAGACACAGCTCTAGCTGTGGGACAGCACCTTACAGCACTGGGAGGGCACCCAGGGCTTCCCGACAGCGGCTGGGCACCAGCACACAGCAGGATGCCGCTCACGGTGTCCCTGTCCATGGCCAGGGGCTGCCCAGGAGAGACCTGCCTGCACCTCCTGGACCAGCAGCGCTGCACCCCAGGGGAAATGATGCCCCCACCCCCAAGAGCCTCACCTCAACCACGGGATCCTCTGAATAGCGTTTCAGGATATCCAGCACATTGGGATTCCCGATAGCACCCAGGGCTTCACCTGAAAGAAGGAAGGATGTGTCAGGATGTTACCAAGGTGTCTACATGAGGACCACCCTGCTGTGTCCTCTGGCAAAGCCTCACCCCGCTCTGAAGTGGGGACACAGGCCTGACTCTGACCAATTCTAAATGAGACAGCCTGGCAAATAAACAGAGCAGGATCCAGCCTGGCCAGCTGGAAGGGGAAGGCTTGGCCAACCAGTCCAGCCAGGGGACGTGGTGAGGTGGTTACACGCCTCAGGGTTTTCCAAGCCACGACACCCAAGCTGGATCAGTCCATCACGAGCTGTTCGGTATGGGGGAGAAGCACCCACAAGTCCCACTTGCAGGCCAGACCCTTCCCCTGCACCCACAACTGCAGGAGCTGCCGTCGTACCCGCCTCGTGCCTGACCATGGGTTCCTGGCCGGTGTCCTCCAGCACCCGGATGAGCACAGGGATGGCCGCTTCGTCCTGCATCTGGCCCAGGCAGTAGGCCAGTTCGTGCTTCAGCAGCGCAGAGCCGTCCCCGAAGGCCCGGCCGATCCACTCCACGGCCGCCTGGCCGCCCAGGTTGCGCAGGGTGAAGAGGGCCCGGAACCGGGCGGGCAGGGGCTGGGCCGCATCCACCAGCGTCCGGCCGATGGCCGCCACCTCCTCCGCTGTCACCATGGCTCCGGGGCAGGCGGGGCTCCCTCCAGTCACACTCCTGCGGACGGGGAAGGGGTCAGTGGGGCACCGGGCGCAGCCTCAACCGCCAGCGGGTCCCTCACCCCGGGGCAGGGGCAGGGCGGGCGGACAGGGCCGCGGCCCGGAGCTGCCACGGAGGGGGGGGAAGGGGGTGCCTCGGCCGAGTAGAACCGGCCTCCGGGGCCAGGCCTGATACCACGGGAAGTCCCCGGACCGACACGTTCCCCCCGGCCGCGACGGCGCCAGCCCAGCCCCGTTCAGCCGGAGCGGCCGGGTCGGGCCCCGCACTCACCGCACGCCGCCATGCTGCTACCTCACGTGACCGCGCCGCCGGGTGCTACCACCGCACTTCCGGGTAGGGGAGGGCGGGGCCTCCCTGAGCCCGCCCATGGAGGGGGGTGCCGCCGTCGTCGTCCCTCCCCCCCCCGCGCTTCCGCCGAGTGGGAGCGGCCGAGGGAGCGAGGGGGGGGTGGGTGTGCAGGGTGTGTGTCAACGGTGGCGCATGCGCAGTGTGGGCAGAGTGCAGGCCCGCGGCGCTGCGGGGGGCGCGCTCCGCTATGGCCGCCATGGCCGCCCCTCGGCCCCACAGCTGCCCCCGCGCCCCATGGCCGTCCCAGCCGGCGGGAGGCCGGTGGTACTGGAGCACCGCCACGGGGAGCCCCTTCCCTGGGAGCTTTGCTGCCCGTGGGCCGGGAGCATGACCCTGCTGGGGATGGCCCGGGGGACATCTCAGGGGACACCAGGGGACACTGCTCGCACACCCACGCGGTGGGTGGGAGTCGGCAGCCGGGGTGCCGCATCCATCATCCCCGCCTGGGCTCCTCCAGCCACCCCCGGTGCTCCCACCAGGACACCCCGGCCCGTGGGAAGGGTGTGCCTGTGCCATCCCCCCTCCGCCTCCCAACGGAGCTGACGGAGGTGCCTCTGCGCTCGGGCGGCCGGCCCTGCCCTGGCACGGCGCAGGCGGTGCGCCACCCGGCTCCAGCCCACGGGGGGATAAACCGCAGCCGCTTGATTTCCCAGACAATACGGGGAGGGCAGAGCTGCGTGTTTCTGCTCATGCTGCAGCCGGGCTGGGAGCAGAGATCAGAGGCGCCAGCAGAAAGAGCTGGCCGGTGGGACGGGGAGGGACCATGGGGGCCGAGCCATGGGCCCTCATGGCAAACCCCTCTGGAGGAGGGATGCCAGGGTGCGGCGGCTCAGCCCGCTCCCCCGAGGGCAGCACGTGCTGCCTGAGCAGCCGCAGAGCAGGAGTTTGCGGATGGAATTTCATTCTGGGCTGGTGGAGCCCCCGGCAAGTCACTGCTCTGCCTCTTCCTTCCCTTCCCCTCCCAAGTGTGTTTACGCAGCAAGTTTCGTACCTTCAAAGGGGTTTTGCTGCCTTATTTCAAGCTTCCTGCTGGTTTCAGCCTGACGGAGGGGCCTTGGGACAGAGATGTTGGACCAGGCTTTGAGCAACCTGGTCTAGTGGGAGGTGTCCTTGCCCATGGGGTGGGACTGGATGATCTTTAAGGTCCCTTCCAACCCAAACCATTCTATGATTCTACGTGCTCCCAGGAAAAGGAGACCCAAGCAGCCCTCCTTTCCCCAGTCCCAATCCCCGCTTTACTCACGCAACACAACACCACCAGACCGCTCAAATCCTGGAAGAGAGCAAGGGCACAAAATACATTCCACTGCCTGAAACCACCACGGCAAAACCAGCACGAGCACGACGCAGCCACCCTCCTCCCCACCCCGTGAACGGCCGGTGCAGCCGGCAGCCTCCAGCAGAGGCGAGATAGTGCAGTCCTTTGTCCAACAGCCCAGTACTGCTAGGCCAATGTTTGCTGGAGTCTATGGGAAGTCCGGGAGCAAGGATGAGTGGGGCCCCCTGGCCCCGTCAGCCCTCCCCGCAACTCTCAAAGTACTCGCACATCAGCTCGCGCACTTGCTCAGCCCGGCCGTCCTCCATGGCAGCGGGTGCGGGCTGGCAGGGCTTGGGCAGCTCGGTCGGCTCGGTGCCCTCCAGCCAATCCTCGTTGAAAGGGTTGTCGTGGGCTTCACAGATGTTGTGCAGGATGCAGCAGGCAAGGACGAGGGTGGGCAGCAGCTCCAGGCTGCAGTCGTCGCACTTCAGGAGGATCTGCCAGCGTGCCTTCAGGCGCAGGAAGGCGTTCTCGATCACGCTGTGCGCCCGCTTCAGGCGGTAGTTGAACTGCAGCTGCCGCTGGGTGAGGTTCTCGTCCTCCTGGTAGGGCTTGAGGATCCAGTCTTGCAAGGGGTAGGTGGCATCACCCAGCAGCACGTACTTCTGTGCCTTCCCCATGAAGTGTTTGGGAGGGTTGGGGCACAGCCGGCCCTCCTTGGCCAACACCCACAGGCTGGAGCTCTCCAGGACAGCACTGTTCTCCATGCTGCCAGGGAAGGCGGTGGAGACATCCCAAAATTGACCCAGCCCGTCCACGGTGGCCTGTGTCAGGATGGAATGCCAGCCCTGGCCATTGCAGTAGTCAGCACTGAGGCGCAGGGGCGGGTGGATGGCGATGTGAAGGCTGTCCAGGGCGCCGATGCAGTGTGGGAAGCCCCAGCGGGTACGGAAGATGCGCACCATGTTCTCCAGCTCCTTCTCGTTGGGCAGGCGGAGGTAGAGGGGCTTCAGCAGCAAGACGACGGCATAGCTCACCTCCCGGACACACGTCTGCACTGTGGAGGGCCCCACGCCAAAGAGCGGGCTGAGAGTCTGGTACTCCACGTTGGTGGCCAAGTGCCACAGGGCCACGGCCACCCTCTTCTCCAGGGGCAGGGTGGGGTGGAAGTGGGCGCTGTGCGGAGCCAGCCCGGGCCGCAGCTGGTTGCAGACGTAGAAGAAGGTCTCCTTGGACATACGAAACTTGTCCAGCCAGTCCTGGGGCCCAAACTCCTTCAGGACCACCCGCTCCCACCAGTCCGCGCTCCTGAGGCTGGGCCAGGCGCGGGGGTAGAAGTAGCAGCTGGTTCTCCTCCGGCGAGCGATCAGGAGCTGCAGCACAGCGGGGAGACGAGAGGGGTGTGAAATGATGCTTCCCTGGCCCCCACCCCACGCTTTGCTAAGACACCCCACAAAGACCATCCAGCTCAAGTAACCCGCGCAAGGCAGGGAGGACGCCCAGTGCCACGCGGCCAGCAGTCCCAACCGGACTACCAAATTTTCCTGTTCCTGGGAAAAGCCACTGCAAACCCACCAGGCAATAGTTGTGACCCTGGATGAGATGCCCAGGTGCTGCTGACAAGGAACCTTCTGGAAAAGTCCCTTTTTTGGGTTGACCACTTACTCTGTGGTTTTGGTTTTTTTAACGAGCATTACTTGCTTTCCTGCACCCGAGTGAACTGCGGGCTTGGTGATGATTTGGAAGGGGTGCGAGCACCTGCCCTCCTGGCCCCTCCAGGGGAACTGTTTTTCTGTTATTAAATTCTAAAAAAACATCTTTAAACTGAAAAGAGGCTTTTTTCACCTTCCTCAGCAACAACCCAGGGAAGTGGGTTCCCCGTGTTTCCCCCCGATAGCTTGTCCTCGCTGCCACATGTCCCTAGACCCCATCCTTTGTGTCCCCCTTTTGATGTCATCCCCTCCTTCATGTACCCATGTCCTCTTCATCCCCTGTCCTTTGTGCCTGGGTCCACATCCCGTGTCCTTCAAGTCCCCTGTCCTTCACGTCCCTGTCTTTGTGTCCCACATATCCCCTACATTCCCCATGTGTTGTGACCTGTGTCCCCCGCATGTCCTTTGTGTCCCACATCCTTCCTGTCCCTCCGTTTCATGTCCCACGTGTCCCCCATGACTGCCACCCTTTGTGTCCCTGTGACCTGTGTTCCCTTGCGCTCCCCATCCTTCCCATCCCTACACATCCCGTTCCCCATTTTTTGTGTCCCCATGACCCATGTGCCCCCCATGTCCTCTATCCCCGTGTCCCTGTCCTTTGTGTCCCCATGACCAGTGTGCCATGTCCCCCTCCTTTGTGTCCCCATGACTCGTGTCTTTCATGTCCCCCATATCCCCACCCTTTGTGTCCCTTTGACCTGTGTCCCCGTGACCTGTGTCCCCCCATGCCCCCATCCTTGTGTCCTGCACATCCCCCTGTTCCCCGTTTTTTGTGTCCCCATGACCCGTATGCCCCCCGTGTCCTTCGTGTCCCATGTGTCCCCCATGTCCCCATCCTTTGTGTCCCCATGACCCATGTGCCGCCCATGTCTTTCGTGTCCCACACGTCCCCACCCTTTCTGTCCCTGTGACCTGTATTCCCCCTGTGCCCCCCATCCTTCCCATCCCTGCACCTTGTCCTGCACACACACCCGTTCCCCATTTTTTGTGTCCCCATGACCTGTGTGCCCCATATGTCTTTCACATCCCACATGTCCCCATCCTTTCATGTGCCCCCCATGTCCCCACCCTTTTTGTCCCCATCACCCATGCCCCCTATGTCCTTCGTGTCCCCCACGTCACCCTCCTTTGTGTCTCCATGACCTGTGTCCCCCCCACGTCCCTCCTGCCCCCCATATCCCCACCCTTTGTGTCTCCATGACCCGTGTCCCCCCC
>VUYV01000344.1:67445-97645 GCA_008711295.1 Anarhynchus alexandrinus
GGACGGGGCGGCACCGCCGCCATCACCGAGCCGGCCCCGCCTCGCTCCGCTCTCCCGCCCGGTACACCGGGCTGACAGCGGCCCCGACCCCTCCGCCGCCACCGCCGCCGCCCCGCGCCTCACAGGGAACGGCTGCGGGTCTCCCCCGCAGCCCTCGGGCTACACCGCCCGCCGGGACGCAGCCCGGTATTCCGTGCATCCTAATCAACACACACGCGTTTAATTAGCAGGAAGGTCCGAGGCCCCATGAAACAACGGGGAACGGGGCTACCCACCCGCCCAGCCGGGGGGGGGTTGTCGGAGAGCGGCCCCCGGGGAGGCGCAGGGCCGCGGGGCGCCGAGCCCCTCCGGCAGCCGCTCTTCAAAATGGCCGCCGCGGCCGCAGCCGTTGCCATGGCGCCGCGCGCCGCCGCCTTCCTGTATTGATTCGAACGGGGAGGGCGGGGCGCGCTCCCGGCGTGCCCCGCGCGGGGGGGGGCGGGGCCAAGCGGGCGAGGGGCAGCGAGGCGGGGGCGGCCGCCATATTGGGGAGCGCTGGGGCCGGCGGAGACTGACAGGAGGAGGCGGAGCGGGGCCGGGCCGGGCCGGCCGGGCAGGTAGGGCGGGCAGCGGGGCCGCTGTCACGGTGGGGCGGCTCGGAGCCCAGCGGGGGTGGGGGTGGGGGTGTGCGCTGCTTGGGGGGGGGCTTGGCCCGAGCTCAGGCCTCGGGCCCTGAGGGGCGGTGGGCAGCGGCCTTTGGGCCTGCCCCGCGCCCGGAGCTGCGGGCGGTTAGCGAGCGGTGCCGGCCCACGATGGCCGCGCTTCCTCGGAAGGGCCTTTTATTATGGTGTTTTGTCAGACCTGACAGGATGGGACCTCATCCCTGCCCGGTAACTGGGAGTCCCCGCGCTGGGCTGGCCTCTGTGCCAGGCCACCCCTCGGAGGGCTGTGCCGCCGTCACTGTCGCCGCTGCCCTCGGGAGTCTGTCTGCCGTGATGTTCTGGCATCGGACGCGGGTATTAACAGCCACCATGGCTCGGGACCCCGGGGGCTGTGAGGCATGCTAGCGAGAGCTCTTCTTGTAGAGCCTTTACTTGGTCAACACACCCTGGCCCACTTTGGGAAGGCATAATGAGAGCCAGAGGCTGGTTCAGATTTACCAGTTCTGGGTTTCTTGATCAAATTGATAACGTGAACGGCAGCCGAGATTTTTGTGGTGTGGGCTCTAGTGCTAAAGAGAACTACCAAGCAGCAACAGAAACTTTTATCCAAAGGCACATGTTAATGTGCAGCACAAGTTGGTGATGTGCCATTGTCCATCCGATGGCTTTTGGGGGTCTGAGGGAGCTAAATATCACCGTGTCTTTCGCTAGGGTTTTTTTGAATGTGTTGTTGACGTTTTGCAAATGGAAGTAGTACACACGTTCAGCAAGTTACAGGCTTGAGGTCTTAAGTCTGAACTGAGTATCTTCCGTGTGTGGAGAGAGGGGTGGCGTTTTGCTGGAGGAGTCATTAAACTGCATTGAGGTCGGTTAGGTCATCTTGGAGTCATCTGTCGAAGGTGTTGTAGACTTTGTTGTGTGGATGACTTTTTTTCCTTGATTTGTAGCTCTCTTGCAGGCGTTGCGCTCATTTTCTTGTGAAGTGCTGATTCTTACTGAGTTACTGTGTTCAGTGACGCTAGCCTAGTATTTTGTGCCAAAGGTTCTTCACAGAGCATCTCCTCTGCTGGTAACAACATCTTATATTAAAGACTAATTTTTTTAAAATTTTGTTATTATTATCATTAATACAGAAGCAGAATTTTCTGTGGCTCGACTGAAGCTGATACATTTTCTAAATTCTATGACTTTCTTTTGTGGGTTGACAATGGACACCATTGCACCTTCAGTAGCTTAAATGCTATGATTTAGAGTAGATATTACGAAGAAATTCTTTCCCATGAGGGTGGTGAGCCCCTGGCGCAGGTTGCCCAGAGAAGCTGTGGCTGCCCCATCCCTGGAGGTGTTCAAGGCCAGGTTGGACGGGGCTTGGAGCAACCTGGGCTGGTGGGAGGTGTCCCTGCCCAGGGCAGGGGGGTGGGACTGGATGAGCTTTAAGGTCCCTTCCAACCTAAATGATTTTATGATTCTATAATGAATCAGATTTTCAAATTACCTGGCCTTTTCAGTAAAGCTTCGTGGACAAGGCGGCTGGTGAATTTTAAATCCTGGTTTTTAGTGCACTGACTTCTGATAAGGCTTCTCATGAAGCAGACCTTTTATCTGGAGCTGGTGGTCTTATCTGTTTGTACTCTGTTTTGAGATGTAACATAATAGGACAACAACGTTCTGTGAATTTTTGTATTTTTTTGAAGGGAAAATGAATGTTATTAAAGTTAGTAGGTTTATGAAAAAATGCCGTGCTTAGACAGCATAAAACTACTACTAAAACAAGCAAACAGAAGCCGTGAAGGTTCTGTAAAATGTAACAAAATGCCTCTCTTGTGCTTCCCTCTACTCCTAATTAAGTCCTCTTTGAGTCTAGAATGCTTAAGATGGAAAAACTCCACCCTTATAAAGACCCCGTGTCCCTAAGGTCCAAGTACTTCACTCCATCCACCCCCACTTCCTTGTCAAACACTTTGCAGTACGCAGAATAAATAAATGAGTAAGTGTCTTCTAGGTAATCACCCAAATGAGTGCCATCATATGCTGGTTGATGAACAGCTGAAAGCGGAACCTCCGTTTCGCCTGTTTATCCAGTGACTTGTCTGAAATATGTGTTTATGTGGGGCAAACTGCCATCAGGTGACAATGGCAACAGAAGTGCTGTTGCTGCAACTTGCCCTCTGTTTCCTCAGCAGAGGCCGGCACCTCCAGTAGCTCAGCTCTCCTGGCCGAGGGGAGGCTCGGTGGCGAGGTAGAACAGACAAAGCGGTGTTGTTTATGGTCTCTGGCTTGTGCGTCGGGAAGGGTAGCAGCATCCAGGCGTATCAGCTTGGCACAGATTACGTCATGGACTGAGGGGAAATCTCAAAGCAGAACGTGGTGAGGTTAACGCGGATCCCCTCTTTGTCAAGTAGTAACTTGAGGAAATTGTCCCCAACTCCTTCCCTCAGCGTACGTATGATCCTATAGCAACTGCAGAAAGGGGTAGTGTTTTGCTCTGCCCGAGCGCAAAGGTGCAGCCAGCAGGAACCTGTTTCGTTGCATCTGCAGGAACAGCGGAGCAAATGGGAGCAGCAGAACTTGTTCAGCACTTGGTGTTTCTCAAGCACAATCTGCCAGAGCTGAACCTGATCTTTAACTCAGCCTTCAGAGCTTTAATCGAGCCCTTGTAACAGCCAGAAAGGAAGAGGTGTTCAAACACTGTTTAACCCACGTACCTTTGGCTAAGTATTGCATCTTTAAAACTGGCGTATTTTTTCTGCTGCCTCTTATGTGTTTTGCTTTCATAATAGGTGAACCTTTTATGAGACTTTCTGTTAATTAGATGCAGAGATTGCCTTTTGACCCACGGGCAAGAGATGACACGGAGGTGACCCCTCATTGAGCATGCGTTACGTTCTCACGCTCTGTGTATTTCCCAGCATATGGCCTCCTGCACTGCTGAAGACTTTGTACTTTATTTCAGATTCCCTGGGAGCAGGCGTGGTCCTCTTGTTTATGGAGGAGCAGCACGGTGAAAAGATGAAATAATAATAACCTGCAGGCAATAAAAAGGGTTTTAATGGTGGTGATTTTCTGAGAAATCCCCTGCTGAGTACATGATTGCCACGTCTGCTTAGATAAACTCTACACTAAACAGACTACTGTACGCTGCAGTGAGATGTGTATTGAATGAAAACATCATCTATGAAGGTAAAATAACAAACGTACAATTCTCCTAACTTATTAATAGCTGGCTGAAGCAAACTTGGAAACCCCACAGCGCAGGGCCTGGCTGCTGCATGTGTCCGACAGCGGAGCGGGCTGCTGACTCTGACAGTCTGACCTCTGTAATTGACCATTGTATTTGAGTCCTGAGTTGAAAACGTACTTGTCTTTTGAGTACAGTGTGGCAGACTACTCTGTTGGCTTCCCTTCTTTTCTTCCAGTTGTGGAGAGAAGGGGGATTTAGGAAAAACATCTATGCTGAAAGCTACGGGAATATCTAAGCATCATCCACGTGAAAGAGGCAGCAATAGAAATGTTCTTGGTAGGCTTCCCGGAGTGTTCTCCTCAGTCGAGGGCTTGCATCTAAGAACAACTATTTTGTGTATGAAAATCCTAGTGAAAAACTTTTGGGCTTGTGATGGTGTACTGAGAAGATTTATTAGTGGAGGGGGGTGTTTATTTTTAGTAAAGGCTCTTCCAAAGGCAGAGATTTTGCTGTTTCCTGAAGGTGTTACAATCCTGAGTTTCCGCTGGCACGTGAAAGTCCATGCCACGTCCAGAGCTCTTTGTCATGAACACTGCTTCATCCTTGGCTCACGCAGGCTTCCCGCAGCACTCTGCGACCTGAGTGTCCTAAATTAGCACCATTGCACTGCGGTTTGCTGGTCAGAGTTCCTCTGTCATCTTGGTAGGACTGTACATTGCTTTGGAAAGTTAGACACAAAGCCTTAAATTAGCTTTCGAAGCTGACTTGGGCTGTGGGAAGCCTTGTAGCTTGTCTGTGAGCGCAGGTGGAGGTGCAGTGAGTTGCAGAAAGTCAAACATTTGTCACTTCCAATCTGAATTACAGGTTGGGCCCTTACCTGTGAGGAAGGGGTGATATTTTCTGACACCGGAGGCAAAAGGAGGCACAGATAGCTGTGCATATCGCTTGTCTCCTAAGCTTACTATGGAATTGTAGCATTTTGAGCTTCTATTCTACTGTTACGAACTGGGAGGCTGAGTGAAGACAGGAGATGAAAACAATGTCTTGGCTACGCCTTTGAGCCACCTGGCCTTCCAAATCAAACTTGAATTCAGTTTGTGCCCATGGCTGGTCACCTAAAAGTTGACATTTTTGCAATGGGGGCATTCTAGAGCTGATGGTAGCAAGTGCATAAAGGGATTTGTGAGCTCCCTGGGCAGGAGGTACCTGTTTGCTTTGGAAAGGCAGAAATAACATGGATTTTTGCAGGACCTTCAGAGACGAGTAGTCACATATTACACTCTGAAATACACTGCTGCAATGTGACAGTTCTTTCAGTAATGCAGTATCTTGGTTTATTGGTGGAGTATTGAATCTCTGCGGCCTTCAAGAGTGAGGCTTAAGGGTAGAGATCATGTCTGTCACCGTAACACTGAAGTAATTTTGTCATTGCTGTTAGTGTAGTCTCTGTGCAATACCTAGTTGTGAACAATCTTCTTTCATGAGTGCGAGGCAGTAGTTTATATTTTGTTTTGAAATTAAGCTTTAACTGCTTCCACTGTATAGGGGTTACTTTTGTAAATGGTTAATTTTACAAATGCTTTTCACACTGATACCTTAGTAAATTGCTGGATAAGAAGCTGTGTAGCTTTAAAAAGGTAAGTATTGGTAAAATCTACACATGGCTGTAGCTTTTTGTACTACTGCTGTTTTTTGAGAGGAAACTAGTTACTTAAAAGGATTGGTCGTTTGGCATAATATGTAAACTCGGTTCCTCTGGCTTAAATGTGAACAAGCTCTACTTCAGGTCGGCCAAGCATGGAGTGTCTTGCTCCTTGTCGAGGTCTGCTTTGGTGCTGTGAAGCTGGCTCTGGCATTCTGGATGCATTTGTAATAGGCTTCATTATATAGCAAAAATGCTATGGTTTAGCTTGTATTTTTTCCTTACAGCTTGTTCAGAAGTCTGAGAAATAGAAGAATCCATAACTGGAAGTACTCTTACAATACTTCAGGCAGAGGTGGAGGTGCTGCTTACTAAACTAGCAGAAAATGTCTGCCCTTTGGGGCCAAATTAGTTTTTTGTCATCTCGGTGAGCCAAAGGGGCGCGTGGCGTGGTCAGGCAAGGGCCGGCGTTGGCACGGAGGAGGTGCAGGGCTCTCTAGCCGGCATGGATAGATGGGTTACCTTTTCTGTTGCCAGCTGAGATCTTTACTTGTTGATTTGCAAGTGTTGCCTAGTAATGGGTTTTAGATGAATCATTGGAAGATGAAAACTTTGGCTTTGGGGAGGCAGGATGCCTAGTTTTGGTTTCAAATCCTGCTGCTCGCGACTTAGAGGACTAAGTGCTTGTTTACTCCATCCGTTTCCCCTTGGTAAATTATGGGGTTCTTCCTGAGAGCTTGTAAATATTCAGCACATGAATAATGACGTGTTTTTACCTCAAAACCTGTGCTGTTAAATAGAGGCCCAAAGACAAGGTAGCAGCTCTGGTTTTGGGTAGGCTCTTGCTAACTCTAAATTTGTCGGTGGGAAGCAGGTGGGTTTTCCATTTCTCCTGAGCAAGTAAGAAAGGCTTTGCCAGAAGGACTGGGAGTACATGGACTGTAAGTTCACTTTTAGTTGAAGAAATAAAGGATCTCAAGTGTGTTACATAGTCTTTTTGGATACTATTTTGTTACTAAGTTTATGCTTGGAGAAGAAAGGTGGGGTTTTGTGGGTTCTTTGGATTCCTAGGGAAGAATTTGTATTCTGACTGACTTTTTCTTTATGTACCTTGTGTCCTGTCTTTGAATTGGCCGAATTTTATCACAGTTCACATTACTTTCAGAACAATGCTTCTAGGCGAAGTTATGGTGCTGAACAAGTGCGTTTTGTTCTTTTTATTGACCCAACCTTAATGTATTCAAATACTTAAATGTTTTTTCTCGGTATGGATCTGTTTTTAATAAGCCAGCATGCAGAATGCCAGGGATGGCAGGGAAATGAATGGAGTTATTTTGCAAAATTGTTTCTCTGTCGTTTGGGAGGCAGCCTGTACCTATTTGGAATTTTCAGCAAGTGTTGGAGTGGGGGTAACTAAGCGTAGGCTGTGTTGGCTCTGTCAATTCAAGACGTGACCTACCTGAGCAGAGCAAGAACTGGACAATCAATCCCCGACCCTTTTTTTTGTTCCAGAAATCATTTGTGCCCTTCTTAAGACTGGAAGGTAATTGTGGGTGGCTAAGTGTTAAAGGTGAGAGATGCTGATGAAAGTGAGAGACTCCGAGGATACCAAAGGCAGGAGAACTTTTAAATATAAAAACTGAATATATTTCCAAATTTAGACAGGGCCGAAGGGGGTAGAGGATGTCTTAGTAATTCAAATACAATTAATGTTATGTTGATGCTTGATTTTGAAGCATCTGAAGCCTGAAAGAGGTTGTTTGGGGCTTAATGGTATTATTGTCATGTTCTGCATATGCAGTCTCTTCGATTGTTCGCCCTGTGTATGCTGTATTTCTGATTAGAAGTTGTAGTCAAAATTTGTACAGATGGGAACTCAAATGAAAAGCTCTAAAAGCGAATGTGTTTCATATCCAGAATTTAAAATGTCACATTGCTATGTAACTGGATCTAGATCTCTCACGAATAATGTGCTGAGCCATTTTGGGAGGATGCTTCAAATGTGTGGTGTTCTCCAGCTGATCACGCTCCTGGTGTGGGTTCTGCAAGCTGATCTCTCTTATTCATGGTGTTAAAAAAAAAAAAAGTGGGGGGCGGGGGGCATTTAGCTGAAGTGATTGGTTTGAAAGATCCTGTTAACCTCTAAGGTAGATTTGGAAGATCATGGGTAGGTAAGGCAACTAAAAAATAAGGGACAGTGTTTGATATGGGATGTACTATTTTATTTTTTTTTTAACCTCCTTCATTAATAACATCACAGACTTTTCTAACTTTTTCACTCGCAATAATGCCATCTCCAACTCTTCACTTCATTTGGTGGAAGCTGATTAGTGTTAATTTTGGTAGCTTTCTCCAGTTTTGCCTCTGAAAGAACATATGGGAGAAATGTATTAAATTAAAAAAGAAAAAAACGTGGGGGAGGAGGTGGCTAGAGGTAAGCAGGTGTACTCAGAAACAGCTTGGCACTATCTGTTTCAGGGATGCTCCTGTAAAAGTGTTGGCATGCTTAATGGTAAGGAAAAAAAGACCTCTGCATTTCAGCATTTGTAAGAAGTCCAAGTTTCAGTACTAACAAACAGCTTAGATAAAAGGAAAGTAGTTCTGCTAGCTAATAGATGACTGTAGTCCAGAGTTTGTGTGCTTTATCTCTCTTTCAAGCTCATTTCATACAATATTGTAATACTTAGTCACATCTTGCTGGAGGACAGCATGTGCTGTTGTACCCCTCTTAGCTTGGTAACTTGCCTCCAATTTTTGATGGTAAACCCTGGGTAGGTTTTCTGTTCTTGGAGGTAAATCTTTTCACAGCAAACCTTACCTGCTGGCAGAGGAAGCTGAAGGCAGTTTGTGGCAGGCCCTGAGCGTGGCAGTGTGTAGCTTGTCTCCCAGTGCAGCCGTTTGTGTGCAGTTGCCTCTTGGACTTTGCCACAAGTTTGTATCTCGAGGCAACTCCATTTATGTAGCCAGGACTCTGGCCAGATGCCGTAAACATTTATACGATACCAGCGAATGAAGATCCCTGTACATTCTGCAGAACTTCCCAGGTGCATGTGTATTGTGGGGATTTTTTTGTGTGGCGTGTGTGCTAGATTACACCATTCCCTTTGGAGATGTTTATTGTGGGTTGAAAGACCAACTTGGCACGTCTTTTCTGGCGTTGGCATTTTTGTGTCAACGTGAGCGGTGGACAAAGCATGAGGTGTGTGGGAGTTGGGGAGGCTGGACACTAACAGTGCTGGTCTCTGCCCTTCAGAGCTCGGAGAAGGGCTGTGACTACATATCCTCACAGAAGTGTTAGCTAATATTTTTTTTTATTGATGCATGTTGTAATTTAGCCAGCCAAATCTAGGCTATGAGGCAGCCTTATCGCAAAACATATACTTGAAAGATGCTTAACGCTGCTTATGGACTGTATAGCCATAAGTAAGCTAGCTTTATGCTAGCCAAGAGGCATATTTGGGACAGCATGGGCATCAGACACTGAATGTTAACCCAGGGGGCTGCTTGTATTCCTACAGTGCGTGGTACTAAAAGTCTGCAATACTTCTAACATGGCTAAAAGTATCCCAGCTAGCTTCAGCACAGAGGTGTATGCTGCTGTAGTGCCTCTGGCCTGAGGTGTGGATCTGGCTGGGGTGGGATAGGCTGGAGGTGCCGGGTTTTTCCATGCCTGAGTACTGAAGGCTTGCTAAACTGTGCTGCTGCAGTTCACGCAAACAGGCTGGGTTTGAGTATCAGTCTCTGCTCCGGTTGTGGTGGCTGCCTGCTGAGATCCTGTCAGACACAAAATGCTGGTTGCCTGCTCGTGTGAATGGGCAACCAAGGGCAATACAGAAAAAAGCTTTCGTTAGCAGCCCTGTGCTGGCTGGGCTGTATCACACGCGTTTAATACCAATATTCTGGATAAGAAAAGTGGTCTCAAGTTTAAAGAATAGGCTTAGGAGATTATGAAGAGGCTGCTTCTATATGAAGGGGTGTAATATTTTGCTGGTTTTCTTCCCCCATCTGTTGCAGCAGACTAATTACTGATTTGACTTCATGAACATAAATTCCTGAGCCTGCTGAACCCCCCAGCCCCTCTGCTTTCCACCATGGACCAGGATTACGAGAGACGTCTCCTACGCCAAATCAACATACAGAATGAAAACACAATGCCTTGCGTAAGTACATTGTGCTATGCTAAGCGGTCTTAGTCTGACTCTTAAGTTGTTGTCTGTCTTGCCTGTGACGGTTTTCATTTGAAAGATATGGGACCTCTTTGAAGCAAACCTTAGTCTTTTGTTGGGCTGTGAGCAGGTGTGAGTTCCTGAGCTGTTCTAGGAATAACCAAATAACTTGATTTCAACGAAGCTTTTGAATATATAAACTCAGTTCAGGTTGCAAAAAGGAGTTAAGATATTTTTATGTAGCTCAGGAATGCCTTCTTATTAAATAATCTCAGTAAGTACATGTGGAATGTAAAATGTTGGGGTCTAACAAACAAACAAACCAACCAACTGTAGGGCTTGACAAGATGGAGCAGGAAGATGCTGAGACCTGTTCAGCCTGGAGAAGATGAGGCTCAGGAGGGATTAAATTGTTGCTTTCAACTACCTGGTGGGTGGTTATGGAGAAAAAGGAGTCGGACTCTTTTCAGAGGTACATGGTGGAAGGATTAGAGGCAATGGACACAAGCTGCAACAGGGGGAATTCCAGTTAGATATTAGGAAAAAAATGTTCACAGTGAGGGCATCCAAACACTGCAAGAGGGAGCTTGTGGGGTCAGTGTCCTTGGAGATGCTGAAAACTCAACTGGTTGAGGCTGTGACCTTCAATGTAGCTTTGAAATTAGCACTGTTCTGAGCTGGGGTCCTTTCCAACATAAATTATTCTATGAAAAAGAATGTGACCACAGTTGAGGAATCTGCTGCTCACCCTGTATGGAGTCAGCCCTGCTCCAGCCTTCCACGTGTTTGCCTTGACAATGTCAGCTTGAGAAGGAGCAGTGAGAAAGAGGCTGTTTAATTGCTTGTTTTGACAGAAGTTCCCATGATAGTTGGACCCTGACATGCTTACTAGTTCTGTTAAGGGGATAAAATAATGCTTGGCTCTTCTACTTAGGCATATTCAGCTTTGACAAGACTTCACTGATATTTTTCAGATCCCTGCTCTGATCAACGCTTGTTCTTCTGTGTGTCTTTTATTCTTTAATTCAGGTAGCAGAGATGAGAAGAACCCTGACGCCTTCCAATTCTCCAATGTCTTCTCCTAGTAAGCATGGTGACAGATTCATTCCCTCAAGAGCTGGGGCCAACTGGAGCATCAACTTCCACAGAATAAATGTAAGTTTTGCTCCCCTCTCCTACAGCTCAGCCTTGGAACTGAGGAAATGTTGTGTTTTGTTTTGGCTGGTGAAATTGCTCTGCTTATCTTCTGCACCAGTCTTTTCCTTCCCCAAAAGAGTTCCTTTGAACGCACGTCTTCAAACAGGCTGCCCCTGTGGTCCAGGAGGCTACTTCGTTTGTTGTTTTACCGTATATCATGAGGTTTCTGCGTGGTTATAGCATGTTTCTCCCTTTCAGGAAAACGAAAAATCACCAAGTCAAAACAGAAAAGCAAAGGATGCTACATCGGACAATGGCAAAGGTGAGCCCACCTTTCTACCACTCGTGCCACGCTTTTATTTCAAACTGTTGGTGAGTTTGGAAATAAAGGGAACACTGGCACTTTCGTGCTTATGCAAAAACTCGTGCTGGCATTTTAGGAAACTCTCACATCATGAGAGTGAATGCCAGGTCACCTCAATAGGCTTCTGATGAGCATCTGGGAAGTGAGAGGCTATTTGTATCCCTTGATTTATTGTGCCATGGAAGCACTTTCCTGATGGAGTGGAAGGAGGGGAAGCTTGCTGCTAATCTTGATTCCAAACTGGGGCCCTAGGCTCATTAAGAGGCCCTGTGAATGTACAAGTGAGGCAGAGGTGATCCTGCCACTCCCTGCAGAGCTGTTTGTTGCTTCCAAGTTCTCTGCCTAAGCGCTCGTTTGGCTTCACAGATGGTCTTGCTTACTCTGCCTTGCTGAAGAACGAACTCTTAGGAGCAGGGATTGAGAAAGTGCAAGACCCACAGACAGAAGATAGGAGGCTGCAGCCATCCACCCCAGAGAAGAAGTCTCTCTTCACTGTAAGTTCGTTACTTTGCATTAAAACCAATGGAGGTTGCACGTGTGCATCACAGGAACAAAGCACACGGTTCTGCCAAGCTGCTAGTACATGTGAGTTAGTGTTGTGGCTTGACTAAGATTAGCTGGTGATAAGAAAATTTGGTGGCCTGTAAAGAGAACATAAGTATCTACAGCAAGCTACTTACTTCCTGTTTCTGTACTGGCAGGGAAGCTGAGTTGGAACTAAGCTTTCTTGGACAGTGTGGTAAATAACCAAATCAAACTTTTGGACTTCAGCGGAGATGAGGTTTTTTTTGTATGGGTCTGGAGCACCTGGAAAAGGGAGGAACTGAAAAGGCTGGAAAATCTGACTGTGGGTGTTGGAGTTCGCTAGGCATCAGGGACCAGTGCGTGGTGCGAGTGATCCCCTGGGTCTTGGGCATGCTGAGTTCTTACTAGATGTGTTTTCTTTATGCAGTATTCACTCAGCACAAAACGCTCCAGTCCAGATGATGGCAACGAGGTCTCACCGTATTCCCTGTCTCCTGTCAGCAACAAAAGGTAATACTGATTCTGCACAGACTGTGAGAAGGGAAGGGTTGGGACAAGAGGATTCAGTGAGGTTCTCTAGGGCTTCTTTCTAAGGCACCCAAAATTGCTATGAGATTTGGTTTTGGAAATCTGGGGAGATAAGTAGGGATAGTCAAGCTCTAAGAGTTTCTGCAGGTGCCCAACCTGCCTACATACGTAATATGTCTTGGCCAACTTTCAGTAGTCAGTTTACCTTTTTGCTCCCTAGCACCTTTATAGAAGCAGAACCTAATTCCTTCCAGTCTTACCTGCTGGAAAGAATTTTGCAGCCTTTGTCTGTGCATTTCTAGAGAAATGCAGGTATGCTTTAAAGAGTGGCTACATCTGTGTCTACCATCTGCTGTGATATGTAAGATCCTGTAGTTGTTTTTATATCTGTTTTTGTAAACAGTCAGAAGCTGCTAAGATCACCTCGAAAACCAACTCGGAAAATCTCAAAGATTCCTTTCAAAGTGCTGGATGCCCCAGAGCTGCAGGACGACTTCTACCTGAATCTGGTGGACTGGTCCTCTCTTAACGTCCTCAGTGTTGGCCTTGGGACTTGTGTTTACCTATGGAGTGCTTGTACTAGCCAGGTAAATGATCATCAGTGTCTGGAGTGTGAAGTACCTGTTGCTGTAGGTCTTTTCCAGCCATGGCATCTTTCAGAGCTATGGAACGTGCTGTGTGAGGGATTTAAGCGCTTGTAATGCCCTGTCCCAAACTAGGTACTAGTCTGCGAGACAGCTAATAGTGTAGCATGACAATAACAAGTGTTTCTTTTTCCATTCTGTCCTACTTTCAAGGTAACCCGACTGTGCGATCTCTCTGTGGAAGGAGATTCTGTAACATCCGTGGGCTGGTCAGAACGGGTCAGTATAACACTGTCAACAGTGACAGCTGAAACGCCTGTAATTTAGACACTACCATTGTAGATGTATAGCTCTTCCTCACAGGTTTTAACTTCTTGGATTGTTTTCCTGTACGTCCTCAAACTCCCTATCTACTCTTGCTCTTCCCTTATCTACTAATGCTGTAACCCCGTCATAGAAGGCCACCAAATTTGTCAGACACGATTCGCCCTTAGTGAAGCTGTGTTGCCTGTCACCAATCACCTCCTTATTTTCCATGTACCTTAGTTTCCAGGAGGATCCGCTCCATGATCTTGCCAGGCACAGAGGTGAGACTGACCAGCCTGTAGCTCCCTGGGTCTTCCTTCTTTCCCTTTTTGAAAATAGGGGTTATGTTTCCCCTTTTCCAGTCAGCGGGAGCTTCACCGGACTGCCACGACTTCTCAAATATGATGGGTAGTGGCTTAGCAACTTCATCTGCCAGTTCCCTCAGGACCCACGGATGTATCTCATCTGGTCCCATGGACTTGTGCACCTTCACGTTACTTGGATGATCTTGAATCTGGGTCTTCTCCTACAGTGGGTGGTTCTTCATTGTCCCGGTGCCTGCTTTTGCCTTCTGCAACTTGTGCAGTGTGGCTAGAGCACTTGCTGGTGAAGACTGAGGCAAAAAAGTCATTGAGTATCTCAGCCTTGTCCATATCCTGGGTAACTAGATGTCCCATTTCCTTCCAGAGAGGGTCCACATTTTCCCTAGTCTTCCTTTTGTCACTGACAATACCTATAGAAGCTTTTCTTGTTGCCCTTGATGTCCCTGGCCAGATTTAACTCTACCTGGGCTTTAGCTTTCTTAACCTGATCCCTGTCTGCTTGGACAATTTCTCTGTATTCCTCCCAGGCTACCTGTCCTTGTTTCCACCTTCTGTAAGCTTCCTTTTTCTGTTTGAGTTTGTTCAAGAGCTCCTTGTTCATCCATGCTGGCCTCCTGGCATGTTTGCCTGACTTTCTCTTTGCTGGGATGCATCACTCCTGAGCTTGGAGGAGGTGATCCTTGAACATCAGCTAGCTTTCTTGGGCCCCTCTTTCCTCCAGGGCTTTATCCCACAGTACTCTACCAAGCAGATCCCTGAAGAGGCCTAAGTCTTCTCTCCTGAAGTCCAGGGTAGTGAGCTTACTGTGCGCCTTCCTTGCTGCCCTAAGGATCTTGAACTCCACCATCTCATGGTCACTGCAGCCAAGGCTGCCCTTGAGCTTCACATTCCCCACTGGTCCCTCTTTGTTGGTGAGAACAAGGTCCAGTACGGCACCTCTCCTTGTTGGCTGTTCTATCACTTGGAGAAGAACGTTATCACTGATGCATTCCAGGAACCTCCCAGATTGCTCATGCCCTGCTGTGTTGTCCCTCCAACAGCTATCGGGGTGGTTGAAGTCCCTCATGAGGATGAGAGCTTGTGAACATGAGGCTGCTCCTCTCTGTCTATAGAGGCCCTCATCCACTCAGTCTTCCTGGTGCTGGCCTGTAGCAGATCCCCACTGTAATGTCACCTGTTCCTGCCTGCCCTCTAATCCTGGCCCATGAGCTCTCGGTCTGCTCCTCATCCATCCCCAGGCAGAGCTCCATGCACTCCAGCTGGCCACTGACACAGAGGGCAACACCCCCTCCTAGTCTCCCCTGCCTGTCTTTCCTGAACAGCCTGTATCCTTCCTTTCCAACACTCCAGTCATAGGAGCCATCCCACCACATCTCTGTGATGCCAGTAAGATCATAGCCCTACAGGTGTGCGCATGTCTCCAGCTCCTCTCGTTATTTGCCATGCTACGTGCGTTTGCATAGAGGTGTCTCAGTTGGGCCCCCGCTGGAGCTGACTTACTGGCTGGAGTGGCTGGTACTCCTTTGTGCTGTGCTCCAGATGCTCTCCTGTTGACCTGCGACCCTTCTCCAGACATCTATTGCTGGTATTGGCATCATACTGGTAGGAGTGGGATGGATTGAGGTTCCCCTCTCCCAGTGACTGTAGTTAAAAGCCCTCTTCACGAGCTCAGCAAGTATCTGACCAAAGATGTTCTTCCCCTTCTTTGACAAGTGGACCTCGTCAGGCCCCAGTAGACCAGGTATCTCAAACCGAGTCCCATGGTCTAAGTAGCCAAACCCCTGGCTGTGGCACCAGTCCTGTAGCCGTGTGTTGATTTGCCAGATTCACCTGACCTTATCTTTGGCCCTATTTCCTGTCTGCACTATTTTGCTCTGCTAAATGAGAGGGGATAGAGAGAAACCTCTTCTATCTTCAGGTTCTCGAGGCATTTGCTAAGAGGTGTGGGAGGGAGAAAGAGCCAGCTCGCTTCTCCAGCTCTTGACAATAAAGTGTTACAGTAAATATATTCCAGCCAGGCTGCTTGGCCCTCTCCGTAGGGAAAGATGTAAGATGGAATAACTCTGGATGCTTTCCATGTTGTGAGGCTTACCTCAAGTCTTTTCCTCAGCTTCTAGCTTTTGTTTTAAGCCCGTCTTTACTTACTGACTTTACTGATCTTGGTTTTCTGTTTGTCTAGGGGAACTTGGTAGCCGTTGGCACTCACAAGGGCTTTGTACAGATCTGGGATGCAGCTGCAGGAAAAAAGCTCTCCATGCTAGAGGGGCACACAGCCAGAGTTGGTAAGGAGGTGGGAGGTAGAGGTTTCACGTGTCTCATTTCTTCGTGATTGAACTTTTTCCTTATAAGCAAGAGATCTACTTGAAATAGCAGAACTCAAAAAGTGCCAGAATTGATATTTATTCCCTGCTGTGCCTTGAGCACTCTTCAGAATCCCATCATCTAGTAATTGTGGTGTTCTGATCTTGGGTGTGGTGGTGTTTGAATATTGCAGCAGGTGTTTCCTCCATGTCTGAGGCATTTTAGGTTTGGTTGCAACATCTTTTTTCACTGCCACTGGCTTCCGGTTTCAGCCCTGCAGGCAGGCTGCTTTACACTGAGATTTCCAGTTCCCCTATTCTGCGGGGACTGCATTTTTTCACTCAGAGGCGTTGTGAATCTGAACACTGCAGTGAGATTTGGGAAGTCAAGGCACCTTCCGAGTTCTATTTCTGTGCTTTACTGCACTGTGAAATGTGATTAGTGATACCTTCAGTAAGTTTGTGCAGGTTAATTTTTCTTTGTACACTATTCTAGGACTTCAGACAGTGGGTAGTCTGGAGGTCTGTAAGCACTGATTTATTTTTATTTTTTTTAAAAGTCCTCAGCAGCTGTGGTGGCTGTGTTCTGCCTAGCTGCTCCCGCAGGACTCCCACAACATACTCGTGTGCTCTGCCTGCGTTACAGGTGCCTTGGCATGGAACGCGGACCAGCTGTCCTCTGGGAGTCGAGACAGGATGATCCTTCAGAGGGACATCCGCACTCCACCCCTGCAGTCTGAGAGGCGGCTCCAGGGCCACAGGCAGGAGGTCTGTGGGCTCAAATGGTCTACGGACCACCAGCTCCTGGCCTCTGGAGGAAATGATAACAAGGTATAGTACTTCCAAGGATCATGTGAGGCTCAGTGTCGCTAGGTTTTCATCAAAAAGTGTCAGACCCCCTTTCATAGAATCATAGACTGGTTTGGGTTGGAATGGACCTTAAAGCTCACCCAGTCCCACCCCCCTGCTGTCGGCAGGGACACCCCCCACCAGCCCAGGCTGCTCCAAGCCCCGTCCAACCAGGCCTTGAACACCTCCAGGGATGGGGCAGCCACAGCTTCTCTGGGCAATTTGTTCCAGTGCCTCACCACCCCTATAGTGAAAAATTATTGCTAATATCTATTCTAAATCTCCCCTCTTCCAGTTTGAAGCCACCACCCCTCGTCTTTTCACTACATGCCCTTGTCCATCTCCAGCTTTTTTGTAGGCCCCCTTCAGATACTGGGAAGCTGCTATAAGGTCTCCCCGGAGTCCTTTCTTTAAGGATATTTATCCTTTCTTTAAGGATATTCAGCCTCTCTGAAAGGGGCTTTCTGTTTGAGGTGTTGGACTGTGTCAAAACATAAATCATGCTAAGCTTCTACTCAGTCTCCTCCCTCTAATAAAATTAAAAAGGCAAATTTAATTTTGCTTCTCTATTTGGCTAATTAAATCTATAGCTTGACTCAGGGGGTTGAGTTCAACAAAGCTACTGCTCAGCTGTACTTCCTGACTTTGTTTAGGTAGAGTACAGTCAAGTTTGTTGCAATAATGTTTATATATGCAGAAGGAAACCGAGTTTAGAGCTATATAAGTTCTAATACCTATAATGCAGGCTTGTAGTTCGCTGAGCACCATATGGAAGAAGCATCTGTTGCGGAGAAGCTGTGTTCAGAGCCCTTTGGAGTGGGTTGCTAGGTAGTGAATTTGCCCAGTGTCTGTGTGACAGCATGGTTGTACCGAGTTCCTCCTGCTCAGAATAACTTCTAATGAACTTGAGCATATTTCTAAATGCGTTTTGGAATAATACAGCCATAAAGACAAAAGAAGGCTTTGAGTTCACGTTCAGTGACACTGTGTCTTTGGCTTCATAAGCTTAACTTAAGGACTGGGAGCTTCCTTGTGGCCCGGTGGTAGAATGGCTCCTCAGCTGGGGTTGGTGACAGGGTGGGACTGACTTCAGGGCTGCAAGTGCAGAGTGGAGATGTGTGTGCTTGGGCAGAGCTGTGGGAAATCATCTTGTTGCCCAGCCGCCCTCATCAGTCCCAGTGCGACATCGTGGCTTGTGGGTGGTGTTGCAGACACGTGACTGCAGCGCAAGTTCGATCACGTCTCTCCTCTCTGCCAGCTGCTTGTCTGGAATCACTCCAGCCTGAGTCCTGTCCAACAATACACAGAGCATCTTGCAGCAGTAAAAGCTATCGCCTGGTCTCCACACCAACACGGACTTCTCGCCTCCGGTGGTGGGACAGCTGATCGCTGCATACGCTTCTGGAACACGCTCACCGGGCAGCCTTTGCAGTGCATCGACACCGGGTCGCAAGTGTGTAACCTGGCCTGGTCGAAACATGCCAATGAGCTAGTAAGTTCCTCCCTGTGCTGTCCTGCTGCTGAGCTGTCTTGTGTTAGGAGGCATGATGCATATTTCCCTCTACCCTTTCAGGTGAGTACCCATGGATACTCGCAGAACCAGATCCTCGTCTGGAAATACCCCTCATTAACTCAAGTAGCAAAGCTAACAGGGCACTCATACCGAGTCTTATACCTGGTAAGTGATGGCCGTGTCTCTGAAAACTTCTGTAGCTGCTTCTCTGGCTGCGCACGTGCTGAGATGAGATCCAAAGCCGCAGTGCCAGTAGCACTGTAAGCTGCCTGTAGGCTAGGTGGAGATATGAATGCTGCACTGCAAGCAATGAAAAACGCCCTGTATCAGGTTTCCTTGCCTGCAAGGGATACTTTGATTTGCTGTTATGGAAATGTGAGGCTTTATTAATGAATAGCAAAGCCTGCCAAAACTCTTCTGAGGAAGCAAAAGCATCTCTTCTTGTTCCCTTAAGACTTGTATACTTTTTCACCGGTGACTGCCAGCAGGGGAAGAATTTGATGCTTTCAGTCCTAATTTGCCATTAAAATGCTTGTTGCAGTTAATCCACATTGATCTCATACCTGCTTTGTTACTGTTACATAGGGCTTTCAGCAGATTCATAACAGAGATTATAAATACGCTGATGCTGTTTTGTGAGGTAGATGCCAATGTAAGTGACTAATAGAGCTGGCAAACGCCAATCGTATCACGCTTCCTGCCTTAACACATTTATGATCTGGGGAGGAATAGCCTCAATTACAAATAGCTTGGATTTCTTAACACGGGAATCCTTTTTATGATAATTCCACCCATGTGTTCCATGGCTGCATAAGTAAGATGCAAGTGCTCAAATTGGCACCTACTGAGACTGAATAAGGCACGTGAAAGCAGAAGTAGTTGTTTGGTTTCTCACTGCCAGCCAAGTAGGAAGGAGAGTTAAATATCTCTTATGCATTCCAATGAAGATTTGTTTTCAACTTCAAAAATGTAACAGATGCTAAAGGTTGCTCTCTCTTGGCCTTAGGCAATGTCCCCTGATGGGGAGGCCATCGTTACAGGAGCTGGAGATGAAACCTTGCGCTTCTGGAATGTCTTCAGTAAAACTCGCTCGACAAAGGTAAGGATGCGTTGTGTGGATGGCTGCAGCTGTGTCCTGCAGGAGGCTCAGCCTTTGCGGGGTGAATTCAGTCTAGGTTTGCTCTGTCCTGTGGCCTTGCCCCTAATCTCTTCACCATGTCCTGCAGATTGAGGGCTGGATGCAGTGAATCATAGAGTCAGACTGGTTTGGGTTGGACAGGACCTTAAAGATCATCGAGTTCCAACCCCCCTGCCATGGCCAGGGACACCTCCCACTGGACCAGGTTGCTCAAAGCCCCACCCAAGTGTTCAAAGGGTTAAACTTTGCTGAGATATAAAGGGATTTGCAGTCATCAGATGAAATAAAAGGTTGCCTCTGTGTGCCCAAGGCAATGTGACAGAACATCCTTCTCCTGGCTGCTACAGGGCTGCTGAACACAGCAGTGTTTCAGGGAGCTCACTCTGAGCCCACTGTCTTCCCTGCTAGCACGCTGCTGTGAACTGACCCGCTCCTCAGGGATGATGTATCCCCTCACTCCTTACGGAACTGCCTGAAATGGTGGCTTGGGTGGTAATGGGATCGTGGATGCTGCCACTGACAACTTGCCATCACCGAAAGCGGGTTGTGCCAGATGCTCTGAGAGCTTTTTCTGGCTGTATGGCAGAGGGATCTTAAGGAATGAGCTGCGGGGAGCTGGCATTGCTCACGACTGGGTGTCCCCCTGGTTTCTGATGGCCCTGGGGCACAGCTTCCTGCAAAGCTGTAGAAGGGCACGCTTGCCCGTCGTGCTCCTTGTTATCAGTTGGAAAAAAATCCTGGGAATATTTATGGTATTGGACTTTGAATGGTGAGCTCAGATCATGCCCCGAGGTAGAGATGCCTCTCCAGATTAGCAGTTGTTTTATTAAAAAGAAAAAAAAACCAAACCACAACCTAACAGAAGCACACAGAGTAACGCTTCAGCACAGCTGGGGAATACTTAGCACCTGCTTTGTCTTTTCTTGTCAGGAGTCCGTATCCGTTCTCAACCTCTTCACCAGGATACGATAAACCCCAGACACTGCGACCCAGGAGACTACAGCCTGACATACCAGGATAAAACCACTACCTGGGTGTGCATGGAACCCCAAACGATCAGCCAGAAGGGGAGGGAGAGCCAGTGGGACTGGAGGATGGACCCAACAGATGCTAATTAAATACGTGCTTGTGAACCACGCCAGGCAGTATTTGGGATGGGGTATGGGGAGGGGAGGGAACTGCCAAAGGTTTACGGATTCATCCTTCATAAAGGGAAACGGGTACAAGAAAAATGTTAAACCAGCGTCCTCCAACCCTCATGTTGTGTACTGGAGAACACATGTCTGACACGGACCATTGAGACCGGCCCAAGGCCATCCCAGCTGCTGTGTTGTCCCCTCCTGGGAGAGATGAGAGCGTCCTTGCCTCTGTGGGAACGGGTCCCTCTGTCCTCGGATGGACATCCTTGGAGGTAGGAGCCAGCCAGACTTGTTCAATACAGCCGGTGCGAAGAGGCCTGACTCCGGGCTGGGCGTTAGCCTCTCTGATTATCTAAGGGCATTGTTTATAGCCTGGCATCCCCGTTACATGAAGAAACTGGAGAACTGCTTTATTTTTTTTTCCTTTTTTTTTTTTCCTGAATAGGTACTGTAGTACTTCTACATTCATCATTCCCGTAAGACAGCTTGATTTTTGGCATGCTTGACAGCTGCCTTCAAACGAATGCGTTTTTTGGGCTCTAAACTTTGGAGGAGACTTGAAGAGGCTCCACCTCAGAGGGAGCAAGTTCTGAAATTGCTATTGCATGTTCTGGGCTGATCCTTTTAGTTAACAGAGAGGAAAAACAATGGCTTTAAAAAAAAAAAAACAACCAAACAACCAACCATAAACCACTGTGCATGTGGAGCTTCCCACAGTGCCATTTGGGGCAGGCTGGTTGCTCTGGAGTCTTCCTGAGGACAAAAGCAGTTGAGATGTGTTGGAGAAACAAAACAACTCATGTGGATCTTGTTTTTTTCGGAGAGAGCGTGGCCTCTTCTGGCTGGAAGGGGGGAAACACCATGTCTGGGCGAGAGGGGGGGTTCTTTTTCTAAAGCAAGGAAGAAGTGTTGCGCTTTTTTTTTTATCTCCAAGTCAAAGCCAGGGACCTGTTCTTGGGGTGTTTTTTTTGTTTTGTTTTTTTAAAAAAAAAATTGTATGGGAAGAGAGTGCCTGCTTGTGTGTTTGGAGCCTGTGTGATGAGTGCCGTGGGATGTGATGCAAAGCACTTGTGTGTATGTGTTGCTTTTAATTTAAAGAGAAGCTGTTACGCTTGCAGCAGCCTGTTCCTGTCTTACTTTGTACACGTGCCAATGCTCTCCCTGCCGTGTACCCGGCTCCGGCCTCGTGCCCTCTCTACTGCACTGGGATGCGAGTGCTCTTTCCTGTTCTCATTTGGATTTTCCTGGCTGTGTATATAGACCTTGACCTGTTCTCTGTAGAGTCCATAGACAATACTTTTCTCTCTTTTTTTTCTTTTTTTTCTTTTTCTTTTCTTCCACCTGCTTTCCCAGAAACCAGACTGTAGGGGTGGCGGTAGGAATAGGATTGTCCCTCCCCAGTGCCACCAGTTATCCTTAGGGTGAGCTGCTGAGGTGTGGGAAGGCGGGTACGGAGAAGGGCAGTGAGGTGCCATTCTGTTCACTACAGCCTTGACCACGTGTGCCGTTACGCCGGGGCCTGGATCAGGCTCTTGGTGCTACCTCTGCGTGTCGCAGGTATTGGAGACACTGGTGAGCAGCCCGTGTGCCGGCAGCTCGCCGCTCCTTAGCAGACTGGCAACGTTGAGTCTCCAAACCCCAAATTGGCAGCCGCATCGTCGTCTTATAGCCTCACTTGCCTCCAAAATGTAATTTCAATGTCATTGCTGAAACGTGGTTTCAACACAACTACTTTATTGTGGTTCTTGCTGCAGGAGCGCGGGGCTTGGGTTAAAAATCATCCGATGGCCTCCCAGCCCCTCTCTTGTTGCTTGTTACCTTGTTACCACTGGCACTGTTCCACTTCATCGTGTGGAAGGAACACCGCAAAGCACTGAGGAGTTGTTAAAATTATGTCAGATCATTAAGTTGGTGAGGAGGTTTGAAGTGAAAGGCCATCTGCAGCAAGACATGGCCTTGTCACGGGTGTCTGTCCTGTGTGATACTGCCCTGTCGGGCAGCAGAGCTCGGGGACGGGGTGTTTCCCCCAGGGCTGGAGGTGCTTGGTGGCTGCTGCTGTGGATTTTCTTGTCTGTTATGGATGTCTCCTGCCTAAATTCTGGCATACAGACCCCTAGGGGATGCTGCTTTCTCCTCCAGGAAGAAATAGATGGTTGGGGTGGGGGCACACACACAGTCTCAGCCATGGGGTAGTTTCACACTGGTTTATGCCCATTCTGGAGCAGGAGGAGGGAGCCGAGCAGCCCAGCCGGAGCACAGGGTCACACAGGGTGACATGTGGTGATGCCAGGGCTCCCCGCTGCCCTGGGACTCCCATGGGGATGGTGGAGGGAGGGGTGGGTTTGCCTCCTGCCCCGCGGTGGGGGTGCGTTCCCCAGGGGAGTCCCGGGGCGGTGGGCAGTGTGTGCTGCATCCATAGCTGGGTGCTCCGTGGGTGCTGCGGAGGGGGGACCCTCGCTGCCCCGTCCCCCCATCGTGCTCCTCTCTTGCCAGGGACTTTCACAAACCACATCTCTCACTTCTTGTCACTGTGGAGCTGCCTTGGGAGCAGGTTGGCTCATCGTGACTTCTCTCATGCTTGGCAGGGAGGGCTAGTGACTTCCAAGCCATGGCTGGTCTGCGGCTGAGCCCGTTGGCTAACGAGCGCGGCGAGAACGAGCTGTTCAGATGGAGTTAGCTGTTAAAGCATGGCACAAACTCCTTCCCCCACCCTGCTCGCAGCTGCCAAGGCAGGAGCGGAGTTCCCAGAAGTGCTCTCCGCAGGTCTTCTACCGCAAGAGCGGGTGTTGGCGGGTGTGTGCGCGTGTCTCGGCTCCCGTGGGTGAGCGGCGTGACGCTGTGGGCTGGCTCGAGTGTGCTGCGGCGCGTTAAGTGGGGAAAAGAGCAAAGCTAATGTGAGCTTGTGTTTTCGGGGTGTGATCTGTAAGCGCTGAACCATGCGGGCGGGTTGAGCAAAGGGTCCTCCCAGAGTCTGTGTGATAAAGTCTGCGACCTTGTGGCATTGTTATATATAAGGCATCATATGGTGGGGAAAAAAAAAATTTGCAGAGCGTTGTAACTTTTCCATGTAAAGCAATCTAACTGGCATTAAACAAGTTGTGAGTTTATGTCTCTTGGACTTGGTGGCTCCACTTTGCTTTTCCAGGGTGAGATGTGGGGCGCAGCGAGTCCCTGGGTGCTCTGGAGCTGTCCCGCTGGGTTCAGAGGCCACCGTGGTCCCGCAGCGGCCACCCCAGCTCCAGAGGTACCATCGTTCCCAGCGCAGGTCCTGCCTGCAGTTTATTGCTCCCGCCTGCCCGCTCCTGTTTGCTTTCCTGCTGCTGGAAAACCCAGGAGGCGCAGCCCCAGCCCGCCCTGCCCCTCTTCCCCTTTGTGGGGCAGGGAGGGATCAAAGGTGCCCCTGCCCTGGCACAGACGCCCCTGGTGCCCCCCTCCTTGGCGTGGGGCAGTTACCGGCTGCCAGTTCTGGCACTCTTCGCTCGGAGGCGGCTGCAACGAGGCCAGGGGCAGCACCGGACATGGAGCTGGGGGAGCACAGCCGCTGGGTGCCGCAGAGCACCCTCGAGACGGAGGTCCCTGTGCCCTGTGCAGGTGGGACCCTCGCCTGGGGGAGCAGAACCCCCCCCACCCCACGGCCTCTCTGGCCCGGCTGTGCCTCACTGTCCCTGGGGCAGAGGAGGGAGGGCTGTGGGGGTGTGTGGCAACCCTTGTGCTGGCTCAGTCCCATCTGGAGGGGGTCCTCCACCCCCCCTCCAGCCCCCGCTGCCTTTAAGGGCATCCCACAAGTGGTGTGCAGCCCTGTGCTCCCCTCCAAGCGTGTCCCCTGCCCTGTTTGAGCCCTGGGGTGCTGCTGGAGGGGCTGTGAAGCCCTGGCAGTCCCCCCAGTGACCAGTATGTAACGCTGGGGGGGCTGCGCCAGGCTCAAGCAGGCCATATGCTGGAAGACCACCCCCCATGGCAGGGAGCGAGGGACGAGGAGGTGGAGGGACCCTGGTCCACCCTTGCCCCCTGCTTTGACCCCCGCCACTGGCGGTCGGCCCACACCATCTGAAGGGGAGTGGGATCCCCTGCCCCCAGGTCTGCGGTTGAGCTGGGGGGGGTCTGGGGTGGGGGAGGGATGGCACAGGGAACTGGGAGGAGAAAATAGCGGGGCAAGGAGCTGTCAGTGCCTCAGTTTCCCCACCTCGGGGCTGGGGGGAAGCCCCAGGGCCCCTCAGCCTGCCCCAGCTGGGGTTGAACTCAAGGGCTTTGGGCTGGCAGGACCCTGCTGTGGGGTTCGGGTCCTGCTGTGCCTCTCCCCCGCTCTGCTCCCCCCACCCAGCTTATGCCCAGCACCTGGGGGAGGTGTCCTGGTGGGACCCCATCATCCCCACCTGCGACCCTGCAGCTGCTGGGGACCCTTCCTCTGGCAGGAGAGACCCATCCTGAGGGGGGAGTATGGTAAGAGCTGGGGAGGGCCTGGCTGGCCGCAGGGCCCTTGGACCCCCAGCTGTGGCCCCTTCCCCTCCATGTCCCCCTTGTCACCCACAGCCAGAGCCCCCCGGGCGCTGGGGGGGCAGCTCAGGGTACGTCCCCACGCTCTCCTTCTGCTGCATCCCCCTCGCCACCCGGGACATCAGCACCCGGAGCCGCCTCCACCACCAGTAAAAGCCACTGGTTCTGCTGCCACCGGGGCCCCTNGAGCGCTCACAGCCTCCCCTGACTTGTCCCAATGAATAAGGCAGCCACAACATGCCCCCCCCCAGCCCAGAGTGCACCCAGAGGGAGGTCACATCTTTATTAATTAAATAGTTCTGTCCCTTTGTCACTGCCTTGCCTGGCACTGGGCCCTCCACTCCCCTCTGCCTGCCACCCCCCCTCGGTGGTGAGGGATGGGGATGGGGGGGTGGTGGGGGCCTGACCCCAGCCAGCCCCCCCTGAGCTTCTTGTTTCCCCCTGTGGAGCTCCCAAGGTTCCTCCCGCTGCTGCTCAGGATGCGGAGACATGGAGGGAGCAAGACGGAGCCCCACAGCCTGTGTGGGCTCCCCCGGCATACTGGGGGGGCTAGAAGGCACTCAGTGATGGAGCCCCCCCGCTGTTCCCCAAGAGGTGGAGGGAGGGCTTGGAGCAGCCCCCGAGTCTGTCCCCCGGCTGGGTCCTGGTGATGGCCGGGTCCTTGCTGGCCTCACGTCTTCGTGTACCTGGGGGGGGAAGCAGGGTAAGGGGGGGTCCCCGCTGCACTGGGGACAGAGGGGTCCCTGCTACTCACTGGTGTGACAGGTTGAGGTCTGGCCAAGCCCTCACGGACGCCAACTGCTGCTCCAGCTCCACGATGCGCAGACCGATGTACCCCGAGGACAGCAGCAGGGCCACCATCCTGGGGGACAGGCCAGTGTCAGGCACGGGGGTCACAGCCGGGCAGGAACAGTGCCACCACCGGGGTCCCGTGTACCCACCCTGGGGACGCAGTGGCCGGGCCAGTGCGGGTGCCCAAGGGCAGTTGGGAACCCCGGGCTGCCAGTGCCAGACTGGAGAGCCTGCCTGTGCCGCGGGGACAGGGACCCAGGGGGCTGTCCCAAAGCCCCGAGGTGCACAAGCGGGTCCCGGGGACTCACAGCAGCAGGTAGATGAGGATGATGGTGTTGAGGGGGCTCAGATGCGCCGTGGTCCGGGTCCATAGTGCGGTGTGGGGTCCCCCTGCCAGGATGAGGCAGTGGTGTCAGTGTCAGGGCTGCTGAGAGCCCCAGCCCGGCCCCCGTGGTCGGCTGTGCCGAGGGCCAGCCCTGGGGTCAAGCCCCAGCAGCATCCCCCCTCCCCAGGACCCCCTGACCCACCCCAGAGGCTGCGCGGCTTTGCCAAAGGCACCCGCTCACCGCTGCTCAGAGCTGGCACCGCCGCCGCCGCCTCTTCATCCTCCTCCTCCGCTTCCCTTGGCATCGGGCTCGGCCCATCTGCACGCAACCAGGAGACATTCGATGAGTGCCCCAGGACCAGGGAGGGGACTGGGGGGGTCCTGGGGACCCAGAGGGGCACACTGGGCCACAGGGAGCGGATCCTGCGCTCCCCGGTGCTGCGGGAGATGCTGTTTAGGTGGCCAAGAGCTGCACGGTCCCTCCTGGACCGTGCATGGCTGGGGACGGGGAGCAGAGCCGAGAGCTGTCAGCAGGCAGAAACGTGGGTGAGGACACGTGCACTCGCACAAGCAGGACTGTGAGCGTGCGAGGGGAACGCGGGCTGCGGGGTGGCCGCTTACCCGGCAGCTCCTGGAGGCTGTCGGGCTCCGGGGTGCTCTGCTCCAGGTCCGACTGGCTCGAGGTCTGAAAGAGGACAAGCCCCGGTCACGGTGCACGTCCCTGAGGCACCCACCCCCACAGCCCTGTGGGACACGAGTGGGACATGATGGAACTCGTGCCAGCCCCAAGGAGGGAACCTTGAGGGTGCTGGGGTCTGCACCGCCCCAGGCTGGGGCTTCTCAACTCTTTGTTTCCCCCCCCCCCCCCCCAAAAAAAAGCCTTCCCGGGGGGGCAGACACCCACGCAGCGTGGGCTGCCACCACCACATCGGAGCCTGTCGCAGCCCACGGCGCCAGGGCTGCATCTCCCTCGGCAAAAATCACAGAATGGTTTAGGATGGAAGGGACCTTCAACATCACCGAGTTCCAACTGCCCCACCGTGCGCAGGGACACAGGGAAATCCTCCTGCTGACCCTTTCCCGGCCTTACCAGAGGCTTCTGAAGGATTTCCTCAGTGCTCGGAGAGTCCAGTTGGCTCCAGCCATTGTCCTGGACAAGGGGAGATGAAGAGGGGTGCCAGGGGGTGCCTGCCACCCCCAATGGCCCTGCAATGCTGGGGCCAGAGTCCCCCACGTGCCTGGACCCCTGTCTGGCACCGTGCGTACCTGCAGGTGTTTGCAGACCGACTTCAGGAGCTGGTACGTGGCCTCCCGCTGGCGCAGTGACACGAAGAGGAACTGCCGGACAGCGGGAAAAGGGTTTGTGCCCTCGGTCACAGCCCAGAGCCCACCGGCCACGGGGACCAGGACACCCCAAATTGGGCTGAGCCACCCCCAGCACCGTCCCCGTCCCCACTCTCTCACCTTCTCCCCATCGGCCGTGCGGATGCTGAGCGCGTTGGGCACCAGAAGCGCCGTGTTGGTCTTCTTGAGGGCCGAGATGGAGGTGACAGGGACCACCGCCTGTGCCAGGGGGACCAGGCAGTGTCACCGTGTCCTTGGCTGCCGCCCATGTACCCCACCGGAGCCGCCGGCCCCGTGCCCATCCCCAGCCTACCTTGATGTCCTTGAGCAGGAGGCTGGAGTGGAAGCAGACGTGGCGGGAGGAGATGTAGAGGCGGCCGTGGTAGGGCACCTCTCTCTGCCAGGCGCAGGAGAAGCAGGCCAGCAGCTCTTCCCGCTCGGCGAGCTCCCCGAAGGCTTTGCGGTAGCTGGTGGCACGCTTGCTCAGCTGCAGGGGGGGGGAGGCCGGGGCTTGGGGCCGGCATGGCGTGGTGCTCGGGGCAGAGCCCTGACACCATGGGCACCCCGCAGCCCCCCCCGGCTCCATTGCCACCTCTGCCACGAAACCAGGACGGGCCACCCACCCCGCAGAGTGTCCCACCAGGACTGCGGCGCTGGGGCTGGGGGTCCCCCCTCCCGGTGCCCCAAGACTCACCGACGGGGACGGTTGTCCCTGCGTGGCCGCCACAGCCTGCTCTGTCTCCTTGCAGAAGGAGGGGTCACAGGTTTTGGATCTGGAAGGGGGGGTGAGTCCAGGGGCTGCCCCAAGCGTGGGCATTGTGCCCTCTCGCCCAGGCAAGAGCACCCGGGGGGGGACACGGCCACACCGGACCAGAGGGAGGTGAGGGCTGGGGTGTGGGGACATGTCCTGGCGAGGTGCAGCACCCACCTAGCGAGCACGGGGTGCCCCGTCTGGGTGCCCCTCTCTTCCAGGCTCTGCCACCGCTTCTCCTCCAGCACCCCCCTTCCCCTCCTCCTCAGCTTCCCCGGCATGGAGGACGAGTCGCCCCGCAGCTGGGGGAGAGGGGACAGGTTAGGGGGGGGGGACGGTCCCCACGCTGCCCGTCCCTGCAGCACAGCAGCTCCCACGGCGGTGTCACCAGCCAGTCTCTCCCCCGGGGGGGACACAGGGAGAGGGCTCCATCCCTGCCAGCACCAGGAGAGCAAAGCCCACCAGGTCACACCAGCGCTTCTCCCACCCCGCGGTGGCACGCTGCCGGCTGCGATCCTCTGCCGGTGCACAGGGCTCCCCTCGTCTGGCTGCTCAGCAGCCCCCCCCGGTGCCCCCACCGGCTCTCGGGGCTCCCGTGGGGTGCACAACCCCCATCACAGCATCTCCGCTGGAGGCACCAGACCCCTGCCAGCCCCCGTGCCTCAGTTTCCCCAGCAGCACAGCCCTGCCCGGCCATGGCAGGCAGCGGGGCCATGGTTAGTCCCTGCCCGCTGCCCCGGAGGGAGCGGCGCAATTACCATCACGCCAACCAGCTCCGGGAAAAGCCGCACCCCGTCCCCGCGGCCTCCCCGGCGCACGGGACCCAAACCCAGTGGCCGGAGTCACCCGGACCCCGTCCCGCAGCCTGGCGGGAAGGACGGCGTGTGCCGGGGCGGACGCTTGGTCCCCCAGCAGCAGCCGGTCCAGCTCCGCTCCCCACTGGCGGGTGGGCACCGGGGGGGGGGTGACGGTCCCCGTGTCCCTCGCGGTGCTGGGAGCAAGGTGCGCGGCCGGGCTGGCTACGGAGCGTGACGGCTCCGTGGCCGGATCCACACGCGGGCAGCAGAGCCCCCTCGCTGGGGCAGCCCCTGCCCACCCCACGCGGTACCTGGTGGTGGGCACAGTTGAGCACTCCTGTCCCGTCCCGTCCGGCCTGCACCACGTCCCCACTCGTGTCCCGCTCCTTCGAGAGCCGTCTGCGGTCCACAGCCTCCTCCTCCTCCTCCTCCTCCTCCCGCCAGCGAGGAAGGGCGAGCAGGCGGGGCGGGCACCGGCCGCAGCAGGTTTATAGGGAGGCGTCGGGGCAAATACCAGCCCGGGGCCGGCAAGGTGGGAGCCGGTGACACCGAGCCCAGGAGGGCACCTGGAGGAGGGGGGGGCTGCAAAGGGGTGACCGGGCATCACCGCCGCTGCCAGGGCACGGCCGGGGGAGCACCGCACACCCTGGCCCCCGGTGGGCTGCGAAAAGCCGCTCTGCCACCATGCCCACCGTGTCCGTGGGCTCCTGGACGGGCAGTCCCTCGGGTGTGCCATGTGCCGCTGGCACCAGCCCGGCTGTCCCCCCCGCAGCGGGACCCCCACGGGGCAGCCCGAGGGGTGCAAAAGGGGCACCAAGCATCCTCACCCCGCAGCTGCCCACTGGGGGGGGGTCCCTGACCATGGCCCTCTGCGTCCCCTGGTGCAGCGTGGTGCAGGACCCCAGCAGCAGGGGGGGGGAGGGGGGGAGGGGGTTAACCCCCCCACCAGAGCTGCTGGTCCAGTGTCTCCCCTGAGCTGGGGACGCGCAGCACCCCAGTGAGCACCCAGTGGGTGACCACATGCTCTGCGGGCACCTCTGTGACCACAGCCCTTGGGGTTGGGAGGGGGGGTCAGCCCCCCCCAAAACAAGCTGCTGTTTGGNACGCCATTCCCACAGCCCCGCTCCGGCCCACAGCGCAGCAAAGGGAGGGTGTGCTGCCCCCCCTCACCCCAACTCCATCCCTCCCAGGACCCAGGTCTGTCTCCGCACCCCAGCTCCATCCACCCCAGGACCCTCTGTGTCCCCCCCAGGACCCAGCCCTGTCCCCCCAAGCCTTGGCTCCGTCCCCCTGGGACTCAGGTCTATTCCCCCCCCACCACCTCCAGCTCCATCCCCCCAAGAACCTAGCCCTGTCCTGTC
>VUYV01000344.1:98138-109315 GCA_008711295.1 Anarhynchus alexandrinus
CCCCCGGGCCCCGCTCCCCCCAGGGCCGGGGCCCTGGGGGGGGGCGGGGGGGGGGCGCAGGGGGCGGCGGGGGGGGGGGGGCACCGGGACCCCTCAGCGCGGCTCCGCCGCGCTGAGGGGTCCCGGTGCCCCCCCGCGCAGCCCCACTACAGCATGGAGCTCTCCCATTGGCTGCCCTGACCGGTAGAGGCGGGGACAGCCGCCCAGGAACCAATCCTTAGGCTCCAGCGCTGCTGCGCGGCAGCCATTTTGTTTGCGGGCGCAGCCGCCATCCTTGTTGAGGGCGGCCATCTTGCGTGCCGCCTTCTCTCTCCTCAGGACATCCCCCCACCCCACCCCGTGCTGGGGCCTCCCTCGGCGTGGGGAATAACGGAGAAAAGGGGAATAACGGAGAAAGGGGGAATAACGGAGAAAGGGGGAATAACGGAAATAAAAGAAGGGGGATACCGTCGGGTCAAGCCCCGAGAGAGCCCTTGTGCGTGTCCTAAATCACCCAAATCCTGTCCCCCTCAGCCATGGGGGTCCCCAAGGCCCTGTGGGGGTCCTGCCTGGGCAGGGAAGACATCCAGCGCATTTATCCACAGTTAGAGGTGCTTTGTTGTTTGATTTTGGTTTGTGTTTTTTTTTTTTTCCCTTTCTTTTTTTTTNGCCGGCCCAGGGCTTTCTAGTGTTACACTTGTGCGAGCACAGGGTGACATCCTTCACATGTCCCCAGGCAGGGCACGGGGGTGTGGGGGGGACGACGATGAGTTCAGTGCAAGGTGACAGGGTGAGGTGGCCAACGCGCCCCCCCGCCCCGTGCCGTCCCCTGCCGTGGGGGTCCTTCCAGGCGTGGACACGCGGGTGGCCGAGGCCACGAGCCCTGCTCAGTTGAGGGTGCCGCTCCGGCTCCTTCCCTCCACGCTGTCCATCCCGCTGTAGGAGGTCTCGGCTCCGCTCAGCCCCTGCAGACACATGGCACCTGCGGGGACGGGAGGGGAGGGACAGGTCAGGAGCCATTGCGGCTGCTGGGGTGACCCACCACGCGCTGGCCTGGACCTTCTGGACTCTCCTGCCGCTGGCACGAGGGGCCCTAGCACGTCCCCAAGGCAGCGCAGGGGGTGTCCGTCCTCTCCCCCCACCCCAGAGCAAGACACGGGCACCCTGCAGGGCAGAGGCAGCTGCTGAGCAATGGTGCCTGGGTCCCCGTCCTGGCAAGGGGCACCCTGTCCCCAACCCCTGCCCCACATTTGGCTACCAGCACATGGAGCAGCCCCCACCAGCCCTCGGTGACCCAAGGGGTGCCAGGGTCAGCATGGCCATCGCAGGGGTGGATCCTGCCCTCTAGGAGGACACAGCAAGCGGGCGCAGCCCCCAGCTCCGGGGCCAGGAGCGGCAGAAGCAGGATGGCGGCCCTGCCCCGTGTGCCTACCATGAGGGTCCCCCCGTGGGCAGGGCCACGAGCGTCCCCGCTGCCAGCCCTGCCACAGCACCCCACGCCGGGACAGGGCTCCTGCCGCCTCCCCGCAGCCGGGGACATCTGGAAAGACACTCTCACTTTAGCCCAGGCTGGCACGGGACACGGGGCTCCCAGTGCCTCCAGCCACATGCCTGGACCCCCCCGGCGTCCCCAGCCCCACTCACGGTAGCGGATACGGATGGGCCAGACCATGATGCAGCACAGAGAGGCGATGGCGGCGATAGCAATGCCTCCAGTGACCAACACCATCACCCAGTGGTAGAAGCTGATGCAGGCAGGGCAGCAGAGCTCAGTCCTGCAGGGAGAGGGCAGGGACGTGGCTTGGTGGCCAGGGCCAGAGCCTGGCCCAGTGCTGCCCAGGTGCCCTGGGGTTGCTGACAGGGGTCCCACGTCCTCAGTGTCAGGACTGGTTCACACTGGGACGCAAGGGAAAGGTCCAGGGCAAGGCGAGAGGGCAGCACCCTGGACACTGAGATGCCCAGCCCCTTCGTGCGTCCCAGAGATACAGCCCTCCTTGAGGGCCAGAAGAGAAGTCGAGGAAGGATTTAAGACAAATCAGAGCTGGTTTCCACCCACGTCTCTCTCTCTGAACCAGGGATATTTGCTGCCTGGTCCCCCAGCGATGTGGCTGGAGCTGCCACTGGGAAGGTTCCCACCCCACAGGGATGCTTACGGGCACGGGTGCAGGTTCTGGATCGCCATCACAGCCAGGCCGTTGGCCATCTTGTCCGTGAAGCTCATGGCGCCATAGACGAAGGCGCCGCTGTGCTGTGAGGGGAGAGGAAACCTCATGGCCGCTGCGCCGAGGCCAGCGGGCGCCGGCAGCGAGAGCCTTGTGCCCTCTCATGGGCAGAACCCATATTACAGCAGAGCCCGGGCACAGGGGAGAGGGCTGCCCGCACCCCACAGCAGAGCCCCCTCGCAGGGGTCTCCATCCTCCCCAGTTCTGTGCCAGTGACCGCACCAGCCCACAGGCTCCAAGCCCTGCAGTGACACCTCGGTCCAACCCTGCCCAGGAGGAGCAGACATACCGTGTTGGTGCCGATGAGGTCTGCTGTCATGGAGAGGGAAGTGACCAGGATAGTGGCGGAGCCAGCTCCAAGCAGCACGGCCGCCCCGTAGATCTCCGCTCCCATCTGCCTGGCCAGGGTCACCCAGGAGGCAAAGGCCAAGATCACCAGGATGCCCACGAAGTAGGTCAGCTGCAAAGGACAGGCAGAGGGAGAAGGGAGAGCTCAGACCCTGGCTCGGCTCACACCCAGCGAGGCGGAGGCGAGTGGGGAGGGCACAGAGGCCAGCTCCTGCCTAGGACCCACGGGGGACAGCCCTGGCTTTCTCCCAGCTGGTTTTAAACAAGGAGCCCCCAAATAACACCTTGCGGTGGTCCAGGCTGTTTTACAGCGTTGGCCACAAGCCTAAGAGCTGAGCCTGCAGCAGAGCTGCAGGCAGGGTGCCTGCGCCAGGCACGGGGACACCCAACCAGCAGAAGAGGTGGGGGCATACTGAGGATGGGTGTCACCCCCCTGCTGCTGGCACTGCAGACCCCCATGCCTGCCCAGGGTGGCTCAGCCAAAACCTCCCTCTGCCTCCCATGGGCACCACGGGGCTCTCCCAGCTCGGTCAGGGCTGTACAGGACAGGCTTTGTGCAGGACCAGCATCGCTTTCCCCAGCCTCAGAGGTGTGCAGGACAGACCCATGTCCCCTCACCCTGCCCACCGCCCCTACTGTCCCAGCAGGACCCACGCGGCAGCAGGGGGCATCGGGAGAGGGTGCACGAGGGGTCCCTGCTCTCTAGCCAGGCTCAGGTGTGCTGAGTGCTCTGCTCACTTGTGCAGTCAGGATGGTCAGGATCTGGCCCCTGGGCCCTTCCTTGGGTCTAACTCAAACCACACCAGGGCCCCCAGGACTCACATTTCGACCTATCCACTTATTCACAGGCTTCATGAGGAAGGAGGAGAGGAAGCCACTGATGTACATCACCAAGGGGATGGTGGCGATGTATTTCTGCAAGAGACGAGGACAGGGAGAAGATGAGCTCCGCACCATCAGCACAGGACCCCTGCTTACGTGACCTCAACACGGAGGCAGGGACCTGCCCTGTGCCCACCTTGGGCAGCAGCAGCGAGTTGGTCAGGTACATGGCGATGTAGGTCTGGGACAGGTTGACGATGAGCCTGGTGGACATGTAGAGCACCGCGACCTGTGAGGGGACAGAGACAGGGCAGCACCGCTCAGCCCGTGCGAACTGAAGGTAGGGAAGGCTGGCACCTTCCGTGCCCAACCCTGTCATGGCACAGATAGCCACCAAGACGGGGAGAGCTCCCCTGACGTGGCAGGTGGGTGCCCAGTACAGCCCATCTCTCCATCCTCACCTGCACCAGGGCACAACCCACTGCCAGAGGATGCCCACAGCACCCAGGCAGGGCAGCAGCCCAGCGCAGGCGCCGCAAACTCTGCCCGCTGCTGTACCTGGTAGAAGGCAGGTTCCCGCAGCCAGTCTTTCCAGATCAGCAGTGAGCGCGGGGGACTCGTAGGCTCCTTCTGCAGCAGGGGCGTGCTCTCCTCCAGCTGGGGCAGCGAGCCCGGTGGGTACGGCTTCTCTTTGGTGCCCAGGTGGAAGATGAGGGAGAACACGGCCCCCAGACCCACCACAATGAGGGACAGGTTCTGGGTGAGGCAGAGGGAGTGAGAATGGCAAGGGGTGCTCTTTGCCAGCCCATCATCCACCCCCTAGCAGTCTGGTGGATAAAAAGGGGTTCCCAAAAACCCAGGGAGAGCTCAGTGAGGCCCCTGCCCAGTACAGCAGGTGAGATTTCAGGACACTGCTATTTCACTCCCTCCAGTACCTCCCCAGTTGAGCCATAGAATCATAGAATTGTCTAGGTTGGAAGGGACCTTTAAGATCATCAAATCCAACCATCAACCTGACGCTGCCAAACCCACCACTAACCCATGTCCCTCAGCACTATGTCTGCCCCTCTGTTAAATCCCTCCAGGGATGGCGACTTGGTCATGGTTCCTTGGGAGTAGAGGCCGACCCCCCCTCGCTGCCCCCTCCTTTCAGGGAGCTGTAGGGAGTGAGAAGGTCTCCCCTCAGNCCGTTTCCTCTTGTCCCATCGCCTGTTCCTTGGGAGCAGAGACCGACCCCCCCTCGCTGCCCCCTCCTTTCAGGGAGCTGTAGGGAGCGAGAAGGTCTCCCCTCAGCCTCCTTCTCTCCAGGCTGAACACCCCCAGGTCCCTCAGCCGCTCCGCACAGGACGTGTGCTCCAGACCCCTCACAGCTCCATTGCCCTTCTCTGGACACGCTCCGGCGCCTCAATGTCTGTCTTGTGGTGAGGGGCCCAAAACTGACCACAGTGCTCAAGGTGGGGCCTCACCAGCGCCGAGCACAGGGGGACGATCGCTGCCCCAGTCCTGCTGGCCACACTACGGCTGACACAGGCCAGGATGCTGTTGGCCTTCTTGGCCACCTGGGCACACTGCTGGCTCATGTCCTACCCAGGGAAGAGAGGACCCCAGGGACTGAGCCCTGCCACTTACCCGAAAGATAGGGACATCCTGGATGCCCAGGTGCTCTGTGCGGTCAGGCTGGTCTACCTGGAAGTTCAGCAGGAGCCAGGCCAGGCCATACACAGTGATGTTGGCCATGACAGTAAAGGCATACCTGAGGGGAGACAGCACCTCAGGGTGACGCAGAGGGACGAGAACAGCTCCAGGCACAGCAGGGACACCTCGACCCAAGGCTGCCCTCCAAGCTGGGCACGCTACAGCCAGCTTTGCACCCCTGTGTCATAGCTGAGGTGACACCTCCAAGAGCACGCAGCATCTGGCCAGGCATTAGCCTGGTGCACCTCCCAGCATGCCCATTCCAAGCCTCAGGGCATGACTGGGAGGAAACCAAGATCCCTCCATGTCAGCCTGTCCACAGTCACAGCTCACCTCTGCCCCAAGGACACCCCGAGCTGCCCGGCCCAGTGCCCCCAGAGCCAGACCCCTTGGCCTCAGCACTGCCCCACACCCTCCCTGCCTGTCTGCGCTGCCGTCCCCGCTCGCCTGCCGGGAGGGGAACGTCCTCCCACCGGGCCAGATAACCCAGCTCTGCTCCATCTGATAAACACTCCTTCCCGCAGCCTGATCCTGCCAGATAAGCGGCGCTGAGCCGGGATCTGTGCATGGAGCTGTAGGTGCTGCCCAGCCTGGCCCTGGCGCCATCCCTACCTATGGGACAGCTGCACAGAGCCCTGCCCAGCTCTCCTGGGGCAGCCAGAGGGAGGATTCCATTCCTCCCCGGTGAGCATCACCCTCCAGTCCTGAAGGAGAAGTGCCCCCAGCTCAGGGAAGTGCCCCACGGGCTGTGTCACCAACATCCCTGGCATCAGGACATTCCCTCCCGGTACCAAAGGGTTTGGGCCACCGACCCAGAAGACCAGTGTCACTTGGACACGGAATCACGGAATCACAGAATTTTCAGTGTTGGAAGGGACCTCTAGAGATCATCCAGTCCCACTCCCCTGCCAAAGCAGGACTGCCTGGAGCACATCACTCAGGACTGCATCCAGGCGGGTCTTGAAAGTCTCCAGAGAAGGGGACTCCCCCACCCCCCTGGGCAGCCTGTGCCACTGCTCTGCCACCCCAACCGGAAAGAAGTTTTTCCGTGTATTTGAACGGAACTTCCTATGTTCCAACTTGTGCCCGTTGCCCCTCGTCCTGTCACTGGGAACCACTGGAAAGAGTCTGGCTCCATCCTCCTTCAACCCACCCTTTAGATACTTGTACGCCACACATTCTGCAGAACACCCAAACGGCCCACTCCTGGTCCTGGTGTACCGAGTGTTCCATGGCACACAGGGGACATCAGACCCGTGGCACCCAGGGGACCTCTCATCACACAAGCGATGGGACCCAGCGCAGGCAGGGCTGCTCCCCCGGGCTCAGGGGACAGCCAGGTCCAGCCATGCTCACCTGAAAGCTGTGAGCTCAACCTTCTCATGGTCACTGGTCACGAGCTCGGGGATGAGGGACAGGTGGGAGATCTGTGTGGCCGCCCAGCCGAATTGGAAGATGATGATGAAGGGGAGGTAGTAGATGAAGGCTGCCCACTGTGGTGTGTTCTCCTTGCAACCCAGGCAGGGATTGAAGATGAAGGGGAAGGACACAAGGACGCAGGTGGTGCCTGGGAAGAGAGCGGAGCGGTGAGAGGCTGCAAGTGCTGTTTCCCTGGGACGCCAACGGCCCCAGCCAGCTCAGACACAGACAGACGGACACAGCCAGCCCTCTGCTAGGACAGGTCCTACCCCACAGGGCTGGGGCCCAGCCAGGTGAGACACGTGGAACCCCAGACCCCCCCTCACCCCATCCTGCACAGGATGATTCCCTTCCCTCCCGCACCCAGCGGCGAGACAGACAGACAGACACTTGTCAGCAGATTTTTCCCCAGTCAAGTTCCCCCCACAAAGTGCAGCACCATCTCACGCTCGCTCTGTCCCCCTCAAAACGCCAGAGGACAGACCCTCATGCTGTCACGACACGCAGCCACCAAGGGCTTCTCTCCCTGTCTCCAGCCTGCAGATAACCAGCCCCAAGGACACATGCCGCCCTGCTGCCTGCCCGAGGGCAATAAGATGCCCTGAGGGCCAGGAGGGCTCCGGGCTGTCCCACGAGTGCAGGGCCAGCCCATGTGTCCCCTTGTCCCATCTCCCGTGGGGCTGGCAGAGGAAGCCACGCTCCCTCCACGCTTGCAGAAGTCACCTGCAGAGCGATGGCCAGGGACACCCCCAGTGCCATGGCGGGGTCACGAGCAGATCTGTTCCCCACAGCGGGTTCTGAGCCATGGGAAGGTCCCGGCTGAGTCAGGGACAGCAGAGCCAGGCTCCTCCCTCTGTCGCAGCGTGACGGCGGGGGACGCCGGCGTGGGGACGCCAGCGTGGAGCATGCAGGGACAGGCTGGCTTCTCCCTCCCCTTTCACAAGGTTACGGAACAAATCTGCTGAGATGCTCCGCTGCTCCTGAGGCACAGGCGCCAACACGGAGACAGCCAGTGCCCTGCCCTGCGTGTCCCCAGCTTCACCGGGCGCTGCCGACAAGCCACAGGAACCTGAGGGGAACCCGCAGCCACTTTGCCAGGTCCCCAAGGTCCCCTCTCCAGTGAACTTTGCAAGATCATCCTCCTCCTTGTGAGCAATTTCTCCTCCTCTCACTCATGAACGGCAATTCCTCCTTCCCATCGCTTCCACATGGCACAGCCACCCCAGCTGCCGCAGGGCCGGGGCAACGCGGTTCTCCCTGTGCCGAGGGCAGGCAGCGACTAGCCCAGCCCGGCTCGGATCCATCCCGAGCACGGATCCATCCCGAGCATGGATCCATCCCGAGCACGGACCCATCCCGAGCACGGACCCTGGCAGGGCGCTGGGTGCTGCCCTGCACTGGCTCACAGCTGGCTTTGGTGCTCCAGGAGCTCCCCAAAGGACAGGGGACATGGGCACGTCGCAGTGTCTCTGCCCCAGACAAGCCACCCAGACGGGAAGGGTCCAAGAAGGTTCAAACCAGATCAGACCTCCTTTGTTCCCTGTTACAGGGCTGTTGGTTTTAACCGAGCCCCATCTGGAGGATCAGGGAAGCTCTGCCTCCTCCCCAGTCCCAGGGCCCCGCAGGGTTGGGCTTGGCAGTCCCCTGAGGGCTGTGAGGGACTTGCCCAGGTCCCCAGGGGAGCTGGGGCAGGAGCTGCGGGCCCCAGGCTGCTGCAGCCCCCACGTCTGCCCCTGCGCCCACCCACGAGCCATCGCTGCCATCACACATGCAGGAGACTCCTGTCGTTCCCTCCTCCTCATGGCCCCCCAGGGACAGGCAGTACCCACCATTGGGGTCACCCCCATGGAACTGCGCTCCTCCGGCACGGGGCTGCGAGCTGCGTCCTGACACCCGCATGTCCCCCTGTCTGCCCAAGCAAACTCGGCTTCACTGTGAGCCAGAGGGGTCCTGGGGACCCCCCGCTCTCCCAAGCAGGGCTGTGGGAGCCTTCCAAAACCACCCTGCCCATCCTCGCAGCACCCTCAGGCAGGCAGCAGAGGTCCCGGCTCTCATCTCCTGGCCCTGCGGGAGATGCAGGATCACGGGAGTGACAGGCTGCCGGCACAGGCGCCCCGGGCAGGAATTTTGGTACAGCGCTGTCAGACTGGCTCAAACAGGCAGCAAAGAGCCGCTCATCCTTCCCACCCCATTGTGGCAGGAAGCTGTCCCCCAAAACCACCGGCGAGCAGGCAGGCCGGCGTGCGGGATGAGCCACCCAGGACCGCCGGCACTGGCAGCCCAGCGCGGCGGTGGGGAGATGCCACCGATAGCAACTCGTGGTATCTCCCCCCCCTCCCCTCCCCGAGACTGTGGTTTCACAACGTTTCCTCTGATCTGAGCACGAGTTGCCACCAGACGAGCCGCCCCGCTCCCACGCGAAGCATCTCGCCGCAGCGTGACCGAGTAAGCCGGCAGCGGTACCGGTGCAGCCAGTTCCAACGGGTTTGCCGGCCCCGCTCGGTCACACCGTGGTCAACCTAGGAATAAACCACACTCCGGCCAGGGAAATGCAGCCTCCATCCGTGCCTCCAGCCTCCATCCGTGCCTCCAGCCTCCGTCGGTGCTGCTGAAGCAGGCAGGGCCGGGCAGGGTGCTGTGCTGCCCGCAGCGGGGAGCGGAGCCGGCCGGGGCAGCGGCAGCCCCCGTGCAAGCCGTGATTCAGGACTTCCCCTTGGGTGCACGCTAGGCAGCACCCAGCTGGGGCGGACCTGCTCGTGGAGGGGGGGGAAGCGCAGCTCCAGCCACTTCCCTAAATCTAGGGCGCAGATCTAGCTGACACCGCGGTGGCCGGGGACGGGGGGGGGGGAGAAGCTGCCCCCCACCCCCCAACACCCGCCCTGACTTGCCAAGCGAAAACTGCGGGGAGATCAGCCACCTTATCGGGCTATCGTTCGGTTGCACGAAGTGGTTGGCCGAGATAAATTCGGGATCGAGATAAGAGCACCCACGCTACAACCGTCCTCCCTCCACACAGGTCCACTCCGGGCGATGCTGTGCCGTTACCGGGAGGAAGCATGGAGGGTCTTTATCTCCGGCTGTCGATGGACGTTTCGTCACACTAACTGCCCCGTTCCCCATCGCCAGGTCAGCAGGGACGGGACAGGCTCCTGCGCCGGTTGCGGCACTGAGGACCCTTCTCCAGGTCACGCTGTCCCCTCAGAGAGGGACCTCAACACAGGAGTCCCCACCAGCCCCTGCACTTCATTGCATTTTTTGACCCCAGCGCACGATGCGGGGCGAGCGCCTGATAATAAATCATGCCGAACCGGTGCTTCCTCCGCATCCCCGCAGGTTCCTCACTCACCCAAGCGCTGGCTGCCTTCCCCTGCCACGGCCGGGCAGCTCTGCCTGCGAACGCAGCACATGGGGCGCCCAGCCCCGGCACGGTCAAGGGCCCCGCGCCCCGGTGTCACCAATGGGGACAACCCAGAGCTGCCCGGCCACAGGCGAGTCCCGGGTAAACCCCTGGGAAAGCCCGGATTTTATTGTCGGTGTTGTTTTTGCTGTAGCATCGAGCGGATAAGCACACAGCTGTCACCCCAACTTGATGCCACCCCCATGCAGGGGGACACAGGGACATCCTGCAGTCCCCCGCTGCCACACAGGGACGGTCCGAGGGACAGTGGGGAGCCCCGGGCTGTGAGCACCCACCGCTACGGCGCAGGCCACCAGGATGGGGACAGTGCCCAGGCAGGAGAGGGACACCGCGGTGCCCCTTCCCCATCCGGGTTCAGCCTGGGGGATCCCAAAGCACCCCGCTGTCCCCTACGCTGCCATGGGGGACGCTGCCCCTCCATATGGGGCACCCCAGAAAGGCACCCCCCAGTCTGCCCCCCTCCACACAGGGCACCCCAGGCCCATCTCCCCCCTCCCCGATATTGCCTAGGGCAGGTTCACCCTCCAAACACGGCACTCAGGAAAGCCCCCACCTTTGCCCCAGGGCAGCCCCCCTTTCACGGGGGGTGCTGCTCCCTTCCACCCCAGGGCACACAATTCTGTTTGCCCCTGGGGCTGCCCCTCTCCATCTGGGGGGGCACCCGGTCCCCACCTCACTGCCACAGGGGCTGTTTCCCCCCCGCCAGGCAGGGGGCTTCAGAGAGGCTTCCCTGGCGCTGATCCCCACCCCAGAAAGGCTCCCCCAGGGCCACCCATCTCCACCCAGGGCACCCCAGAAAGGCTCCCTGGTCACCCCACCATCCAGGGAATCCGCAGGGTTGAACCCCACCCCAGAAAGTCACCCCCGGAGCTGACCCCCCTCACTCAGGGCACCCCAGAAAGGCACCCTTGGCCCCATTCCCCCCTCAGGGCACCCTAGAAAGGAACCCTGGGCTGGTCCTGCACCCCAGAAAGGCTCCGTCAGGGCATCCATCTCCCCCCAGGGCATCCCAGAAAGGCTCCCCGGCTCCACCCCCCCCAATCCAGGGCATCCCCAGGGCTGACCCCCCTCACTCAAGGCACCCCAGAAAGGCACCCCTCTCCCCCCAGGGAACCCCAGAAAGGAACCCCGGACTGGTTCCGCACCCCAGAAAGCCTCCCCCGGGGCATCCATCTCCACCCAGGGCACCCCAAAAAGGCTTCCTGCTTCCCCTCCCATCCATGGCATCCCCAGGGCTGAACCCCACCCCAGAAAGTCACCCTTGGAGCTGACCC
>VUYV01000344.1:127600-176866 GCA_008711295.1 Anarhynchus alexandrinus
CCCCCCCCCCCGCCCGCCGGGCCGGTTATATTTAGCGGGGCCGAGCTCCGATCCGCCTTACTCATTTGTTTACCCGAGACGGATTCCTGCGGCCGGGGGGGGGTCAGTCCCGCCGCCGCCGCCGCCGTCCCCGCGGGACGCGCATGGCACAGCTCCCCCGGGCTGGCACCGCACCGTCCTCCGGTTTGGGCGGGGGATGTCCCCGCTTGTCCCCCACAGCGTGTCCCCACACTCGGCAATGGGGAGGCAGAGGCTGCTGGAAAGAGGGTGGAGGAGAACGTGGTGTCCCCCAGCAGCGTCTCTGGGTGTCCCCGGGTGTCCCCATAACCCCATCCGTCCCTACCCCAGGGGATGCGGCCGGACGCCGGACTGCGCTGAGCTCGGTGTGTCACTGCGCTGCACGAAGCCGCAGGTGGCACATCCCCAGGCACTGTCCTGCTGAGGTGTGGGAGCCGCGGTGGGGGGACGCGATGGCCTCTGCTGCTGCTCTTTGTGCCCCGCCGGGGAGGGCAGAGCCCATGCCTGGCACCAGCGTCTCCATCCAGCACCGAAGCACTGGGAGCATCTGAGCCCATGGGTGACGCAGGGGCATCCCGTGCACCCAGTGTCCAGCGAGGCCGGGACGTGGGGATGGCCGTGTGATGCTCAGAGGGCTGAGCAGGAGGTTTTCCTGCCACCGCCTTGGCACTGCCAGACCCCATCCCTCCACCCCTGGGTGCAGAAAAAAGACTCACAGCTAAAGCCTGGGAGGAGGGTGACAGTCGGTTGGAGCTGGAGGGACAGCCTGCGGAGCTGGACTGCCGCTGGCCCTGGTGGGGGAGAGGGCTGGGAGCAGGAGCGGCACCGCCACGAGCAAACCCGGCTCAGCAGCCGTCTGCCGTACCCGGATGCTGCTCGGGTGTGCCGACCCTTCCGCCGTCCCGGTACGGGGTGCAGCTGTGCTCACAAAGGATGTGGGCATGGTGGGGTGCCGAAAATGGCTCTGCACCGGCCTTGCCACCACCCTGCCGTGAACCCGGTCGAGCTGCTGTCTCTGGGAGTGGAAAGGAGCTGTGCCTCCCAAACTCATCCCGGGGCTGTGCCGTGGCAAACCACGAGGCAGAAGATCATCACTGGCTACCCCACAAAATATAGGGGAGCTGCAGAGAAGAGCACTGAGAGCAGCCAGGGCTGGAAAATACCATCCTGAGCTTCAGCCGGATCCAGCCCCTGCACTGGCCGCGGTGGGTGCCCAGCTGCAGCAGCTCCCCGGGGTTCAGGCTCTCGTGCCCGGTCAGTGGCTCCGTCCAGGGCTCAAAGTCAGGGGTGTGGGGAAAAGGCAGGGCCTGGGAGGGGACACGGACCCTGTCCAGGCTGGGGACACAGTGGGACATTTTTGGGGAGTCCTCCCCCTGCCATGTGTGTGTGCCCAGGAGGGAGAGGGGCACAGCGGGGGGCTCTGCCAGGCAGTTAAGCAGGGAAGGCATCCGACCGCTGCCTTTGGGGTTGGTGTTTTTTTTTTCCCGTTTCCTCCAAAGCCATCCCTGGCCGGGCGTTCGCAGGCTTCCTGCGCTGAGCTCGGGCCCCGAACCCCCCCTGCGCCAGGCAGCCACTCAATGGCTTTAAATAGCCCACAGGAAGGACAGGCCGGGGGACGTGTCCCAGCACAGCCGCCGGCCGGGGATATCCGGCAGGATGGGGAAGGGGCATCCGCGTGCGGGGCTGAGACAGTTGGGGTCTCCCCCGTCCCCCGTGGGTGGCTGTGGCAGGCGCGGGAGGCTCCTGAGCGTGAGCTCCCACGGCGTTTGCAGGGCTGGATCCTGCCAGCGGTGCTGAGCACAGCAGGACACGGTGACCCTCCTGAGCTCTGGGGAAAACCAACAGCCGTGGGGCAGCCCCCGAGGGCAGGGAGCCCACACACAGCAGGGCTGGCTCTGCCGTGGTGCTGGGGAACCTGGGCAGCCCCCGAGCCCCTCCGCCGTGCAGCAGGATGAGGCCCGTGGGGAGGAACCAACCTCGCTGCGATAGTTCACTAGTTCACGGCCGAGAGGTTTCCTGGAGCCTGCGGTACGGAGCGTTACTCACACACCGGCATCCGCTCCTGCCTGCTGCAGCGCGGAGCCGGGGTCCCCGAGGGCTCAGGAGCTGGTGGGGATGGGCCATGTGGGGCGATCCCAGAGGAGTGGCCATCCTGGGGAAGGACCGATGCCAGCGAGTCCCAGCTCAGCCCTGAAGCGCTCCCAAAGGCACCCAAAACCCGCGGAATGTCGCTCAAGGCCCTCAGGGAGCCCCAGCTCAGCGATGGGGGTCTGGGGAGCGCGGCTGCCCCCGCGCCAGAGCAGTGAGAGCCGTTCAGGCACCGGGTGGGAGGGACTGCAGGCCATGGAAACCGGATTTTCCCCTGTAAGGAGATATCCCATATAACACCCCTCTCCTCCTCCCCGCCGGAGGAAGACGCCGCGCAGCCATTGAACCCTTTCATCCCACAGTCAGGGTCAGGGGGGTGTTTGTGCTCCCAGGCTGGGGAAGACAAATCCCAGGGGAGAACATGCCAGAAACGGGAGCGGCTGAGGGGGCGACGGGCACCAGGAGGTCCACGGCAGCGTGACCACCGGGGCAGGTGGAGCCAAGGGCACCACAGCACCAGCTGGGAAGCGCCTGGGCTGGCCCAGACTGGCACCAGCGGTGGGAGTGTGCGGGAGGTGGCGGGCGTGGGCAAGGGGAGCACACAGGGGTGGACTGACCCCAGAGGCACAGGGGTGAGGACACCCACCCCAATGCTACCCAGCCCCCAGAGGAGCTCCCAGTGCTGGCCCAGTGTGGGACTGGCTGGTGACAACATGCAGGAGAGCATGGTACCGAGCAGCGCAGGGTGCCCACGCACAGGATGCCTCAGCTTAAACAACCCCCTATTTATTTGTACCAAAGTCTCAGGGTCCCTCAGGATAAAAGCAAGGACAGGGAAAACTCTCAGGAATAGGTCCTGTGCTGGGCCAGGGCTTGGGGACGCTCGTGGGACAGTGCTTGTGACAGGGGATGAGACCCTGCCCACCCCCCTGTACCAAGGGTCCGGAGGGGAGTTGAGCAGCCCCTCATCTGCGGTAACGGTAACGCTTGAAGTGGAACCAGAGCTGGAAGATCCCATTGGCAAACTGGCAGCGGAAGCCATGGCGGTGGGAATACTCCCACTCCCGGTTGACAATCTTGAAGGCGATGTCCTCGTAGGGCGGCCCGGCATGGAAGCGCAGGATGGCAAAGTCCTTGTTGTCCTGGCATGCCTCCAGGAAGTACTCAGGCGTCGAGCGCTTGTCGATGAGGTCGGGGTAGAAGATGTTGAACTTGTAGCCCTGCACGATCTTTGGAGGGGGGTTGTCAAAGTCATAGTGGGTCTGGTTGTACTTGTTCCACTCGAAGCCCGTATGCACCCTGTTGAAGAAGCGGGGCTTGCGGGGCCGGTACTTGTCAGCCCAGAGATAGGCCTTGCCCGTGAGGGGCATTTCCACGCTGAACTGCGCCTCGTCCGCGCCCATACCCTCCTTGGCCTTACGGAAGAAGATGTCATCGGCACTCTCGGTGGCATCACCTGTAGGGAGGAGAGGTGACATCAGGTCCTGCAGCGCCAGCCAGGCCCGCGCTGTAGGGACACCACTGTGTGCAGAAGGAAGGAGCAGCAGGGGATGCAGAGCTGGACATGGAGGTGTACCACGCTGCCCTGCGGACTCCAGGCGGGTACCGGGGCTGAATTGTGCTGGGAAACTCATCCAGAACACCCTTCCCTCTTGTCCGCAGCCCAAACAGCTTGGTGGTGTGGCTGGGAGCGGGGAAGGAGCCGACACAGGTACCCGCGGGGAACGCCAGCGGTCTAAGCCGTATCTCCTGGCTCTTGTCCAGGCCAGCTCTGGATGCGTGCTCCAACCTTACTCACTCTTTTCCGAGGGCAGTGTCCCCCTCCAGCCCTGCCCCCTGAAGCACACACACGCCCTCCGTGCCAGGCAGACGGTGAGGCCGGTGGGCACAGGGCCTGCCCGTGGGGCTCCTACCTGTGACCTGGAGCTGCTGACGCAGAAGCAGCAGCCGATGCGTATCCTCCTCAGCCTCCAGCACGTGGGCGTCGAAGGGCAGCTCGTTGGTGCCCAGCAGCCGGGGGCTGTACTTCCCCGCGTCGTAGTCGTCCAGGCTCTGCTGGATCAGGTCTTCCTCCATCAGCACGGCTTCCCCCTCTGCCTCTCCTTTGGCCTCTGAGTCCTGCTCAGCCTCCGTCTCTGAGGATGGCCCCGGCTGTACCACAATGCTCTCCTCTGGATCCAGCCTGCAAGGAAGAGAGAATAGGGAACTGGGACGGGGATGGTACCCTTGTTCCCTGCTCACCTGAGCTCTGTCTACAGAAGGACGGGAGCACAAGGCTGCATTTTCTGTCCTGGGTGCCCCAAGGGAGAGGCCTGGATGGCTGCGCTCCCCAAGGAAAGGGCTGCGTACCTGTCGCTGGGGGAGGCTGGCTCCTGCTTGATGATGGGGAAAAGCGGTTCGCTCTCCACACCCTGCTCCTGCTTCAACTTGTACAGCTTCTGGCGCAGCACATCCTGGTGCCGCTCCCGCAGCCTGCAAAGAGGAGATGAGCTGTCAGGTCCCACCCAGCAGAACCACCTCACGCCCACAATGCCCAGAGCTGTAACACCCACCACATCGGGTCAAAATCTGCTGGGTTTTGTACAGTTTGGGGATGAACAACCCTCCAGTTTGGTTCCCTCTTGGAGGCCTCGCTAAACATTGCCGCTGGAGAAGGGACCGAGTGCCCAGCCCTTCTCCACACTTGGGAGAACTCACCTTCTTGGAAAAGGTGTAAAACCCCTCCACCAATGACTTTGGGTTTGTGCCTCCCCAACTCTGCTCATGGCAGGGTCTGTGCTGCCCCCTTCCCCAGCCCTGGCCAGGGCACAGTCCCTGCTCTCACCTGGCCCGAGCCATGTAAGCCTTCAGCTGCTGCAGCAGGCTCTCCCAGTACCCAATGTCAAGGTTGGGTCCTCCTGCCCGGATCTTGCTCTCGATGCCCTGGTACAGCACTTGCAGCTGGTTGTACGTCTTCCCCTTGAACACGGACTGCACATCTGAGCTGACGGAGGCGTTGACGCCATCCCGACGCTCCCCTGAACAGACAGGCAAAGGTGGCCAGTCAGACTCCGAGCGCTCAGCCTGCCTTCCCCGGGGCCCTCCTGGGCTGCACCCGACAGCGGAAGGCTGGACCCCAGCAGGGGATGGCCGCCAGGTCCACAGCCTCCATCCAGCAGATACCAGAGAACGCCTTTGAGCCCGAGTGCACGGAACAGACCCTATGCCCTGCTTTACCCACCGTTCACACTCCCCTCGACACCCACACCAGGCTCTCCCCTCCCGCTTACCTGGTCCTCCTTTCCCAGAGGCCTCCAGTTTGCGGAGCTTGGCTATCTCATCCTCCGTGATGATGGTCATGTCCCTCCAGAAGTCCACATTCTTCCCTTGTTCCAGCTCCATGTAAACCTGCAGGAAGGAGACACGCAGGACATCAGGCACCTGCTCTGCACCATGGGCAGGGGAGCAGAGCTGAGGGGCCCTTGAGCTGCTGCCCCTCAGCCAGCCCTGGCACAGGGGAGGGAACAGAGCTGGCACCTGGATGTCCTCCACCAGATCCTCCATGTCAGAGACGGTTAGGCCGTTCAGGAAGGTGTAGGGCTCATGCATCTCCACGGCCAGGTCATCATCCTCTGCACTGATGTACTTGGCTAGAAGGTCAATGGGTTTTGCCCTCCCGTCCCGAATCCGGATCTTAGACCTGGGAGGGAAGAGAGAAGAGGGACAGTCAGGACTGCCTGCCATCCGCTGCTGCCTGGCGGGCTGACCCTCATGAAGCTGCACACCTACCGCAGCTTGGCCTGCTGCAGGTGGAAGTTGTCCTCCTGTTCCTCCCAGGTTTTGAAGTGCTCTGCCTCTTTCTCCCGCTGCAGCATCTCCAGCTCCTGCTCACGCATCGCCTTCTCCCGCTCCCGCTCCAGGCGCAGCTGCTTCACCTGCCCGGGCAGAGGGAGACATGAGGCCACCGCAGATGGGGTACCCACACAGGACACCCATTTGAGGGCACAGCCATAACCCTGCTCACTGAGCTGCCTCGGCTCCTGCGATCAGCCTGAGGCTCCCTGGGGAGCCAGGAGCCATGCAAAAGAAGAGCCAGCATGGGGCAGTGGGGCCGGGATGCTTGCTGCTCGCTGCCAGCCCTTCAGAGGATAGGGGATACAGGCACAACCCAGTGTCTCAGTGCTGTGACCTGGCACTTGTCCAGCTCAGGAGGTGCTGAGGAGGACTCAACCCCAAGAGAAGAGTCTTTTCACCCTGGAATACCAGAAGCCAGTATACTGTACCACCCCACCCCCGAGTCATACAGCCTATGGGCACCCCCAGTGAGAAGAACAAGGGGGCTTCCAGGTGAGGAACTGGGAGAACTGGGCTGTCCACGGCGTTCTCTGTCAGATGGTGGGAGTGAGGGAACACGATCCCACCTTCTGCAGCTCCAGGCGATTGTCCTCCTGGATTCGCTTGTTCCTCTCCTTCAGGTCCTTCTCATCCAGGTGGCTGATTCCTTTCTTTTCCAGTGCCTGAAATAAAGTGGCCAAGGGAAGCTGTGAAACCCAGAGTCCTCTACAGCCCCTCACTGGCCACCACATCCACCTGCTTCTGCTGTTCCAGCAAGCTCTGAACCCATCAAATGTCCCCAAATATCTCAAATCCTACTCCTGAAGCCCCTCAGCAAAACCCAGGCTCAGCCCAGGGAGGCCACCTGACCTGGCAAATGCTAACACACCAGTAAACACTGCCCAGCACTCATCTTCCAGCTCCTAGCAGGTCTGGGTCCCTCTCCTACACCCTGACCCACCTCTTCATCCCACACCCCTGGCTACAGACCTTGGTCTTCAGGAGAAAGGGGATAAAACCCCACTGAGCTTGTCAGAAACGGCAGGCTGCTGCCCTAGACAAGCGCTTTGCTCTCATGTGGCTGCTTTCAGTGTTTCAGAGCTTCCCACCTCAAGCAAAAGTCCCCCGTCCTCTCCCTCCCCCTGATGCCCCACTGCTCCTCTGTCCTGTCCTGTCCCCGTCCCGTGGCAGCTGCAGGGGCACGATCTCCTTCGATCAGCCTCATGCAACACACAGGTGCAGAAGAGAGCTCACCTTGCTCCAGATGAAGGTGCCCAGCAGGTTGTTGTCCCCAAAGGGATTGTCGGTGTTGGTATAACCCATGTACTCCTCTCCCCATCCCATCTTCTCCCGCTTCTTCCTCTCCTTGGCCTCCTTCTTAGCCAGCCGGCGAGCCCGTTTCTCCTCAGGTGTTTCCAAGGCTTTCATGAGCGCAGCCTGCTTCTTCTTCTCCTCCTTCAGCCTCAAGCGCTCTTGGAGGCTCAGCTGCTGCCCTGTCTCCTCCCTGCCCCGGGACCGCGGCGGGGAGGGAGAGCTGACAGAGGACACGGAAGACTTAGAGCCATCTCTCTTCCTCCGCCGCTCTCTGCTCCGGGCTCTCCTCTTGTCTCGCTCACGCTCTGAGCTTGAGCCAGAGGAGCGATCCCGGGACCGCGAGCGGTGTTTCTTCTGGCTTTTATGGTGCTGGTCCCTGTTTTTGCTTTTCTTCTTCTTCCATTTCTGTCTCTCATCGCCAGAGTCGGAGCTGGGGTGGGTGGGGAAAGTCGTGTTTCAGTTGGGAGATAGCTATGGGCTCCGTGTTGGAATACAGGTGCCTCCAGAGCAGAGAGCGTGTTTCCCTGCTGCAGACGCGACAAGAACCGACCCAAGCCGCAGCCAGAGCTACCAGCAGACCCGAGAAAGCTCAAACGCGCCTTCACGGCGGTACCTTCTCCCCTGCACCATCCCTTCCTCCCAGCAAAACCCGTCTCGGGCTGGTTTTGTGTCACATACGCCACTTTCCAACCACTCCTCGGCATCCCCTGCTCCCTGCCGCCCCGCCTCGGCCTCTCCCCCGGCTCCTCCACCTCAGCCGGGCACCGGGGGCAGCGAGAAGGCTCTCCCGGGGCCGTACCCCCCGACTCCAAGCGCGGCCTACCCGCTCCAGGGCCCTGTCTCCCCGCCTCAAGCGCGGCCTAGTCGCTCCAGGTCCCCCCCCCGCGACGCTGCCCCACTTCCCGCTCACCCCGAACTCGGTTCCCGACGGCGTCCCCCGCTCCTGCTGCGGTAGCGCCGTTTCTCCCGACTGTCGGAACGCTCCCGGCCCCGCTCCCGCCGAGGCGAGCGGGACCGCCGCCGCCGCCGCACGGGGCTGCGCGACCCGGAGCCCATCGGCTGCGGCTCCGCCCCCGGGGTCCTTCAGCGCTCAGGGCTGCCCGCCGCGTTTNCCCCGCGCCCGCCCTTCCCACCCCCATTTTCTTCCTTTTTCCCCCCAAAAAGGGGACGGCGAGCGCAGTAGAGAGGAGGCAGAGCGAGCACAGACTACAAGTATGCTTTATCACAGAGCCGAGGACAGATAGCATCAATTTACAGTTCTCTGGAAAGAAAAAAAAAAGGGGGGGGAGGGGACGACACACACCTCTCCCTGAGGAGGGAGGAAAAAAAAACCCCAAAAACATCAAAACAACCAAGAAAAAGAAAAATAAAGCGCTCCTGACTTAACCCCCCCCCCAAAAAAAAAGAGAAACATGACAACACCCCACGGGTCGGCATCACATGCCCGCGGTCCCCCCTCCCCCTCCCTCCCCTTACTTACATACATTCGTTACATGGTGCGCGCACGGAGCGGACACGAAACGAGTGGGAATATGAACATCCGATGGAACGGACTCGGGTCTAATGTAGACATCGACAAAGGGAAATCGGACACGATCCGGTACGCCTGAGCCCTGGCTTTGGCCTTGTCCTTCGTGGCTGGGAAGGAGCGGAGGCGGGGGAAGGCCGCGGCCATGGGGCCCGTGCAACCGCCGCTGTGCCTCTGCCAGCCCCGCGCCGAGACCTACGAGCGCTCTGCCTTCACTGAAACACTTCTCAAAGCGTGATTTCGGCACACGTGGCGACAGCTGGATGCCTCACGCGAGCGTTCAGGGCCCTCTGTACCAACTCCTTGGTTTGCCCCACGCCTCTGCTCGACGTCTGCCTGCGAAGGGCAGAGCCTTTACAGGAGCTCGATGGCGGAGAGAGACACCGGTTTCCTCTTGCCAGTCCGTATCTGGCAGGCAGCAGCGACCTGCAGTTTGGCAAGAGCCCGAGCCGAAAGCTCACCAGCAGCCTCAGCACCAGGCAACGTTCTGGGCGCAATGGGGATGAAGGAGAGCGGTGACAGAGCGAGGTGGGAACCGGCTGTCTCACAGGGCTGCTCTGCTCAAATCTCAGAGGAGTAAAAGAAATGCTCCTTACAATGATGGAGAGAGCGGGGGGTTACAGCAGGGACAGCACCTGCCAGTGAGCTGCTGGGTCACTACAGAGAGCCCTGACAGAGAAAGTACAAGCAACTTAGGTCCCGGATGAGCTGGAAGTACAGCCGGCGGGACATTGAGACCGAGGACAGATGGTGGTTCTCCTCCCCCAAAAAGGGCCGATGCTCTTTCCTGTGGGCAAGACCTAGTCCTGCCCTCCCCTGACTCTGCACATTCTGCAAAGGCAGCATTGACAGCGCTTGGGAAATGCTCCAGAGGTCCCGGACACTCTCATGCTGCAGCACAGTGCAGAGAGGTGGGCTAAGAGCAAGCTTTAAACTCCAAGGTTCTTTTAGCCTCCATGGGAAGGAGAGGCTGAGTAGTTCTCCAGCACTGAGCTAACCGGACACACAGCAGGGAGCGTGTGCCAGCCTGGAAAGGGGCGGTTTCCATTTCAGATGAGCATCTCCCTAAAGTAATGTTCCTTCTGTCCCCTCACTGGACAAAGTTGGTCTAAGCTCTTTGCACATCCCCTCACAGGACCAACCCTCCGTGTCCAGACCTGCTTGCTCCAAAACGTTCAGCGTTATGGAACTGCACAAGGATTGTCTCAAAACGCCTGAACACTTGAGGCAAGACTTGGAATGACTATGCTGCAAAACGTCCGGGTTTCCCCACATCTCTTGGGACCAAGCACAGCTCCAGCTTGCAAAGTTCATTTACTGAGATACTCCACGAAGGTGGGGCTCAGGTGCTCCCTGCACAGAGGCTGAGCAGCTTTAGAGACCCCCAAAATGAGGGGAAGGAACAAAATCTCCATCAATGATGCTTAAACAATCTTAAACGAGATGCTTGATTTCAGTTGGCTGGAAAGCCCCGATGAGGCTAAACCCACCAGCCCAAGAACAAGGTGTAGCAGGGCAGCTGGGCCTCGGCTCAGCCCCAGCCCAACCTTCTGCGTTCCTCCCCAGAGCTACATTCCTCCAGCGCAGCACCCAAGAGCAACATCTGAAGGTGCAGAAGGGATGCGGCTCCCTCTGGGCTCTCTACGCATGGCATCAGGCTTGTGGAGGGGAAAAAAAAACAGAACAAAGGCTGAATTTTTAGCATTTTGAAGCCTCTTGCTTTTCAGCCCAGAGGCAGGTTAGTCTGTAGGTATTGCACTCCTCCCCTCTCCCCTCCGCCAAAGCGCGGAGCCCCCGTTGCAGTGCCCACGCAGCCTGCGGAGTGCAGGTGGGACTGGCACAAGCAGATGAGGTGGGTCAGGAGCCGATTCCCAGCCTACTGCAGGGGCTGTCGTGGAGCACTGCTACTAGCTGGGTGAATGAGCTGTCAAGTAGCGACCGAAAGGGGAGAGTTTAAGACTTTTGATAGATTATTTGGTAAATACATGAATACATCTAACGGCAGCAGCTTGCAAGATCCCCAGCCTGTGCTCTTGAGAGAAGCACACCTTACAGCCTTCAGCATCTGCAGGCAAGGGGGGGAAGGCTGGGTCCCGTACTTCTAGGCAAGAAAACATCAATTCATGAAGATCCTCACCAAGTTCAGCACATTGCAGAGGGGAAGAGCTTCCTGCCAGCCCAGTTACCTTCTGGGACCTGAATTCACCCATCCCGAGTGCTGCTGTGAAGACAGATTGGGGACCGAGCCCCGAGAGAAGGGTGCCGCTTCCCCACTCCTCTACAAGGAATCCCAAGGACAGTCTGAAAATTGTAATGAGAATAAAGAGATTCTGACCCTCTTTCTCAAGTGAGGCTCGTAAAGCACATGAATAAGACCTGGGTCCCTCTGGTCTGAAGGATTTCCTTTCTTCCGTCTGGGAGAAGAGGACAGGATTGCTCAAGTTCAATACAATGCTACGGTGTGTGTCCTGCTGACAGAAGGATGAGCCTAGTCTGAACACCACCCAGTGACACCAAATCCTCTTGCCTAAAGCCTGCAGCCCTCGAAAAGCAAACTATCTCAGACATCCGAAACAGCGATTTCCAATGGCAGATGTTACCACAGGCAACATCCCAGGCACCCAGCTTTTTGTCCAACAGAGTCCGTGAACACAACACCGCCTGGCACAGTCAGGTGGCAGAGCCAGGCTTCTGTTTCTGCCTCCAGTGTGTGCAGACGTGCACGCGCCTCCCTGACTGCCCTGAGGTACGGAGGATACGTGTGAACCCAATGTTTGTGACCCCCGAGGACTGGGCGGTCGGATACACCCATGAGCATGCGAGGTGCTAAGTGGCTCCAGTAGGATGCAGTGTCCGGACAAGCCACACCTGGGGCCGAGCAGACGGGGGGAACTCGCACTCCAGCACGGATGGTCCCTGGAGGTGCACAGTTCTCATCTGTCCGTGCCCGTGTGTCTGGAGCGGGTGGCGGTGCGACAGCCGGTAAGATGAAGTGTGGACTCCGAGCACAGAGGGACGGGGTGACGCAGCAGCGCAGCACATGGTGAAGGCAGAACCCATTGCAACATCCGGAGGAGAGCCAAGGTAACCACGTCACTGTCGCCAGGAATCGTTTGCTTCCCCCGCACAGTGTTACAGATCAAGAGAAGTCACTAGCGATTTTTGAATCCAAGTAAATTGGCATGGCTACTTTGGACTACTGTAACGTGGGAGCAAATTCTATTCAATGGCCTTTAATACATTGCATTTACATAGCACCTTTCATCCCAGGGTTTAAGTGCTTTAACGGAAGTGGGTACTGTACACCCATTAGCACGGGGGAAACCGAGGCACAGAGTGGTTAAGTGACTTGCCTTAGGTCACTCGGCAAAACCGTGGCAGAGTCTGGACAGCCTTAAACCTCCTGACTCCATCAGTTGGTTAGACCACGCTGCTGCCTCAAATGAAGCCACTCCGGTCCCTGCCCTCCCCAGCAACGTGCTCCTACCAATTCTCCAGTGAGGTCTCACACTCCTTTCTGATGCACAAATATATGACAAAAAAAAAAAAAAAAAAAAAAAGTGCAGTAAACTAAATGTTTAAAAAAGCACATTTGTGCTGTCTCTGTGCAAAGATAAAAGAAATAAATACATGATTAAAAAATTAAAAAGGTTCACAGTATCACACATGGATAGGTAGCTACGGTAGTGCACGTCTGGAAAACACTGTGTTACTACCCAGGATTCTCTACACCCAGCTGGATGTCTCCGTTGGGAGCTGCGGGTGAGCGGGTGGTTTCTTTGCTGCCCACATCTGGGATAAGTAGAAATAAACGGTTATAGTTTTGCTCCGTTCTGAAATGCAGTGCCCGGGATCCTGCAGTGTCAGCAAGCTCTTCCCCATCCCACTGGAACGGCTGCATCAACGAAAAGGGAACACATCGACCTGCAGAGGGAATCGCTGCTCTCTGGGGCTTCTGTGTCTGCATAGAGATTACTGCAAGAGGCAGAGAAAAGAGAGTCAACACCCAAGCACCCGCCCGGCATTCAGTTAGGTCTGACCCCGGCCAAATCCCCAGAATCCGAACAAGCGTGAAGAGAGAAGGCTGTTTGTTTCGCATCCTCCAGTAATAACACGACTGGAGAACTTCAGCTCCCCAAAACTTTCACTGCACCAAACGATTCGGAACAAGCCACAACCCTTGCTGAGCAGACCAGGCGTCTCTGCCAGCCCAGGAGAGCTCGCCTGCTGCTACAGAGCTGATCCGAGATTCAGCAGGGCTCTGCCGCAGCCATGCAAGAGCCCCATGCTGCGCAGAGGCCACAGCGGCTCCCCCTGCAAGCTGACATTGCAGAGGGAGCGCAAGCTCCGACCTCGACCCACCGGGCACCCGGCACACATTTCTTGTACACTTACTGTATCGCTCTCCTCATCCGAGACAGAGTGGAGTTGAGCGCTATAGTGGAGCGGGGAGTAAACCCAACTCCTCTCGTCTGTCGGCTGCCAGAGTGGCCAGAGACGGCGGGGAGAATGCAAGGAGAGCAGCAGCAGAGCAGGGAGCAAAGGAGAGAAGAGGAAAAAAATAAAAGGAGAAAATAAAAAGAGTAGGAAACAATACAGTAAGAACAGCTGTCCACCTGGAGGGAGAGAACTGAGCTCAGTGCCAGCTTGCAGCAGAGGAGCCTTCCTCATCCTCAGTCACATACCTGCTCCCTACCAGCTGGGACATGGGACAGCCCGCCAGCAGCTCACATTGGACCCTGCTCCGGCTGCAGTAGGGATGGCACAACCTCTCCTCTCGCAGGGACAGATTTTTAGAGCTTTTGAGATGCCAGGGAAACCCCAGCTCCCTGCCATAGCATCACCCCCGCTCCAGAGAAACCGAGACATGGGAAATGACTTACCTAAGGGCAGTGACAGAACTCTCAGTTTCTGCTACCCACTCCCAGCTCCCAACCTCCCATTTCCTGAGCCCTGTGCGTGCTACAACCTGGCATCTCTGGTGTCCAGGAGGGCTTTTACAGTGAAACCTGTTCTGGTTTGCTGTGCCTTCCCCCTTCCCTGCAGGCCAAGCAAGGCAGCAATGGGTGGGTTAGACCATGGTGGATGGTGGCCACAGAAAGGAAACAATTATCGCTGAGAGTCTTGGAGACAGTGGGGTGATGGGAACAAGTACGACAAAGGAGGCAAAACACAACTGGATCTTGGAAAGAATGAGGGGGAAAGGGATATGTGTCAAGAGCACCGGTTATCACAGCACTGGGGATCAGTGTGACAAAACAGGCTTCTGCTGCTGACACAGCACTGCGAAGCCCAGGCAGATTCAAGGGCTGGTGTCTGCTTCCAGTGTTCCCAGGAGACATCCACTTCCACTGCAAATGGGCTCTTTTGGCTCCAGAGGTGCTCCCAGAGAGAGGAAACTGCCCCCCTTGACTCAGCCTGGGGTTTGCAAAGGAAGAGAAATGGAACTGGGTACTTGGAAGAAGCCTTTTGGGGGGGGGGCGGTCCCACAAGAGTAACAGTCTACGATGTACAAGAAACTACAAGAAGCCAGAGGAGCTTTGAAGCACTGGGCTCCGCATGCTGAACCCCATCAATAATTGCAGCTACATTAGCAGAGACCGCTGGGAGGGAGGGAAGAGAAACCCTTGCCTGGAGCTTCTTACAGGGCTCTGCTATAAGTGCAGGAAAGCTCAGCACTGTATGAAGTCTGCCCCACATCCTGTTTTTCATCCGTCCCGACTGAACCGCATGCTCCAGCCAGCCTCCTTCAGAGCTTTTTAGGAGTTCAGATGCATGCAGGGAGCTGCAAACCCAGCAGGGAGATAAAGGAGCATCCGGTGCTTGCTATTAACCCTCCTGGTGCTGGGGCAGCCAAACCCAGCCGAGGGGGCAGGAGGAATTGCCCGTTTGCCGATATAGGTGCAGCGCTTTCCTCTTGCCAAGGCCAGGAGCACGTTACTGCCCCTGCTTCCCCACGCACCCTGCCTGATGCCTTCTCCACTGCTCCCCTGCCTGGTACCAAAAAAGGCAGGCACTGGGAGGACCACGCCATATAAATGCTCGTGCCGAGGCTCTGACAGCACTGCCATTACCCTCTGAGGACATCAGCTCTCCCAAAGCCTGAGAAGGAAAATACTAAAACCCAGAGCAGCCTGAACTCTGGATTCAGCCCCTAAATGCTCAACTGCCTGCCTGCATCTTTTGTTAAGGAAAACTCGCACCGGTCACAGAAAACCTGCAGTGAGGAGGGAGCACATGGGTGATGCTGAAAGGGGCTGGAGAGCAGAAACCATCCCTAACCCAGCAGCAACTCCTAACTCATTTGGGTTTACGAGCTGCTCACCAGCCCAGCCACCAGAAACACAACCAGCCACAAGCCTATTAGGTTATATTTGCAACTGGATTTTTAGCAGTTTCAAAACATCTTAGTGGTCTCTTTGGAACCCCGTCTGCCTTCCTGGGCCAAGGGAGCCAAGTCTAACATTACCTACAAAGGCTCAGGTGCCTCTCTGTCCAGGTCTGGTGCTTGCAAGTTTGTCCAAGGGCTGAGTGATCCTGCAGCCCATCCCATGGCAGGAGCTGTGTCACCAGCCTGCCAAAGCATGTGTTTCTGCAAGATCCTACGGGGAGATCCGTTTGTGGGATTTTGATATGCTTCCCCGGTTTCTGCTGGGCTGGGTCCAAATGGCCGCACAATACAGAGCCACAGCAGCCAAGGAAACAGAGTGCTGGCCCCAGTGTTTCAAAGCTGCAGCTCTGCTTCCCTATGCGCTAGCATGTTCACTTACAATCCCAGAGGAACGCGAGGTGGTTCGGAGTCTGCGCTGGCGGGGAGAGTAAATCCAGTACCTCCCATCTGTGAACTGGATGGCCCCAGGGCAAGTGGAGTGAGAAAGGAAACAAAGGAAAAAAAAAAAAGGATGATGTGAAAGAGNAAGTGAGAAAGGAAACAGAGGAAAAAAAAAAGGATGATGTGAAAGAGAGGATGAAAGAGAAAGCAAAAAACAAGGGGTTGGGCAACTCCAGGCCTGAACGGATCAGCGGGCAGGAAAGCCGTGCGTGGGAAGAGCAGCGCCCATGCCCTGCCACAATCTCTGCACTTTTATTCCCCTGTAGGTGAACAGGAGGATAAAGTGCTCTCCTTTCAGGAGCAGACTTCCAAAGATCAGATCACACAGTCCCCTGAGACTTGTCAAATCATCCTCTGCACGCAGCATCCCTTCACCAACCATCGCCCCTGGAGCACTCCTGCAAGAGAGCAGCTGTGGTCCGAGCCCCGCTGCACTCTGCTGCAGCCTCAATTGAGCTCCAGCTCAAGTGGTTTTCCAAGGAGAGCACCCGTGGGAACCCAAATCAGCTTTTCCCTTCATCCCAGCAGTGACAAACACTCCACAGCACACGACACACATTTAATGCAAAACTCAAGGACTTAGATGAAGTATGAAATGCTGATGAGCAGTCAGTCACGCTCTCTGTGAGCACACACGGCACACAGATGGTTTCCTCCGGATAGAGAGGTGCCCCTCAAGCTGGGGGGAGTGCATATGCCCAGGGACAGGGAGGAAGAGGAGCTGACCCTTGCTAGAAGACACTTGCCAGTGGAGCAGGCAGTATCTGCAGGCAGCTTGCACACAGCTGCCATCCACAGGCAAAGAAAGAGCAGCCGGTGTTAGAGGGAGCATTTTGAACAGCATGCATAAAAACCCAAACAGACAAGCTTTTAAAATGGAGCCCATTCCTTCCACAGCTCCCACGAGCCTCGGAATGACTCGGCAACTAGTGAGCAGCTCTGCAGCAGAGTCACGCAAGCACAGGGAAAGGCAAACGTTGCCATTTTTAGGTTAGCCTGAAGGAGCTCATCACAAGGGCTCAGCTCATCTCCATTGCCATGGAACTGACAGCAACGAGCCGGAGCAGGGAGGAGCTGGGCACCTCTTTTAATGAGAAGGTTCCAGTGCCCAGGTGTGGAGGAGAGCTCTCACGGGTCAGACCCTCAGCTCTGCTCTGGGAATCCACCGGGCAGGTATGTGTTGCTAAAAAAAACCCCTCTTCTCTGGTCTGCAGAAGCTGCTCAGGCATTGCGAGAGCTGACTGAAGAACACAGCGCCAGGCTCCACAGCACTCCGCTGCCAACCAGCAACCACCTCACTTACTCCCTGTCTCAGCACTAGATTTCCACTGCATCACCTAACGCATCTGCCTGCAGGGAAAGGAAAAGCCAGAGTTCACCAGAGCCCGAGGTCAGCCCCGCTGCAACCACCTCCCTTCCGGCTCTAGGCCACTGCGGCACGTTTGTTTCCAGGAAAGCAGCCGGGCTCTCTGGCTGAGGAAGGAAGAACCTCTCAGTTGCACCTACATTCACCTTGGCTCGTCCCGGGAGTGGAACACGCTGGCCTAGATAAGCCCTTCAGCACTTGTGCTTGGAAGTAGAGCAGCACACCTACGGCTACATCCACAGCAGCAGTGCCACCCATTTGAGCCCCGCTAGATGCTGTTTTGAGTTCTCCAAGGGTTAATCCAGTTCCCTGCGTTCAAAATCCCATCCAGCGTTAAGATCTTGAGGTGCTCAACACCAAGACGGCATGGGGCAGGCACTGCCCTGCGCCCAACTGCCTGAAACTGAGACTGTTACAGCCTCAGCCAACCTTTCCCATCGCATCCCTAATGGACCACGTGGAGAAGTCATCTTACAAAGTATATGTCTGTGACTGGCACGTCATCTTCATCCGAGGCCTGGCTGGCTGGTTCGGAGGCCTGGCTGGCTGTCTCCACCTCTATTGTAGCCGTGGACGTTACAATGGCACAGGCTGAAGAAGCCGCCTCTCTGGAGGGGAGAAGAAATGAGAGACTCTGGTTACCGCGATCAGAAAAGGAGCAAACAAGATTTTATGATTTATTACAGAGGAGCTGAAGGTGTTCCGCTGTCACATCCAGCAAGATCAGGTCAGGTCAGAAGCAACAGCACTGAGCTTCACTGAACTCTCTGGGGGAGCACCGGGAAAGGTGGTGCCCTACAGAGTCAGCCTCCAGCACAAGTTGCCACAGACCAAATGAGACCGGGTAGGCTCTGCAAACTGCCCGACACTCCGAAACACTCACTCTTTGTCGTCTTCTTTGGGAGCTACGATCTCAACGTCACACTTGGGCTCCAGCTCGACACTGATCTGCTGTAGCTCCTCTTCAACCCGCACCTCCTCGTGTGACCTGGAAACCGAAGAGAGAGGCCCAAAGGCTCAGTTGGGCACTAGTTATGCACAATCCTCAATTTTAGGTCAGCCTGCATCAGTCCTGAGTCAGCCCAGCCTCTCGTACCGCAACCTCCCACAGGAGTGAGCTGTGCTGGTCTGCCCCGGCATGTGGCTGCCTGCTGCCAGGCACTCGCGGCACCAAGCTCCCGGCACAGACCGAGCTGTGGATTTCGGCTCAGAGGAGCTGTCAGACCTCCCAGGATCGAGGATTTGGATAACCAAAACTCCCAGGCAAAAGAGTCAGTCCTGTCAGATTGCAGTGCTTAAGACTAACGAGGTGGGAAAAGAGGACAAGAGGAAAGGGATTAATTAGCCAGGGCTGCAGAAAAGATGGGCAGTGTCAAATGGTGCACGGGAGGAAAGAGGAGAATTGGCCTCTGGGGAAAACCTTCGTCCAAGACTTAGCCCAGCATTATCTATCAACCACACAAGGGCGAAAGCCTCCAACCTCTTCCGAATCTCCCAGGGCATTAAAGCTGCTCAAGCGTGCTCCAGGGTTAACATCAGATTTATCTGCACGCTCAGGAGCTGTTTGTGACAGTCTTCAATTTAATATCTCATGCTATTAAAGTAATTGCTTGTGCTAGCGGGGCTGGCTCCACAGTCCTCATGGGAAGGAGGAGCGGGCGCTTGCCAAGCCGAGGGCACAGTCTCGGGGAAGGGACGAGCTCCGGGTTTATCGGCAGCACCGTCCTGCCCTGCACTGTCCCTGGCCAGGAGCCGGAGCCAGCAGGCGGCACTCCTGTCCAGCTTGGTGCCGGGGATCTCGCTCCTCTCCTCCTCAAAGGGGTGGATCTCAGAAACCCGGAGGGAATCCCCCAGCAGATGAGAATAATCAGAGGTGTGACACGTTCTCGAGCAAATTGGATAAGGTCTTTTTCATTTCAGCTCAGGAATGCAAATTCATGCATTAATAACTTTGTTCTTGCACTGGCTTTCAGCAGGAGAACACAGAGTGCTCTACAAACACACAGGTCCCTGCTCCCCTGGAAAGGGCACGCGGAAATGCCAGCACCAGAAATGGAGAAACTAGGCAAAAAATAGCAAAGGCAGACACACTCGTGCGGGGTGTTTGTCGCTGTGGCAAATCTGTGACAGACAGATGTACTTCTCACCAAGTCGCTAAGCTCCCCGTAAGGTCCAGCGACAGTCACTTTGATTCACCTGACCTATTTCTGGATGAAATCACATCCTACAGCAGCTCCCTCCATGAGGGACCAAGGGAGTCGGGAGTAACTTGGGTGAAGTCACTGCATTTTGTCAAACGGGTCCCACCACTGCTGCCTGAGATTAAGTCTCCAATTTTCAGCAATTTCAGACAATGGTGAGGTGCTTCGCAGGTTCCTCACACTTCAACAATTGCTGCAAATCAACAGCAAGTAGGTCCTCGCCCTCCAGTGACAGGAATTTACCGAGATTCAGTGACATACAGCATCTAGAGGTATTTTCATTAAGAAAGACAACGAAAAGGGATTTTTTCACTGTGTATGTGGTCTGAAGCTCAGCAAATCACTAAAAGCTAGGAACGAGGGGAGATGACTGTAAGATGGTGCAAACCCTCACCTTCCAAAGTCCTTGCCTGCCTTTGAAGCACCAAACACCAACTGTAGGGAGAGAGGACATCAGCCTGTCCAGCAGCTCCTCTGGCTATGGCATATCCCAAGACTGAGTCTGTGATGTGCATTTCAAAGTCTATGCCCCAGCTTTCCAGGACATCTTGTAAGTGGTGTAGGCAGAGTCAGCAGCAGACAGTGTCCTCATGCAGACACAGGCAATGGGGTCATTTTTTACGGGTGCAAAAATATGCAATGTAATTATACGATACGAGCCTCCAAATGCAGACATCCCTGTGCAGTAGGGGATTTTTGTCCTACCTTGCCCTTGGCTCTGAGCCACCTATCACCACAGGAAGGGGGGGGGGAAAGCACCCCTTAAAGTACCCAAGTTTCTGAAAACACTGGAAACTACTTCTCTGGGGTCTAAGGGTGCTCACTGCCTCACAAAGTCAAAGCCCTTTCCCATATTCACACCCACCGCACCCAGGCGGCAGGCAGATGCAGAGAGGAGGAATGTTCCTGCTGTTAAGGCTCGCTTACCCAGAGGGGGACATAAATGACCTTCCTCAATTCTGGTGCTGGTTGGGTGGGCAAATTTGGACAACTTGCTTGTCCCCTTTGCCATCAAATAACAGGGGTAACATTTAAGATTCCTTGCAGAGCACCAAGAGATCTGCTTGTAAGGAGAACTCTGTGTAAGAAATGGGGATCATTTGATTGTGAGCAGCAGCTCATTGTCCTGCAGAGGCCCATGCCACAAACATGAGGTCTCCGTGCAGCAGCGCAAAAAGAGATGAGACACTTTTCTCACCTGCCATCCTGCCCTGAGGAGTGTGTGCGCCTCCTGCAGAAAGAAACCAGAATAGTAGAGTTTGAGGAGCGATTTGAGACAGAAATCTTATGCTGCCCCCAAATCTAACTCCCCACCCCATGAGGGAGATGTTCTACTTAATAGCTGACACTTCTCCCAGCAATAATTAATCCCATCAAAGCTGTGTCTGCTTGCTCCCAGGAGAGATTTAATTAAAATCGGTCATTAGCATTCCAGAGCATAGGGCAGCCTGCCGAGATCTGCAGCATGAAGAGGAATGGCAATGGGAGAAGGGGATGAATGCTGTCCTCACCTGTACCTGGGCTGCTCAGAGGTCTCCGAAGGGGATCGCTCGGGAACAGAGAGCGATGTTGAAGATAGTGTCGTGGCTATGGAGGCCGTGGTAGCTTCTTCAAAGGAAGGAGGCGTGCAGGGTAGCAGGTCTGGCCTGCCTGCTGGCCCGAAGCAGAAGGCAGGAGAAGTGCAGGAAGAAAAAGATGAGTAGGTCAAACACCAACACGTCACCTACACCAGCCCTGTGTGAGCCTGTGCCACCATCAACCTGCACACCCTCACTGGGACCGGTCACTTAAACCCACAAACAAACAAGAAGTTTAGCTGGGTTCACGAACACAACAGCTTCTCCCCAGGCATCCTCTAGAGAGAGCCAGTAAGCACCATTTCCAGCGTGACAGACAGACGCTACAGGAAACGTAATGCCAATGAAGACATCTCACTGGTAACCAAAGCTGGATTAAAGGCTTGGGTCGCCAGAGATAAATATCCAAGTGAATTAAGAGATGAATCGAGTGCTCGCTGCTTTGCTCGGGTAGAAATCTAACACCTATGCACTCGAGGAGCCTGTCCTTCACCACTCTAGCCCAGATGGAAGTGATGAAAAGGCAGCACAGAGCCAGGCCATTTGTCTTTTTTCGATGGCAAGATCTTGCCCCTTATACTGTCATGAGAGTCCTGAAGTTCCCAGTGTTGTACCCCGGCCCTTTTCTTTTTTTAAGGGTGGAAAATTCAACTTTCTGATCGCTTTTGGGCTATGACTGCTGGTGCCAGTTGGCAGCCACTGCCTTGCAGCAGTGACGCAAGCGACCATTTTTACTGCAGAACCATACAGTGCTGCAAAGAAGGGATTTGGTCTTCTCCGATGCAGAGGCGTTGCTTCCCCAGTCAACTAACCGTTGGTGCTGTGACAAAAACCCCTGTCCTGGTTAAGTTTAGCACCTGCGAAGCACAGCAATACATGCAATGAAGCGCCGTCCCTCAAGGATGACTTGTGGTCGCTGCACAGTGGGGAACTTGATGAGTAGAGAGGAGGACCCTAAGGAACTGCTAGGAAGAGGGTAATCGCACAGCCATCAGCCACCAAACGAGACCATTACCTTCATCATCAAGCGTGGGGTAACTCCTGGCCGCACGAAGATCATACTGTGTTTCGTCCTTTTCAGAGGGAAGCTGGCTAGCTGAAAACGCAGCTGTTGGACCTGCCGTCTTGACAGCTAGCAAGGCACTACGCCCTTTCTTTGAGGGAGATGACTTCAGAGCTGGATGAAAAGAGGGAAAGAGAAGAAGAAATTACCACCAACAACTACTGTAACACCAAAGCACTTCATAGGGAGATGCCTCTGCCCTCTGACACACACACACACGTGTGCTCCACAAGTGCCATCTCCAAAGGGCTGAGCCTGAGTCGGGCTGCGGGGAGAGCTCCTGGGTGGGAGTCTCAGCAGACCAAAGCGGTGACAACATGAGGGCTTTGCAGTTCCCCAGCTCTGCTCTATATTACAGCGGAAAAGCCTGCTCAGACTCTGGCCCAGAAACTCTCCACATGGACTGAAGCAGCAAGATGGAGATAAGGCTCTGCCTCCCCCACACCACAGGGGCAACAGCTCTTGGATTAGGTACTTACAGGAATTCTTTCGAAACACCGTGTTGGTCATGAATTTGAAGAATCTCTCTGCATAAAAGCTGGGTCTGTGTACTGACACCGTGTCCTACAAAGGCAAGAAGCAATTGTTTTAATTTTAAAATTATCCCTCAAGGCAGAATTTCTATAACAACCAATGCAGTCTTTTTTATTCCAACATTTAGCACTGATCGAGCCTTAAAATGGAAAGGCTTAACTGAAATGATCTGATTAATGCTATAAATAAGCCTGAAGCATTGCCTTTGATTTGATTGCATTTGATTATATTCTTGCTGTAATTTTATAATGGATTTTGGTGATTTTATTCCTTTGTCGACTTCCTGGATTTTTCAAATATTGGCCTGATTACATACATAAAATTTCTTCTGGCTTTGCTGGCTGACATTCAAAGCGCACCTGGATACCTTTGCATATGACACAGGCATGAAAATTCAGCCAAAGGTCTCCATGCATTTCAAACGTTTTGCACTTTTTATTTAAAATAGTAAAACTGAAGCTGTCTCTGCTTCTGATATTCGACTGAGCTACCATGACTTGGCATCTCCACATCTCCTTTGCCTTATTATTTAAGGGAAGCTAGGATATGCAATGCTGAAAAATACTTTCCACATCCAAGGTTGCTCTTTTGTCAACACGCACCTGGCTGCTGCGGGAGACAAGACAGCAGGGAAACACCGAAAAGGATTTATTAGCAGATAGCTTACTGAAGTGGAAACACAGTCAATCACCAAAGAGAGCAAATGCAGGACTCCAACACATACACGAATGCACGCGCCTTGTGCGTACAGCTCCTGGTATCATGGGGAGGAGGAAAATGACAGATGGGAGCAGAGGAGGAAAGCTGGTAGCACGACAGCTAAACATGCGAGGAGGTGGAGTGAGCAAGAAAACCTGATTGGGAATAAGTGGCACTACACCGCTGTGGAGGCATAAGAGGCAAGAACTATTCCTTTCATCAGCTTCAACTGTGCCAGTTCAGGCACTATAAATAGCAAGGTAATCAGCACCAACTAGCATAAACGAAGCCAAGGCAGGTAATCCTGCCGAGGCCTGGACAATTCCTGCCCCTGTACAGGCACTCACCCCATCATGGACAAGGGCCTTCCAGGTATGTTCTAGCTTCTTGATGAACCTAATTCCAGGGGAGAAGGGGAAAGAAAAAGAGAGAGAGATTCAGGCACGTACTCTGTATCTAAGCCATCTTTCACACCCCACACAGGAGAGATCACTGAGCTGCTAACGATTCCTCCTTCATCCAGAGTGTAGCCAAGAGAGGTCAGCTGAGCACAACGGCATCTCTGCAGTCAGGTCAGAACTGCCTGGGAACCCTACAGGGAAGGAGGTGCTGGGCTGGAAGAGGGGCAGAAAATCACCTGGAGATATGATACCCATCTGAGGCGCAGAAACGGGAAACTTCTTTGTGAGCTACTCGTTATATCTTAGAAAAATGGTTCCGTGTCACCAGCTGTTCTAAGGACAGGATAAAAATCCACAGCCCCCAACACACATCGACAGACGGCTTTAGGCAGCCTGCCTACTCATTATCAAACTCTTCAGGAGAGGAAAATCTTCCTGCTTTCATTCAGTATTAAAATAGCTGTTAACACACTTAAAAGGACAGATGACTGCAAGGTTACCTACCTGTATGACTGAAGGATATCTATTATTCCTACATGAAGCAGGAGACGCTCTCCTTTGCCATTCACTGCTGGGATTCCTCCCATCCTGCAGGTAAAACAAAACCTCAGCGAGCGCAGCCTCAAGAGGAGCAGCTATAATACCCCCGAGCCCTGCGGGAGGGCGGACAGCAGCACTCAAAAGGGGGCTCTGACGTGGTGGTCAGATACAATGCAAAAGCTGCAAAGCCGCTTTGTGCACAACCACGGGGAGTCACTTACTGACCCAGGCCACCTCGCACAAGGTGTCCCTGGGGTTACTGCCTGTCTGGGTCCCCAAACGCCAACTATCAGGACAGGAACCGTGCCGTGTGGCAACAGCTCTGCCTGGGCCAGAAAACACCACATTGTTTTTTCTTAGCTACAGGATGTTTTATTTTGGGGATCAGATTATTTATCAGGTCAGTGCAAGTTGCCTGCCTATGAGGGCAGCAAACCTTTAAGGAGGAGGGTATTTCCAGTCCCATCCATGCTAATATCAGTCCTGCCAAAGGTGCAGCAACCACTAGCGCCAGCACACAACAAAAGCATGCAGGTATCAGGCAGGCCACTGCAATTAGTGATGCTACTTGAAAGAATGGAAACACCAAAGTATTATCCTGGCCCCACCGTGACTCATCCTCCATCAAAACTGGAGCAACTGGTTTCAGACAGCAACAAAGAGCAAACTCTACTGTGTGTTAGCAAGCTTGGTCCACAGAGCCAGGGAGAGAGTCGCAAGAGCCACCTGCAGCCCAAGAGCCCACAGCACAGGACAGGTTTTGGGCAACCCCCCCCCAGCCCACAGCTCCACCAGCTGCTCCAGCACTCAGCTTCGTTTCTGCTTGCTAAGTGCGCTGGGATGCCCTCAGGGTACTGTCAGGGATTCCAAAGATGGAGTGATGGAGAACAAACTCCAAGCTCCTAGGGACAGGTTGATCCCTACTTCCACTCCAGTAATTGGATGCTGAGCTAGAACCAAACTAGTTTCTCCCAGTGGATGTTTAGAGGCTCTTACAGGACCTGACAACCTACAGACTGGGCTAAGAGAGATCGCTGCAAAGCTGGAGTCTTACACAAATATTTCCTGCCCCAGCTTCCCCCTTTCACACCACCCTGCTTTACCGGCACCAGTACCATAACTCCCCGGAGAGATGCTCACTTGAACAGTTCAGTTCGGGATTTACTACTCCAGCCTCCACCTCTGCCCCTCCCAGCAGCACAAGAGAACCAGGTTTTCACCTACGTGTCGTCTGTGTCTATGGACTCCCCCCGGGCAGCCCCACCCTGGATGGACTCCATGGCTGTGGAGTAAAGTGCCTTCTGCCCCACGGGACGCTTCTCATCCGACGTGCTGTGGGCTCCCTCAGACTGTCGCTCCCGTTCTTGCTGGTCTATGTTATGAACCCCAAGCAGGAGGCTGTAGTCCATGATTTTAAAACTTTCCAACACCTACAGGTTAGTATTGAGTTTAAGAACAAAGACAAAATATCAGGCCAGCAGCTCAAACACAGCACAGATCCCAAAGCACAGAACAGCCCGTCCACATTCCCACCAACAGCTCCTTCGTCAGAGCTTGGGTGTTTCTGAACCAACAGTCATCTCTGGACTTATCACATAGGGTTTGGCCATCCCACAAACAACCCAAAGGGCTGAAGGCTTGCAAATAACACTGTTGTACCTTCCATCTGCTGCACACTGTATAGGGAAAATGTATTTAGTCCCAACAACCCAGCTACAAGTGGAGCAGGCTTCCACAGTTTGATGCACCAGGCAAAGGAACACAGCCTTAGTCCTCAGAGGCTGTCAGGCGATGCAACTCCACTGCTTTGCTTTCAGGGAAAAGGGCAGGAGAAGGGATTTATCCTGCTTTGGGGTCAGCAGATTAGCAAGGTTCTCAATCGTTTGCTCTTCCTGAGGCTCGAGAGCCACAGAACTTCATTAACCTGCTCCCCAAGGTGTCCCCCTTCCTTACCAGACAGTCTCGTTGCAACGTTTTCACCAATGCACTGAAGGTGTCTGCATCCAACATCAGGCCCTCGGGCATGTCTTGTATGAAGTCTAGATCCTTGTACGTAGGGCTGGATTTTTCTTTTTCCTTCTTGGATGCCCGGCGTTTATAGGTTGAGCCTTTCAGGTCAAATTTTAGGTGCATTTTCACCACGCGAGGCAGAATGTTGTTCATCACGACCACGCGGATGTTTTTGCCCCCCGATTGCACGCAGTACAGTCCATAAAACTTCGGCAGCAGCGTCCGTGGGTTCTGGTTCAGATTCTGCAGCAGGGTTGGAACAAAAGCATGGCGAAAGGTCACTTTGGCAGAAGACTCCTGCTGTGTTCAACACACGTTAACACATCTTGGAGCAGTCAGACTAGGGGTTCTTCACCTAGAGATTTTCTGAACTTCACATGAGAGCTTACTGTACGCATTTGACAAACTCTTGCATTTCAGTGGCTTTAGGACCTGAAAATACCACTATGCCTTGAATACAGGGAATGAGATGTTCAGCACTCTCTGGGCAAATAACCAAGTCCGGAAATTCCCCGCTTCCCCCATCAACAGCAGCTAAAAAAAGGGAAACCAAACTGGAAGAGAAATAAACACAATAAGTGGGAACTTCAAGTTTAAAAATAACAGCTATCTTCATCTCTTCAGAAGTGACAGAAATCAAGAGCCGTTCTCTGGCCCAGAATAAACCAGGGACGTGGTATTTTTTTTTAAACAAAACAACATTAATTTTCTGCTCCTTTTGCAGAGTTGCTTTATAAACCACAGTTAGCCAGAGAGCACGGATATCCTGATCTGCTATCATGTCCTTTTTTTAGGCAGCAGTATTATTAGGAATGACATGACAGGCATGATTTGCTTGTTCAGCTTTGGGAAAATTTGGGAAGGAAACAGAACATCTCTGCACGCCACGAAAGAAAAGACAGACCTGACAGATTCTCTGACCGACGGCAAAAGCACAACTGTATTAAAATTTCATGCCCCTCCTCATCTCACCTAACTGGGCACAAGAGCGAGCCCTCTTTGCGAGCACGCTGTTCAACACGGCGCGAGCTAAAAGCAACAGAGGCAGGCAAGAATGAACACAACAGCACTTGCCCAGCTTTAAAGTAACTCGGGATGAAACCACTGTGCTTCCTTTCTACTGACTCCTTTACACCAGATGGGCTTCCCAAGAACAGCAGAGCAATCGTGTGTTAGCAGCATCATAACCCAAAAACACTGGAATGCTGTGAGGACACACTGAGAGTTGGGGGGGTTCAGCCTGGAGAAGAGAAGGCTCCGGGGAGACCTCAGAGCCCCTTCCAGTACCTAAAGGGGCTCCAGGAGAGCTGGGGAGGGACTCCTGATCAGGGAGGGGAGCGATGGGACAAGGGGGGATGGTTTTACGCTGAAAGAGCGGAGATTGAGATGAGATCTGAGGAAGAAATTGTTGCCTGTGCGGGTGGTGAGCCCCTGGCGCAGGTTGCCCAGAGAAGCTGTGGCTGCCCCATCCCTGGAGGTGTTCAAGGCCAGGTTGGATGGGGCTTGGAGCAACCTGGGCTGGTGGGAGGTGTCCCTGCCCAGGGCAGGGGGGTGGCACTGAGTGAGCTTTAAGGTCCCTTCCAACCCAAACCAGTCTGTGATTCTGAGTAGCACATAACTCTGCACCAGTCAGGTAAGTTCAGTTTAATTCGTTACACTGATTGCTAGCCAGGACAACTGCAGAATTCAGGACAACAGTGCAACTCCATATCCATTCAAAACCTGATTTACTACATACATTACACAACAGACAACACTTTCTAAGAAAGCTCATACTGCCCAGGAACTTCCCTGTCACTTGCAAAAGCAAGCAACTGGCTCTCAGTTATATACAGACACCCAAGACCCTGTCTCACTTTAGCAAATTTTCCCCAGTAAAGACTGAGTGAGGCAAGTTTTTTCATAAAATCAGTGTATTATCACATCCACTGCAACACGCACGCAGATGGGGCAGCATCAACATTGCTTGCCATCACCATCTCCTCAGCATCTCCACAGCAAACAAATCCTTGGGTGGTTCTAACTGAATTTCAGTGCCTTCATCTATAGAGCTGGATCCTTCACCACGGTTATGCAGGGAGACACCTCCTGGTTTACAAGCCAAAGCATCGGGTTTGGTTCTGATTTACTACTTGTCACCACATGCAAGTCCTCTGGGTCTCAATATATTGCCCTGCCAGACCTGAGATTTAGGCAACGACTATCTGCAGCAGACTGTAGGTGCAGAGCTGTCTGGTACCGCAGGAATCTCCACCTTGGTACTGCAGCCACTGGGAGCCAGGACAACCAGCAACTGCCTTCGGTGTAACTCTATCAAACAGCAGATATGGGAGATACCCAGGGACAGCAGTGGTTTCCCCACAAAACCACGGTGGTTGTGTTACTGCTATCCCCCAGGCTGAGGCAGATGTGTGGTGCCAAGTAAAGAAGAGTGAACTAGTGCTGGGGAAAGGACACCCAGAAACACACATCTGGGAAGCCGTTTGCAGGCTAGAACACGCCTACACGCTACAGCACAATTATCTGCCTCGAGTGTACCCACAGAGTTTGCAAGTAACTGGCAGGATTTGTGCTTCTGGGACTGGCTTTGTGACACAGTGTTAATCTTGTCCCTGGCAGAGGGCGGGCAGATCACAAAAAGCCCAGGTGGAAGACATGCCCTGTGCAATGCTTCGGACAGAAAAGCTGCCATGACAAACCCAAGTCGGGTCCAAGGTGCTGGGCCATACGCACCATGTAGTAGCCAGGAAGGAGCTTCTGTAGGAATTCAGCTTCCTTGTGCATCACAGTTTTTATGATGAATTCATCGTCGCTGGTGACATAGAAGAGGGAGCCGCTGGCACCAGGGTTCGATAGCTCTATCAGAGGCTCGTTACATAATGAATACTGGGGAGGAAAAGAAAAAAAAAAATGATTATTTTTAGCCCCCACTCATTGCACATTGAGTTCTACGCCCTTGAGGGCTTTCCCCAGCATGCTGTCTCCCTGTGAGATTAAGGGGTAGCAAAGCTTCAGTGAGAACTATTTTCATTACAGGTTAGGTCTAAGCAGCAAAGCTGATGGACAATTTGCAATTAGAGACCAAGATTACAGTTCAGAGCATCCCAACTGCTCAGAATCAAGCTAATAATCTGCTTTCAGTAACATCCAGGCTCCATAATGACATCTTATCTTTTCCCATTGTGCGTGTATCGCATTTCAGCTTCTTTCAGCACATTACCGCAAGCGCAGACGGAAAGACAGGATTTTAAGAGACATGACAGTCTGCTCAGGGTACCGCGTATCACTGCGCCGGAGGGAACACGGTGCACTGGCTGTTCTCAGCAGCCTCCTCTGGCCTCGTGCTCCCCTGTGACAGAGGATTTTTACAGCCACATCTCACCCCCTCAATCCTGCTAGAAACACGTGAAAAGTATTAGACCAGGTATCCAACCAAGAAGAGGGATCAGCGCCGTGTAAGCACAGCAAGGGGTACTGCATCGACAACTGAATTGGGAGGACATTTCTAGACATCAGTACGCAAACAGCAGGTCCTCAAATGAGGACATGCCTAGCAGCAGGGGAAAAAAAAGGAAAAAAAAAAAAAAAGAAGAAAGCACAAGCATGCACATGCACTTTGCAGCTAAGAACTAACCCCAAGGTAACTGTGTAGGTCGAGTGGGATCAGGGCAGCATCGCATCAGAGCTGCCACAGCAAGAGGTAAGATGGGGAGAGGGAGGTAGGGTATGCAAGGGACATAATCAGGGCAATAAATTAAACGCTCATCATTACGTACTGAAAACAGCTTTCAGCCCTGCACAGATTAATGATCCAGGACTTTATCAAGTTAATTATCTCATGCATAATTAAAGGCATTTGCTGCTGTGGCAGGCGAGAGAGAATCAGGGGAAGCAGAAGCAACAAATCAGAGCCGTGACTTGCAGCGGAGGCAGGCTCTTTGCCTCACCCAAGTTTTGAACCACTCATCAAATCAGCCAGCATTATCCCGGCTGGCACAGATGGGGACCGCGGTTACTGTCAAAGTGCGCAATGGCACAGATTTGTTTCTACTTGTAGGTGTTCCGCTATGATTACCCCCATCTACAGCTGAACTCAGAAAAAAAGGGGCTATTAAAAAAGGGGGAGGGCCTGCGCTCATTTGGATGTGTTCCCTTCCCCAGTTCAACAAACGTCCTTTTCTAAAGAGCAGGACGTCACATACATGCAAGGGATCAAATTCAACCCCAATGTACTCCAAGCCCCAAGAGCCTGTACTACGAGGTATTTTAAAAACAGCCTTTCCAGCTCTGAGGAGCTTTCTGAGCACAAGAACAAGCTGTATTTCATTCTGTCTTTGTAAGACGATTAAAATAACTACACTCACATAGCTCTCGAGTGAGTACACAAGGAAAAATTCCCATCTTTGTCCTCAGAGCCCCAGGGGACATTACAGGGTTGCACCCAGCAGAACACAACTCCTTTTGCTTGTAAACACAGGCAGTTATTGTCACCACAAGCAACAGAGAGGGAACCCCATGGCATAGCTTACACAGCACACGCTCTATGCGGATTGTTTCCTCTCCCTCCAGTGTAAGCTAGCAGCTACCTCTTCGCAAACAAAGACTTGGGCTGAGTGGTGCTGGTCTTGCTGGGACCGTCACTGGATCTCCTCCAAAACTGAACAGAGTCCCTAAACCCACAGCCTGTTCCCACTCCTTGCTGGGATCAGAACCATTCCTCAACTCTTTTCTGTCCCTTTTAGGCAAGAATTGCTGACAGCCTTGATTTAGGGGCAAATTTCTTGTGTTACTCTAGACCATCTCAAATAAAGGAGGAAAGACAGAGCAATCCAAAAATACATCCATACCAAATAATCGTCTGGACGAATCCCAAAGAGTTCTCGGAAGTACCGAAAAGCCACTGGTGCATAGGTCTTGAACCTGAAGTCAGCGTAATGGTGGGCCGGGGTGAGGTTACTGCCTTCGCTGCACAGAACAGACATTCCATGAGCAGAGCCTCTGCATTACCACGTACAGTCACATCACGGCTACTGTATATCTAAGATGAATTAAGCCTTACAAAATGCCATCTTAGGAACAACAACAAAAAATATCTTTCTTCTGCGGCAGGACAAAGGAAAATAGATTTTAAATTATCTGCCAAAAAAACTATTTCCAAAGAGTGCAAGGAACAACCACTTGCCAAGCAGAATATATTTACACAGAGAATATAGCTTTTATGAGCTTTGTTTATTCACAGAGTTAAAGAGCTGAGTTTCTTCCATCTCAAACATGGTATAATTTCATGGAAGAAATTCTAGATGGACAGGTAGAAAGAAAAGCACACAGGAAGGCTAACAAACCCAAGCATATCGTACTGCATCTTACATTTCCTTGCAACTCAGTGTACTGCAGAATCTAACACTTCCCACTGTTATGTTTGTACGTAATGGATGCATATTTAAAACATTCAGAGCATCCAACTCTGTGATCTAAAGACAGATGGAAGCTCTCTTGAAAAAAAAAAAAAAAATCAGTGAGAGGAAAAGAAATAACTCATCTGTGCGTTTTGTTTCCCCTGTCTCCTTTACCTTGGGAAAAAAATGCTCTCCACCACGTAGAAGTCCTGCATCAGGACATCTCTCTCCGGCTTGGAGCTCAGATTGCCGACAGTATATCCAATCCCGAGCTGGATGGCCCCCTTCAGAGTGGATGAGGTGGTCTGGCAGAAAGAAGAGAGCAGTCAGCGAGCATTTCACAGCAGATTATCGCGGTAACATCCCCTATAATACAATACAGTCGCGTCTATGACTTCTATGGGGTTGTCTCAGGCACTACATACTGCTAAACAAGTTCAACCACCTGCTGAAGAGATGGATTGAGGCTTCCACAAGGTTTGCCATTTCCAAGATTATGCAGGACAAGGGTGCTGCGTAAAATCTAAGTCAGCTTGGTAGTTGCTCGCAAACTGAACCAGGAAAGCTCAGTTGTGCTATTGCTAACCTCGGGCCCCAACGTCTCTACCTACACAGAACTCAGTCCCCAGTCCACAAAACCAAACCTTTTTGTAGGTGGTTTCACCAGAAGCATCAACGCCTCGATGCCCTATCTTCTTCCCTTGGCCAGGCTGTCCTGGTAGCGATGGTCCCTGCAAAGAAAGAGCACGGCTAAAGCCCAGAACAGAAGCTGACCCGGCCGAGCAGAACAAAGAGAACAGCACAGCCACAACCACACCATCATGGGGATCGCTCTCTACCACTGGAGAAAAATCCACAGAGTGCAAGCAGGCGTAATTGGCACCAGCAAGCTTTAAACAAGGCCGTTTGAATTATACATCCATCCCTCAAGACAAGAAGAGTTAGAACACCCAACCACTGACACCCTCACTACTAACTGGGCAGAGCTCAGGAGAGATCCGCTTGCTTCCCAGCTGCCAAGATTCCACAGCAGCCGCTTGACTGCAGTTTCTCATTGATTTCAAACAGCGATGAATTAAATCAAACAGCAAGAGAAGTTTATTCTTACAAATCCCATGCCCTCGGGTGTCATACCAATAGCTCGCGCTTCACTGAAGAAATAAAGAGACAGATAACAGGGAGAACCCAACCCCTCTCCTGCATTCGCACGGAGATAATCCACCTAAGCGAGATCTCATTTGTTTACAATTCAAAGGAGAAGCCCACACAGGGCGAACTGCAACACAGCTCTTCCTGAAGTTTTGCAAAGAGTTTACAGAAGCACCACAGGACTGCCAGCGCTTCAGAGTGAGAACAAACCTACTCCCACCCCATTTCCCTTCTCTTCCACCTCTGAGTCTGCCTGAGCCTTTTTTTGCTGATGCAGGAGGGAGCAGATTGGGGCTGTACCCTTTAACGAGCCAACACAATCATGTTTTGAGACGCTCGATACAGCTCCTTTTGCAGCCCCAAGCGTGGGGCCTCTATACTCTGCCACAGGGCAACATCTCACCCACTCCCCAGCGGACAGCAGAGCCCAGAGAACGGCCAAAACTGCCGGTGAGCCACATTTGGGGGTTTGTTACATTAAAGAACAGGCAGGCTTTGGATGTTCCTTCAAGCAGCGTGCAGAGAGATCCAAGGTCACTTCCCAAGTGACAATATTATATCACTCTCTCTCTCAAGTGCCGCACAGACCCATCTCTCAGAACTGATGTCTACAGCAGACAATGCATAATTTTGTTCAGACTACAGAAGTTCTTTGTGTTTTAGCTTTTAATCAAGAGCTTGCAGCTATTTCTGGTCAAACTGCTTATACTTCTGGCACTAAGGAGCAGTCTGATTTCTCCTTCAAAAAAAAAATATCTTATTTCCCACTCAGTTTTAAACCTTTAGCACAGCCAGGCTTGCTTCCGAGCACTCCTTCTCCGAGCAGTCGTGATTAGCGGTACAGCTTATCCTTTCCTTGCAGCTTCTAACCGACAAGCTGCATCCTATTACAGGCAAGCTCAAGCTGCATCGTCCTGCCTCGCCACGTGGCTCATCATCATCCCCTCAAAGCAATTCACAGACCCAGGTATCGGATACGAGATTGCCATCATATGGAATGCAGGAACAAATGTCACTTCCACAGCCCCTCGTCCACCTGCGACTGTGTTTCCAGGGCAAGAAAAAGTGGGATTATTTGTGTGCTGAACGAAGCAATCAACTTTCACAGAAGTTGAGCTTTCTACTATGCATATTTCTGGGGAGGCGAGAAAGAACCAAGTGTCACATTCCTGGCAGTTTTACGGGAAGATTTTGCTCTTCGTGTATACAAACGCTCATCATCCCAGGTGAGTAATGTAAAACGGTATGGCAGAAAATTAGATCAAACAAAAATCATTTGAACATGGTGCCCTAAAGCAAGAGTGTGGGCTTCAGGGAACAGCTTTCAGGCACAGATCCTCCTACTAGATTCCCCGCTGCCAACTGTGAAGAGTTTTGCTCCAGAAGGTAACAGTGATTCAGCAACCTGCGACCTGGATTATGTGTGAGAGAATATCAGTCCCTGGAGATGTTCCCCTCTTTTATGGCTTCAAAAATTACAGCCTCCTCCACTCACTCCCAGGAGTGGGCGAGACCCACAGAGCCCTGGAGATGCCCAATACGCAGATTCGCCATTTATCACCTGCAGGTTCTGGTGTGGAAGAGGTGCCCTCAGCCACTTACTTACAGACATCACGGATCACGCAGCTAAAATTGGCCACGTGGTGGGCATAATCCCTTCACATCCCCTCTGTGACTGCGGTGATGCCGACACAGGGTCTCCAGAGACCTGCCACTAATTTCCTTTCTTCCAAATAACAGGGATCGAGTTTTCAGTAATCTCAAATGTATTCTGAAATCCAGCTTTGCTCAGAAAAGTCAGGCAGCAGTGTTTTCTAGAGCTCTGCGTTCTCATTTCTCAACACGGGGTTTTCAAGGCCAGCTTTACACATCTCACCTCGGTGATGGCTGCCTTCTTCGGTGCCAGACCTGAGGAGGAGAAGGGAAGAGCATCAGTAAGAGTAGGGACATCAGAACAAAAAACCAAAAAAAACCCAAACCACTGAGAAAATAGCCTAATGCTTCGCTCTTTCAAGCAAGCTGGAAAGCCTTTAAAAGCAGCTGGTTCGCTAGCGCAGGGGTCCGAAGTTGCAGGGGTCACCCAAACAATTTCATATTCAGAAGCACAGAGATGTGCAATTTTTCCTAGCAATAATGTTTCCTCGAGGCTTCAGTAGAGAGAGTTCTTGTAAATCCCTGCTGCACCATAAGTAATAGGTCCACGCTACACTAAAAAGTCAGTTCCAGACAGAAGCCCAGAGAGACACTTCTGAAGCTGCTTTCCAGCCACTCAGAAGGCACTTGACAAACTATATTGATAATTGAATCTATTTATAGAATCTGATGTCCAAATATATCGCAAAAACGAACGCATCATTTATCTCTACCACTGCCTTTGGGAAAAGCCACCATTACTGCATTACAGTGAACGGTGAGAAATTAGGATTTTGCCTAAAGCTTTTAGATAGATAATCAGAGTTGGAAACATGAGCCCAAACCCATCTTTCCGTTTCCCAGCACGAGCCCAAGCTTGCAAGGAGCTCCTTCTTCTTAGGCAACAGTGAGAACAGGCTCCTCTGCCGCCGGCCCCGCGAGGTGTTGGCTGATCTGTCGAGAGCCTCACGTGTGGGACCACAAGCTCCAGCCCAGCTGACTCTGGAGAGCCACCGTGAACAAGGACCAAGAGCTGCCCACCCCATCCCAGCAGCACAATGTCCCCAGCGCCCCCCAACCACCTCGGTACGCAGAGCTCAGGTATTAGGAGAGAAGCCCTCTTGCAAAGAACGCAAACCCAAGTGATAGATTTAAGGTACGAGTCTGCCGCTCCCTGCCCCTGTCTGAAGCGTTCCTACAAGCACCGATCGTTAAGTGACCCACAATCCTTTAGAAAGGGCTTAATTTCGCAAGAGACCGTTGAGTGGAGCTTGAGAGTTTTGGCTGTGAAGTAGAAAGGCTCTTCCAAGCCCTCAACTTTTCCCCATTTGAGGGCAATGGGTGGATTTGCACAAACCGACTCGAGAGGGGTATCTGCTCTTCTCAAGCTGGGGTTGGTCCCTCTCCAGGGGGAGCGGGAGACGGCCAACCCTCCCGGCGGGAGAGGGGGCTGTCCTGGTTTGAGCAACACAGGACTAATTTCTCTTCTAACGCTTGGGAAAACTGCACTTTTAGAAGACTGTGCTGACTGAATGTGTGAAAATATTTACTTTCTAGCCAGCTATGGTGTGTGGGTTTCAAGGTCTCAGTGTTTTCACCGGGTATGGGGATGAGGAGGAGCGAGACCCGGGCACTTGACCCAAGCTGCCAACAGGGTTATTCCATACCATGAACGGCACATTTAATATCAATTGGAAGGTTTCCTGAGGAGTTTCTCCCTCTCCCGTGATGGCTGCCATCCTGAGAACTCCTCGACCCGGTGCCGGAGCCCTGAGCCCGTCCCTTCCACCCGAAGCCGCAGCGCTCACAGTGTCCCACATGTGCTGTCCCTGCTGGGAGCGCACAGCTTCTACGGATAGAATGTATGATCCTTCTGTATTTTATATTGGTGCCTTTATACTGGTTCTTTAGTGTTATTAACGTTAATTATTTAGTCTTATCCTAGTAAATCTGTTTATATTTCAACGCCTGGGTTTCCTTGTTTTTCCCTGATTCCCCTTCCCGGGTGGGGAGGGCTCATCAGGTGCGAGAATAATTGTCTAAACGACAATAAATTGTGGGTTTCTCAAACCATGACAGGGGTGAAGCCCCAGAGGATGCAGCCCAACATGCCGCTGCTTCAGCATCTCCCCCATTTGGCCAAGGAGGAACCACGATGGTTTAACTGGGGTAACTGCTCATCCTCCTCAAATACAAGCAGCAACGCTTCAGGGCTTGTTTCAAAAGGAGCCTGAGCGAGGAGTCGGGCACAACAGGAGCGCGATGCTCTGCAAATGACAACAGCGCTAGGAGAGCGTGCGATTCAGTTATATTTCAGGAAATATTTCAGACACCGGGAAGCAAAAAATAACAACAAACAAAAAAAAAACCCTTTGGGGATCACAGGGGAGACGAAATCGCTCTCAATAAGAAGTCCTGAGGTTACCTTACTGTCTGGTCTCAGCAAACTGGGTGCAAAACGTGGCATTTTGAACTGTCTGCGACGCAGCCCCCCAGCCCGACGGCTTTCCCCGCGACTGCAAAGCCAGAGCGACACGGGAAGAATCACTTCTTGTTCCATTTTAAATCGTGCTCTCTAGTGCCCAAGTCTCGCGTCAGGAAGAAAATCACAGGACTGCAGCAAAGGTCAGAAATGCTGCTCCCTCCACGCCAGCTGCATCGCACGATCCCATCTCGACAGGAGGAGGGGAAGCGAGCGGAGCGGGAACCCCTCACCGGCGCGGAGGGTCTCCCCCCCATCACCCACCCGGGCTGCACATCCCTCGGCCAAGGGGACGTCCCCGCCACGGACGTGAAACCCCGTCACTCTTTGGGACTGCACCAGCACGCAGCCCGGAGGACCACCGCTCCCTCCAACTCCGCGTCAGTTCTTGTGCTGAAAAATTAGTTCTTTGGCCTAAGACAACACCATTTTATGACCGCTCACCAAAAAGCCCTGCAATGGCCAGGGCAGCAGCAGGCATGGCACCGAGCGAGCATTTGGCTAACGAACTTTCAGGGCACCGAGCTGGAGCAGCAACTCAAGACCGCAAAGGAACCCAAATGGGCAAATGCTGCTGCAGGATGAACACTGGAAATCGATGGGAACACTGGAAATCGTCAGGAACACAACGCGGCCAAGAGGGCCCCATGCCAGGGAGACTACGCTCTCCCCGCCACGGCCGAGCCCGCTCTCCTACTGCACTAATCTCTCTTCTGCACTTTGTCACAATTCCAGAGCAGGAGATTATCTTTAATTTTGTGATAATTACCACAAGCCGCTTTCATTCCCTGCTTTTAAGTGTCTGCTGCTGTACACGTACCAAATGTGGAATCAACACCAACCGCCCACGCGAAGGAAGGGTACCAGAGGTGAGGAACTGTGGATCTCCAGGAGAAAGGATGCTTCGCGTGGACAAGAGCACCACCAGCAAAACCTTCCCTCACCCCCCCAAAACCAACACAAAAATGGCTTTATAAAATCAACTTGTCTATGCAGAAAATGAAAAAAAATAAATAAAAATCTTCCGCTGGCTTCTCGGTGCGTGGCACTCGGCTGTGCTCATCTCAAACAAGCTGACAGATGGCCTTGCAAAAACTGATTTAACTCCAGCTTCGGGGGTTCTACAGCCACGGGAGACAGCACGCGGGTTCGCGGGGAACGGGAGCTCTGCTGCGGGAAGTTTCAGCACTTAACAAGCTAATTGAAATGATTCTTATCGGATTTGGTGCAGCTTAGTGAGGGTGTATTCAGAAACGTGACGGGTGGCTCTGGAAGGGGAACCCTGGGATGGAACCCCAGCTTTCTGCCCTGCCTCCAGCTTGTGCCCAGGTTTTGCAGTGCATTTCACACACGCCTGACCTGCTGCCTTCAGTTCCTCTTCTCATCTGCGCACGGCTTTGAGTTGACCCTACACCCAACGCCCGAGCTCCTCGGCAGCCTCAGAAATGAACACTTCGGTTGTAGCGTCCAGCAATTCTCATCTCTGATTTAATATCTACTTTTTTCCTATGCCTCTCTGTTCACAGCCACAACCGCCTCGGCCATCCCCGCCACGGCGCTGACACCGCGCAGGACAGGGATGAATTTACTCCTGGAAACCCTCTGCCCATTTACTGTCTGCCACAGAATAGGACTCTCAAGTTTTAGCTCTACCGCACCAGAGGAGCATAAACCTACACATGGGGGGAGAACCCACTTCTCCTCTTACGCAATATATTGCGTCAACAAATTGGTGTTCAGACCTTTTTAGGCCCCTCACCCCCTTTTACACATGCTGGATTCCCAGTAGGCGAAGCACGACGCAGGCAGGAGGGCTCCCGCTCGCGAAGGAAACCCTCATCGTTACCAGGTTCGTCAGCCTCATCGGTGCATCCGAACTCACAAAAGGGTGCAGGGTTGGGATCAGAGCAGCTCCCTCGGCTTCTCCAGCCCGCAGCCTCTCTAGATGCCGTCATCAGGGAAACGCAAGCGATGTCAGAAGAAGTTAAAAAAATAAATTATAAAAAAAAATCACATCAAATCTTTAGGCCTAAAAGCAAACTTCATGAAAACCAGAAAATACTGCCCTTGCTGTCCACGACTTAGAATGAGTTTAAGTTGAAAACATGGGTTTCAAGTTTCATTTACCAGCAGGGAACAGATTTTAAAATCTAATCGGGGGCGGGGGGGAAGTCACTCGGGTCTCTGAAAACCAGCTAAGGCAAGTTGACTAGCAAAACCCCTTCGTTATAAACCCAAAAAGAGCCATGAGAGGCTTCTATCCACTGAAACGGATTTTTTAAAGAAAGTTTACAATCAACCAGCAGAGGCCTCGTTTAAGACCTAATAAAGAAGTCTTCTCTGTAAGACAGATGTACACACACACATATATATATTTATAAGATGCTTAATGATGCTTTAGAGAAGTCAAAGCAAGCTTTAATAACTGGTAGATTTATCTGGCCTCCTTTCTCCAGCCAGAGATAGTGCTGCATCTTTAACAGCTTCGCTTTATTAAAGTGTTTACCAGGAGCTATACAATGTGACTGCAACTAAAAATACGGTAGAACATAAACACCACGTAAGCTCTTCAGCCAGAGGCTGTACCGACATGACCCTCTCCAAAAATGAACACACAACAGATTTGCAGTTTGCCACTCAGTCGGGGCAGTTCTCTCAATCAAAGCACAGTTCTCCAGAAGTGCTGGACCAGCAGTTTGTATTTGTTGTCTTTTTTTTTTTTAAAAAAAAAGAAAAGTATTTTTTCTTTGTTTTTAAACTACCGAGCTGCCAGCAGCCTTTGCAAAACTGACATTTAATACTAACCCAGCGTAATCAGGTAGAAAGCTGTGATATTCTGACAAGTCACACATACCCCCCCCCTCCCCCCGAAGGAAGTCGGGATCTAATTTTACACTTATTCGATTGAGAACAAGACAACGTGACACACCTGAGCAACCCATTTCGACAACGAGAGGAGGTGAAGACTGCAACCGGGCCGCGAGGATTTATTCTTCCGTCAGAGCCCTCTAAACGGAGCCCCGTCCGGGCAATGCATTATGTGCAAAAGCATTAAGAAACGGAGCGCTAAGGCGCGAGCTGTGAAAGTTAAAGGCTATGCTCGCGTGGCAGATGTGCTGGAGTCGAAATACAGCGAGGAAGGCTGGAAATGAAACGCATCCATCAAAAGAGACAGCTGTTACTTCCCGTAAGGGACTGCTGATAAAAAGAAATTAAAATTGTGGCTGGGGGGGGGGAGGCAATTCAGAGAGGATGCCAGAAAACACGTCTCAGCTGAGAAGCAGCATCCGACCCCACGCTGGCAGCCGGGGCTGCCCCAGGAGCTGGCGCGAGCGTCCGGCCGTATCAAAAGGGAAAGGCAGAGAGAAACCTCTGAATTTCTTCTCGCAGTCGAACCACGCGGCTCCAGCGCGCCGCGGGCAGGACCAGCAGCCCGGGGCAGGCAGGAGAGAGGAGACGGCACAGCCGGGAGCGGAAGCCGAACTCTCAGCCACCGCCTGGAGAAGGCAGCTATTTTCAACCTGCCCTTCCCAGGCATCCGGGGTGACCTACTTCTGATCATTAAATGCATTTTCTTCCCATAAAACAACACAATTTCATTAGGATGAGGAAAATCAAGTAAGCCACAATAGTAAATAAAAAGTTTTAGGGTTTTTTCCACCTTAAATGCAGCATCTCTCACAGAAAGAGATGTAGCCGACTGCTCTGCACCCTGGGCACAAATAGCTGCTCCTGTCATTGGAGGGCTTGTAAAAATAATAAGGAAATAAAGCAAGCTGAGATAAATTCTGCTTGTTATATAGAAGCTACATATAGCTTTGATACCAAAATGAATCCATTTTTCCCTGGAGCACTTGCTGACTGAATGAATGATTTTTTGAGATCATCTACACAAAACTCATACTGGTTGAACACAAAGAGACGAAACTGAAAGAGGGGAGATTTAGATGAGATACGAGGAAAAACTTCTTGGCTGTGCGGGTGGTGAGCCCCTGGCCCAGGTTGCCCAGAGAAGCTGTGGCTGCCCCATCCCTGGAAGTGTTCAAGGCCAGGTTGGACGGGGCTTGGAGCAACCTGGGCTGGTGGGAGGTGTCCTCCACCGTCCTCAGGAGAGTTTAGTCACCATCCGAAGTCCAGCAGTTACTTGCAGACAGAAATGCTAGAAACGCTGGCAGCACTGGGCAGTATTCAAACGGGACTACCAGGAGCAGCCAGAGAGAAGTAATCCCGTTTAATCCCACCTCGTCCGCCCCGCTCTCCTCGGGTCCCGCTCGCCGCCCACACCAGCTCCGCGCCTCGTTGGACCGTTTCAAGCACGCAGGCACCACCTCCACTTCGTGGAGGGAAGATGACATTTGCAAACCATGATCTGCTGCACCAACTCGACGTGCTGCACTCTTTTCCCATGCCCTTCGTCTTGTTTATTTGAACATAAACTCGTTAGGGAAAGGAACGGCGTGGCTTGTACAAATTAAGGGAAAGAGCTGGATGTACCGGCTAGGTAGGACGGCGCCTCGGGGCACTGCTGTGATACGACAGCAGTGACACAGCTCGCTCCCTCCTTTCCAGCCCGGGTGGTTTCCATCCACCAGCTCCTCAATGAACCGGGGCCGGGCGGGGGGGGGGCGGGAAGCCCCCAGACTGCAGCCCCACACCCCGTCCTGCCCCAGCCACCCCCCTCCAGGTCTCTGCTTGGGGGTTTGGAACCCCAAACCCCGGCAGCGCTCTCGCTGCTGCCCCGGGGATGAAGCCGTTTAAACCCCGTATTACACAGCCCAGCTCGGGCTGCGCCAAGCACAGCATCCAGCTTACGGAGCATCACCACGGCAAGGGACTGCCACACAGGGAGGGTTCTGCAGTAAAGGCACTTACCAGCCTATTTTATTTTTTGGTTTTATGCAGAAACTCTTTCTGCATCAGAAATAAATCTGTTTATGCCAGCTGAGGAGGCAGGGTAGAAGTTAACGCATCCCTCCCTCGGCTGCAGGTGCAGGATCGCATCCTGGGCGCAGCCCTCCCCGGGAGCCACGCTGCGGAGCCAGGACATACCATGCTAAAACGTTTCCTTGACGACTCACCAGAAAAGCGCTTACAGCACGGAAGCCCAATTACAGTGGGGAACGAGCAGGACAAGACCAGGGAAATGAAATTTAAAAAGAACTGATTTGTTTTCTTGTCTCGGATCAGCTGCCTGTAGAAGAAAAAAAAAAAAAAAAAAAAAAGAAAAAAAGGACAATTTCAGAGTGCCTAGACCGAACCGTGTGACACAGCCGGCAAAAAAAAGCAAAACAAAGATCTCATCAAGAGGAGCACACAATAGCTGACACCCAGTAGCGGAAAAGGCTGCAGCCGTTCGGCTCCACGTTCAACTCTGTAATTATGCAATCCAGTGGGATGTTCAGGCGAACATCTGCTAGATGGGAAAGGTGCAGTCTTATCTGAACACAGTGTTCCTGCTCCCTTCCACGCCGCCGGTCACAGGAGGATTGCGGAGTGGAACAACACACGCTCCGCGGCACGTCCCGGGCAGCCGAGCGCTCTCCCCGAGGCAGAGAGGTGAGACGCTCCCAAGGTCAGGGACTCCGGCGGTGGCGTTGGGGACGCCAGCCTCTTCCTAGCCTCTGGCTTCTCTCTTTATTACAACCTACAAGTCCAAATCTGTCTACCAGAATTCACAGCAAAGCTTGATTAGGATTAATTAGAGACAGCAAACATCGCAGCAGGAAGCGTAACCTCTCCAGGACAGAGCCAGCTCTGCGCCTGTGATGACACCCAGGCACAGTGGCACCGCACTAAAACCACGACGCTAATTTAAAGCGAGGCCATAAAAGGCCGAAGGACTTTGAAGTCACGTTCCTCACAGTCATCCAGAAGAGCTAAAGCGACAACCAGTTGCCCCCTTACCTTTGCTCAGGGGTGGGATAAGCTTTGCATCCCCTACTAGAGGGTCCCAACCCACCGACACCGATCACTGGAGCATCTCCGGGCTGCTGGGAGAGCTGTAGTTCAGCAGCGAGAAGACAGAGAACCTCCTGTTGCCTTTCTAGTCGCTCTGCAAAAACATCGGGGACCTAAATGTGGAGCATGACCCCAAGCAGCCCTCGGGACTCTTTTTGTGTGTTCAGATGGAGTTTTCAGCTGCTGCAAGGCCCCAGAGAGCCATTTCCCAAGCCCAGGTCAGAGAAGCACAAGACAGCTTTTGAAGCCTTGGTCCAGAACTCACTTCCCTCCTTTGTTTTCTGAGCATCGCCACCTCCCTGCCTGCAGGCTCCTGCCTACAAGCAGGATTCAGGACTTTTAACTCACCCGGTGTCCCACCTCTGTGCAGGGAAAGGATGCTCAGCTGCATCCTCCATTACACTGTTCTCCAAGTGCCACTAATAAAGGGGAAGAAGTGTGAGCTGAATCTGAGGTTACACACCGCTTCAGAGCCAGAGCAGTTATTCTGCCCCAAATACACAGGGTTTGCAGCGTGGCATGGCTCAGTGCTTCAGCTGCACGAGGCTTAACGTCAGACCTCAGCAGCTCCTGGCCAGGTAGGGATTAGCACTGCTGGAGGTTCTTCTCCACCATCTGACCTCCATGAGCTCCCTTTGCAACTCACCGTCTCTGCCAGGATACCTGCAAGGCTGGTACCAGGCACGGGACAAGGAATCGGCGACTAGAAAAAGGGCAATTTCACTGTAGCCAATCCCAAAACCTGTTAAACTGATAAACAGCACAGGATATTGATCCTGAGAGGGCAAAACCTCTTTAACACGAGAGCAGGAGGATGTCTCTGCACAGCATCATCTTGGTTCCCTTTACAATACTGCTTCTGTGGGTACCCCTCTGAAGGATCTCAACCTGTCTTGGGAGAGCACTGGCAAGCCAAAAAAAAAATAAAATCATTCAAGCTGCTTGTAGGAGCAGCACAGCAGACAAAGAGCAGCAGACTGCAAGCTGTACGAGACAGTGACGAACTATGTCCCCTCTGTTAGCGCTCAGCCCTTCCTCAGAGGGTTCTGCAGCTAAACAAACTCAGCACCTCTGATCCAGGAGGGATGGGTGAGGTTGTTTATCGCTTCCACCATTTAGAAGTATCTTCCTATAGATGTTACTTGACAAGATGTGACTTGAGAGCTTACTCCCCTTGCTCATTCACCATCAAGAATTATTGTCAGACTAAATTACATTAAAATAGAAGAATACAACTCAAGATAGATATCCGCCTCCCCAAATTTTCCATTTTCTGACCTTCTAAAAGTCGTGTTGAAGTCCAGTTACCAGTGTCACAGCAGGTAAAGAAATCTACCTGAAGTTTCACAATACCCACCTACCACAACACCAGGATATACAGAAGTTACTCGAGTTAAGCACAGCTTTAAAACCATGGGAGCTCAGCGTCCCAACCAACAGCAGACTCCAAAGGGAAAACCGTGGCTTTGCCTGCAGGCCACCCTTCACAAGTCATCCTGAAGATGCACCTGGATTTTTAATGAGTGGGGTATTTCCTGATTTACTCCGTAGCCAAAGCTGCTCGGCTAAATCCTCTAAGATTTAATTCCGCTCTTGCTAATGTCGCTTGACAGAGATTTTCCGGGGGTGCTCAAACACTGAAGACTTGAAAGGGGATTTCAGAACAGGGTCGCGTACAACATGCGTCACTGGACATAAAGTCCTTTCGCTAGGCTGCTCGCATCAGGTTGAGTAAACTCTCCTTCACAAAACACTTCCAGGTTGCCGCAGGTGCTGCTGCCAACACTGCAACGCGCACACGTAGGTACAGATTTGCATCCCAAGGCTGAGGACAAGGTCTGGGTGGGAGAGGAGGTGGGGAACATCTGTAACTTCTACCCGTTTCAAAAAAAGATGTCAAGGCAAGAGCATCAGGTTGAATTTCTGGACCTGTTTTTAGAGCATGGGTTTGTTCCACAGCCCCTCAAAGAGCATGTCCTCTACACAACTCAGATGTAGTTTTCAAGTTGACCAGGTCCCACTAAAAACATGCGGTTAAAAAGACGTGATAGGAAGAGCAGACCAGTGATACAACTTTGTTCGAGAGATCTACTTCTAAACAAACGTAAGCTTTTGCTGCCGTAACAACCAGAAATTCAAGCTCTCCAGCTGCACGCGTGTCTCATCGGAGCTCGTTAGGCACCAAGCTATCAGAGATTTCTTGGCCTCATTCAAAATTAACTACCCCGACTCACACGTGGCAGAAGGCCAGGTCTGGCCAGCGTTTCGCTGCTCCTCATCAGTGTGTCCTCTGCCCTCGTCACAGTTCCCTGCCACACGCGCTGCCTGCACTGGCAACACAGATTTCACACAACCCACCCAAACCCTACAGCACACTACAGTGAGGGCTACCCAGCCCTTTGGGAGCAAACTCTGCTTAATCATAGACTGGTTTGGGTTGGGAGGGACCTTAAAGCTCACCCAGTCCCACCCCCTGCCATGGGCAGGGACACCTCCCACCAGCCCAGGTTGCTCCAAGCCCCGTCCAACCTGGCCTTGAACACCTCCAGGGATGGGGCAGCCACAGCTTCTCGGGGCAACCTGCGCCAGGGGCTCACCACCCTCATGGGAAAGAATTTCCTCCTAATATCTCATCTCAATCTGCCCTCTGTCAGTGTAAAACCATCCTCCTTCATTGTGTCACTCCCCTCCCTGACCAAGAGTCCCTCCCCAGCTCTCCTGGAGCCCCTTTAGGGACCAGAAAGGGCTCTAAGGTCTCCCTGGGGCCTTCTCTTCTCCAGGCTGAACCCCCCCAACTCTCCCAGCCTGTCCTCCCAGCAGAGGGGCTCCAGCCCTCGCAGCATCTCCGGGGCCTCCTCTGGCCCCGTTCCAACAGCTCCGTGGCCTTCTGCTGTGGGGACCCCCCGAGCTGGAGGCAGCACTGCAGGGGGGTCTCCCCAGAGCAGAGCAGAGCGCAGCAGAGGGGCACAATCCCCCCCTCGCCCTGCTGGCCACGCTGCTGGGGATGCAGCCCGGGGTGCGGGGGGCTTTCTGGGCTGCCAGCGCACACTGCCGGCTCCTGGGGAGCTTCTCACCCACCGACACCCCCAAGCCCTTCTCCTCGGGGCTGCTCTCCATCCAGATCTTACTGACGATGTCAACACAGCAAGAGAGCCATCCATACTGCTGTTGGTATTTCCAGGAGGGGTACTGACCCTCCAGTCCTTCTCTCCTCCATCAGGGCTCTGAGAGCAAACGTTCCCTGCAGCAGCAGCAGCAGCTCGAGACAGACCACGTACCCATGCTGTGAGACCGAGGAAGGACCTCTAGGGCAAAAGCTACCGCTGCAAGGCGTGGGGGGCTGTAGGTTAAAAATAAATTTAAATTATTGCTCACCACCACATTCTTTTCCCACCAGCCTCGTTAAGGCCACTTCTGCTCCCTGCGACTAGAATGTTTCGGTCGGGTGCTCCTGCTCTGCTCTAACAAAGGCACCTGAACAGATGGAACAAAACAAGCCACAGTAGAACAAGCTCAAACGACGAAGTGTGCTGCCAAAAATCGTAACTCAAAGTTTCAGCAAGTAGTCTCTTTTCTCCCCGGGATCCTGGCTGTAGCGTGGCAGCTAGTGACTCAGCTATCAGCTGAAAATAAGTTACCTAAAAAATAACGAAATTTTAAAAACACACTTCTAGAACCCTTAGTAGGAAATACAAACAGGCGAGAAATGCAGAGATGGCAGGAAGAGATAGCCTGGTGCCTACGCCGGGTTACAAGTTGCATTACAGTGATGAGGACGGACAGCCTCCTCCAATACAGGTAACCACAAGCTGAACGACAGGCTCTTTCTGGCACTGATCTGCAGCTCGTTCAAAAGCTAGGTCAGTAAAGCAGCTTCTCCAGCCCAGCCTGGAGGATTTTCACCTGGAGGCCGAGCTGGGCATTTCTTACGTCTATTTAATCAAGTGCAGCTATGTCCATTTATTTACTCACTTGGGAACAAGCTCTGCTCCAGACTCTGTGCAGGTACGTGTCCAAACTAAAGAGGCAAAAGAACAAAGAGCAAAATCCAAAAGAGCACTTGGGCTCCCCAAGTGCTGTGCAGGCAGAGCTGAGGCACTGGTCATCCCCAAAGTCCTGAAGGCACTCTGGGTACTGAGGACACTTCAGATTTCTGGCACTGCTTTCCCAGAGGCTGCCGGACGCGTTCATACCCCCCTCAGCCACAAGCCCCTCTGCAAGCAGCAGCACTGTTTGGGATTCAGAAGAACGGAGACCATGGTCATTGGCGAGTTGTGCACCGGGAAAGGGGTGCGCTTACCCTTAGCATCCTGCACTTCCAGGGGATACAGGAGTGGTCAAGGTCTTTCTGAAGATGTGGTCTCTAGGATGCGTTTGACAGCAGACTGTGGTTAAGTGAAAGAAAACAAGTTACCGTGGAGCTGACCCAGAGCCGGCTGGGCCAGCTTTTGCCCCAGCTTTCCAGAGCCCCCAGCTCCCAGGCTGTGGGTTTCAGAGCAGCCCTGCTTTAATGAAAGGCATTCATTGAACACAGAAAGCTACAACTGAAGAACATCGGGCTGCAAAGACAAGTGACCGTCTCAGGAAGAGCCTGGTCCGACCGGCCACATGGCTCAGATGTGACTGACATGCAACTGGGAACAACTTCTGGTCTCGCAGGTCCTAAAACAGAGCCCTGAACCATGAACAACTCAACTCCTGAGCCCTTCTCAGGGCTTTATTCAACATCAACAAGGAAAAACTGGGCATGTCCTATGAAGAACAGGTATAGAATAAAGTAATTTAAGACAGCAGCATTGAGTGAACTTCAGTCGAACATTTTTGAACTACACAGAAGAATCACATAGGATTTTTAATACTGTTTGCTAAGACTTTAATAAAACCAGAAATTAAGTCGTTCCGCTGAACCATAACACCACAGGACTGGATCAGCCAAACACACACTGCCGCTGACTTCCGAAGGAGCAGGGGACAGCATAAGCAGCTCCTGTGTTTGGGGAGAAACTGAAACCACAGCCAGGCACGCAAACATCATACGTTCACTCTGAAAAGCATCTCCAGGAGGACAACCCAGCCTCTCGCTCAGGTTTCCCCTCCCAGCTCAGCTGGTAGCTGCTGGCTTTCCGTTTTATGATGGTGGCATGTGTCATGGGGTGGGAGGAAGAGACAGAAGTGTGTGGTAACGCCGGCCAACAGCTACGTAATAGCTCTCGATGGGGAATATAAAATACACAGGGCCGACATGGGAAGTCCCGTGGCTTAAACTCTGTATCTCCTGGCTCCCAACCCAGTAATCTTCTTCCAGGCCAGATGGCTCAAGCCTATCGATCTGTACCCACCAAGCAGCGGGGCTCCTCCGGCCTCGCCGGTGAGGCCACGGAGATTTTAACTGGCAAGTTATTTTTTACAAAGCACAACAAAATGGAAGTTAGAAGGCTCAGAGCAGTCTTGGTGCTGATGGTTTTCTACAAGAAGACAAAAAGGCAGGTCAGACAAAAAGCTAACCCATCCCACAGATACTGCAACACCATTGAAGGATGGACCTGACCAAGCTCTGAAGTTTCGGATGGAGAAATACCTCTTGGCTTCCTCTTCACCAAAATGGGTGCATCGGTTCTGCCTGAACTTGAAGGCCAGCCATAAGGCAAAGGACGTTTGGAGGCTATTATTTTGGCAAATCAAAGCAACCAAAAGCAGGAGCTCTCATAGAAAACATGAAGTCACGGGCAGCACTTGCCACTTCTGCCTGCAACATATTCCATTTTCCTTTAGATGAGCAGCTGCTGTTGAGGCACATCTTATCCCTCCCTCCTGCAGGCCTTGGATTAAGTAATTTTTCACCCCACCTCACCCTTACAGATAAAGTTATTTTTTCATCCCACCTCACAGGAAAACTTGCATTTAAATTTAATTTCTTCAGATGCTGTAAAAACCCATCTCGTTCCTCTAGGTTACAGTTTACTATTCACGCTGGTCACTTCCAGCCTTCTTGTGCTCCTAGTTTTCAGTTCAGAAAAAAGATTAAAAATAAAACTAACCTTCGTGTTTTAAAACCTGGGAGTGGGGAAGCCATAGCATCTCTCCAAAATCAGTTATAAACCTTAAATTTCAATACCTCATGGAAGCTCCTGCATTGCCATCCTACCAATACAAAACCAGAGCTCATGCGTATTAATTTAAGTTCCTCCCAAATTACCACATTCTTTGCAGCCGATGGAGTCCTGACAAGCAGTCCACTACCAGCATTTCATCTTGAGAGGGTCTTCAATTTGCCATCCAGAGGGACCTGGCCAGGCTGCAGAGCTGGGCCTGTGCAAACCTCATGAAGTTCAACAAGGCCAAGTGCAGGGTCCTGCATGTGCGTTGGGGCAATCCAAAGCACAAATCCAGGATGGGCAGAGAATGGATTGAGAGCAGCCCCGAGGAGAAGGGCTTGGGGGTGTCGGTGGGTGAGAAGCTCCCCAGGAGCCGGCAGTGTGCGCTGGCAGCCCAGAAAGCCCCCCGCACCCCGGGCTGCATCCCCAGCAGCGTGGCCAGCAGGGCGAGGGGGGGATTGTGCCCCTCTGCTGCGCTCTGCTCTGCTCTGGGGAGACCCCCCTGCAGTGCTGCCTCCAGCTCGGGGGGTCCCCACAGCAGAAGGCCACGGAGCTGTTGGAGCGGGGCCA
>VUYV01000344.1:176892-188677 GCA_008711295.1 Anarhynchus alexandrinus
CCCCTGGCGCAGGTTGCCCAGAGAAGCTGTGGCTGCCCCATCCCTGGAGGTGTTCAAGGCCAGGTTGGACGGGGCTTGGAGCAACCTGGGCTGGTGGGAGGTGTCCCTGCCCATGGCAGGGGGTGGGACTGGGTGAGCTTTAAGGTCCCTTCCAACCCAAACCAGTCTATGATTCTGTGATTCAATTTAATACCAGCCTAGTGGCCAGCTCTGCATCTGGTATACGACGGGCAACCCGGTTTATTATACCAAAATGAAACAGATAAGGCAATTGCTGTCTTTAACTGAAATACAACTGTCTTGTCTGACAAAGTATGCAGTCTTTTCGCTTTGTTTTCAGGACAGACCCACGTTTATCAGGACTTGGAGCCTCTCTGCAAGGGAGCTGCAGCGAAGACTGCAATTATATGCAGGAAATGCATGGGGCCGGTCCGTGAAGAAGCCGCAGAAGCAATTAGCAGTTTCAGGATGTTCGCTCCTCCAGTTTCTCATTTTCTTTAATAAGCATTTTCTGGCATTACCAGTCTAGAAGCCTCTTTCTCAAAAGAGCGTCCTAGATAGTTAATCCACCAGTGACTCCTACTTAATACCAAAATGAAAACAAACATCCAACCCTCCGAGACGAAGGTAGAGAAAGACTATGTCATCATTTCTCTTCCATCAAAATTTATTTAAGCCTGAAGAGATACTGGTTTGAGAGGAAGTGTCCTGAACTAAAAAAAAACCCAAAAGCCACCAAACAAAAAAAACCAGTACGCATATCAAAAGCTACAAAATGCAGCACAATATGCACCCCCTAGAAACAACTTAATTATCTTGTAACATAAGTTAGCATTACAGGAAAAAAAAAACAGTAAATGAAGCAAAGGCAGTTGTTAGCCATCCAGATTTCAGTGCTGATCACTGAACAAACAGTCCTTAACCAACACAAAAATTATCCCATAGCATGTGCTATTTAAACCCACAGATAATCACCACCTGTTAGGCCAAACTGAAAAACTTTGCCTTATTTCTGGATTCCACCTAGGCAAAGTGTTTGCCCTGTAAGTGAAGAGCACGTCATTCAACACTGACAAGCACAGCTTCAAGATGGTATAATTTTCTGCTGTCTTTGTTCCAGCTTTGAAGTTAGGGACTATTTTACATCTCTATAGTTTGCACTTCTGCCAGCAAATTCTCTGCCGTTTTGTACGCTGCCCCCATCAACACGCACCCAGACAGATGGCGAGAGCAGCACCGAATACATACAGAAAGGAAAACTGTCATTTTAAAGACAACACCCATTCAAAAGTGACATTTAAAGAGAAGACAAGCGGTTTCAGGTAATGCGTCTGCCCTCTCGGCAGCGCGTAGGACTTCTGATCACGTTACCCCCTCCTCTTGGCGCGGGGACGCACACGCTGCAGAACCGGCTGCGCGGACAGAAACCGTGAAACCAAGAAACGGCAGAGAGAACCAAGTTTCACATCAGCATCTCAATGGAGTGAGTGACTGCATGAAGTGCCATCAGGCACACATTCAGGGAAGGAGCACTCAGCCAGATGATGATTTTAGCCAGCTGCCTCCCTTTGAAAAAAAAAAAATGCAGTAATGGACAATTTTGCCTTGAAAAAATCCACAAAATTTGCTCCATCAGATGTGCAGAGAGACTGTAGAAAGAAAACGACTGCAGCATCTTTGTCCTCAGCTGCTGTATCCTGCAGATACAGAGGCTTTGGTAATATTTTGCTTGTGCTACTGCCGAGGTGACGGAAAGCGCAAACACGACAAGCGAGCATTAAGAGAAGGGCAAATTTTCCCTCTCTTTTTAGAGCTGTCAGCAAAACTCCATCACTTCTGCCTTGCGTGAGTCTCCCCTCTCCGCACGTTAACTAGCACAGCAAACGCCATCAGTGTCGCAAAGCCAGCGTGAACTTTGGTTCCCAGCTCCACGCTTAGAAGAGAGCCGGGCACCCCGCAGGAGGAAACCAAGCCACCCGACCGGCGGCAAGGGAAGACTCCGGCTAATCGCCTTCACTTTACCTTGTAAAATGGAAACTTGAGTGTCTAAGCCTTATGCCAAATCTGAAGGTTTTTTCTTCAACCCCTCAAGATCTTCAGGACCTCGAGTAAAACCAATGGATATCAGAGATGACACTTAGCCAAAGCTGGGCTGCCCAAAAGCTGACCCAATTTGGACGAAGTGGTTACGAAACCAAGGAGTCTCCAAGACCAGAAAACCAGTCGTGTCTCATCTCGCTGTTGTAACCTCAAGATCACAGAATCACAGAATGGTTAGTTAGAAGGGACTTTTAAAGCTCATCCAGTGCCACCCCCCTGCCCTGGGCAGGGACACCTCCCACCAGCCCAGGTTGCTCCAAGCCCCGTCCAACCTGGCCTTGAACACCTCCAGGGATGGGGCAGCCACAGCTTCTCTGGGCAACCTGCGCCAGGGGCTCACCACCCTCACAGGCAAGAAGTTCTTCCTTGTATCTCACCTCAATCTCCCCTCTTTCAGTTTAAAACCATCCCCCCTCATCCCATCGCTCCCCTCCCTGATCAGGAGTCCCTCCCCGGCTTTCTTGTAGGTCCCCTTTTAGGCACTGGAAGGGGCTCTGAGGTCTCCCCGGAGCCTTCTCTTCTCCAGGCTGAACCCCCCCAACTCTCCCAGCCTGTCCTCCCAGCAGAGGGGCTCCAGCCCTCGCAGCATCTCCGGGGCCTCCTCTGGCCCCGCTCCAACAGCTCCGTGGCCTTCTGCTGTGGGGACCCCCCGAGCTGGAGGCAGCACTGCAGGGGGGTCTCCCCAGAGCAGAGCAGAGCGCAGCAGAGGGGCACAATCCCCCCCTCGCCCTGCTGGCCACGCTGCTGGGGATGCAGCCCGGGGTGCGGGGGGCTTTCTGGGCTGCCAGCGCACACTGCCGGCTCCTGGGGAGCTTCTCACCCACCGACACCCCCAAGCCCTTCTCCTCGGGGTTGCGCTCAATCCAGATCTTACTGATGATGTCAACACAGCAAGAGAGCCATCCATACTGCTGTTGGTATTTCCATTGCTGAAGTGCACATTGGTAAGAGCGGCTGTTTTAAGGTACGGCAGCGTGCCGTGAGCCTTGCAGTGCTTTGGAGATGCATCTTGAGCTTTGGAAAGATTTCACAAAAATCTCTCAAAACTTGCCAATTACATAAAAATATTTCTCAAGTGCTCCAAACCCTTTGTGAGCTGTAGCAACGCGCCAACTAAAATTGCTCCCAACACTCAAGTTGCTCAAATTGGTGCAAAGTGGCCTTAATTACCTGAGCTCGTACAGCCCTGAATGAGAAATGAAAAATCCATACGCAGCCCTTCTGAACCAAACTCTAATCACTGGAGGGCTGAAAGGACTATCAGTAGAAAGGTGCTTATACCGGTATTCACACAATAACTGAAGCAGTACTGCAACTGCACTGCTGCCCAATTTCAGCTGGAGAAAAAACAAGTAAATACCCAAGAGCTCAGGAGGCTGCTGTTAACTTGCCCTTTAAACAAAATCAGTTCCACCCCCAAATCAGGAATTCCACCCTAAAAAATAATTGGGAACACCCTGAAGCTATTTGTTTCATGCACAGAAACACTATTCTGCTCTGGTGTTGGAGAGATTATTATTTTTTTTTTTTGGTAGGTAATAAACTCGTAGAAAAGCCTGCAAAGATCACAAAACGCTCCAAAGGCAGCAGCAAAGCGAAGGTTGTCCCACCTCAGAGTTGCCTTGCAGCGCACACGGCGGGGACTCTCCCCCATCCCGCAGGAAGGGGAGGAGGGAGAGCAGATTAAGATGACCTACATTCCTCCTGCTTGAAATATAAGGTAGCATCGCGTTTATTCTACCTACCTCGTTCCTCCCCATCCTTCCTGCCCCACGTGGGGTTGGGGAAGACGGTGTCTGCGCCGGTGGCACACACGCAGGAGGAGTGCATCCAGCCTTAACCAGGGAGGCAGAAAGTAAGTTTGTGCATCAAGCTTGAACTCACGAGAGACTGACTTCGCAAACAATGCTCTTTTAATGGAGATTACATGCGTTTTTCCTCAACTCCATCAGGTTGCGCTTCACCGGTCTCAGGGGCCGTCTCAGTCACTGATCTGGACCTTAACTTACTTGGGGTGACAGAATATAAAGCAGCCACTGACAACGGTGAACCCCAAGGGGAAGAAAAGAAAAGCGTAACCGGCAATTTAAACAACATCTTGCCAGGCAGCAAATGAAAGGGCAAAATAATCTTGACTAATTCTACTTTTGCAGAATCACAACATGGTCACCAGCACGGTCTGACACATTCAAGACACCCATTTCGAAGGGTGGCATCCCCATGTGTCCACAGTTTGAGTTAGATTAAGGATAGGCTTCCAGCACCAGCCCTGCCAAACGACTGCGTGAACTCAGCTACCCAGTCTCAAAAGCAGGAGACCTCTTTGCCTCCTGCAGAAAAACAACCATGAAACAGCTGGGAAATTACTCTGAATTACTAAATTCAGTGAAAGAGCAGGGACCCGACTGGCTCCCAGCCCAGCACTCCCCTTCCTCTGCTGCTGAGCTGCCTTTCCTCCGGGACCTCAGTGCTGGTTGAGGTCGAAGCGCTCCCAAGATCTTCTGGAGAAGAAATTAGGAGGCGTTTACCATGGTATAGGAACACATAGAATTTGAAGAGTCAGTAGTTTGACAGAGCTTCATCAGAGAAAGCATCACCAAGCTTCAAGGAAGACTTATTAATTATTCCAGCTACATGGGACCCTCAAAGCACAGGGAACTAATTTTGCAGGAGCCACCAAGCCCCATGCGAGAGCATCACTCAGCAACAGCTACCGCAGGCACCAACGCGACCACTGCAAGTCCAGAAAACAGAAGCAGTAAAGTCTTAACAGTGGCAGCCGGAGCACAAGGCAGAAGCCGGATTAAACATCATTCCCCTGCATGGCTGGGAGGGATTGAATGTTATGCAGTAAAATGAAAAGCAGTGTTTGAGCTCCTTGGAGTTTGACCGGTACCAAGCTCCCCACCAGCCCACGTCACTAGCAGTACCGTCCCAAGAGCACGCTGCTATGTTTTAACAACCGCAAACAAGGCAAAACTGTCCTCATCTTATAATCCGTTAATTCCTCCGAGTGCCGGAGATTGAGCTGTTTCACACAGAACAAAGACACAAGCTTGTTCCATGTGGTGTTCCCATGCTCAGCTAATCTCCAGGCCCTTTCAGAAGTGACAAGTCTATCTGGCCGGGTCGGTCTCGTGACGAAGCCCGGGCCGTGACTCGGTTTCCTTCGCTGGATCAACGAGCGCCTCGTGCGGCAGGAGCAGCCACAGGTGTGCTACGGGAACGCAGACCCTTCCTTCCCCAACGCTGCTCACCCAACAGGCGGGTCCGCGAGGCTGCAGACGCCAGAGAAGCAAACAACCGCTTTCCAGCTTCGCTCTTCTCCCAGGAAGTCTTTCCCACCCTCTCCGGTAGCAATTTCTGCAAAGAGAACATGCAGATTCTGCTAATTACAGAGGAGATGAGGACTGTGCCCCCTCGATGAGTCTGCAAAGCGTTTTACACTCCTCGCACTGAATGCGAACCGTACAGGCAGTGATTGGACGTCGCGAGGTTCGTTTTCTGCCGCTCCAGCTTTAATGACTGCAAAGCCGCGCAATTATCCAGAGGGACAGCTCTTCTAAGTCATTTGCCAGAGAAGCAACTGTACAGAATAAGCCATCTACACGCTATTCTTCAAATATCAATTATTCCAGCCGGTTCCTGTGTTACAGTAAATATTTAAGAGAACTCTTCACATTACACGCTGACTCTCTAGTTGTATCTATTTGTTTCGTTTCTTTTTTTAAAAAACAGAATTAGGGAAAAGCGGTGGGTTTGCTGTATTCAGAGAAAGCTAGAAGAGAAGCAAAGGGGCTAACTCATGCAGCGAAAGACTCGCAGCCTCTCCCCCGAGCGACGAAATGACGAAACAAGTCGCGGTTAGCAGTGACCAGCGGCATCGGATGGGCCGTGAACACCAGCGCAACCGAAGACGTTGAAGCCTCCAGATTTCCTCACCGCCGCGGCACGTCCTCTGACTCAGCCTGGGTTATTCACCACAAGCCAGTGCAAAAACCCACACGTAAGCTGGGGAAGCCACAAGAACACATGATGGCAGAAGACAACACTTAATTAGGGCTTGACAGCATTTTCTGCTTAAATATGCGGGTGAGAAGAGACAAAGTGACAGAAAAGCTGCTCCGATCACTTTTAGCTTTTTAATTACAGAAAACGTTTCCCAGAAAGTCCTGAGGTTAACTCAGCTACTGGCAACACTGAAAAACTCAAACGAGTGCCAGGCTGCTTAGGAACAGAGTACTTCTAAGACCTACCTAAAGAAGGAAAAACCCCAACATTACCTTATTATCGCTGGCTGCTCTCGGGCTGCCTGGAGAGGCCAGGCTCCCTCCGCAGGGACTCAGCCGGGTAGTTATCTGGAGAGGAGGTGGAGAGCCCGGGAAAGCCAGCAGATGCTTTTCCTTTTGGCACGCGGCTCCCCAGGCGGAGAGGTGAGCAACGCCAGGCTGCTCCGCTGAGGAGGTCGGTGCTGATAAGGATCAAGACAAAACTCACTTCACACAGGCCACCACGTTGGGTTTGGTTTTTTTTTTTTACATGCCTCTCTTGTTTCTTGCGCTTCCATTGTTTCATTTCAGCACTGAACGGCCTTTTCTTTCCAGTCCCTCGCAGTGCCTCGATTTACCTTTCTGCCGCGCTCCTGGCGTTTCATCGCCGCGAGCGCGCTCACGCAGCGGGAGGGACGGGCAGCCCTGCGCGGGCAGGGGCTCCGCACAGCGCGCGTTTTCGTTGCGGCGTCCTTCCCGCTAGAGGAAAACACAACCGGCTGCACTTGTTTGTTGGCCGAAGACGGAGCGGCGCGCCATCAGTAAGCAGCAAACACAGAGACGGCGCTCACGCCAGGAATTCTGCTTTGCCAAAGACTTATAGAAAATGACAATATTTTGCTCCTTTGAGTTTCTGCACCAGCCACAGATGGATTTAGAAACGGCGAAATACCACACAGAGGTATTGCCCCGATCGTAGCTACCTATTGGGTACCCACACCAAACAACTGCGGCTTTGCACCTGCATAATGCTTTAAAAATGGCCTCTGCCCGGCCCCACGGACGTGATCACAGCCATCCAGCCCGACATGACTAAGAAATTCTGTTCCTGGGCACGTTCACAAGGCGACCCAGCTTGCAGGCCCGGAAGGCAACAGCTTGGGAGAGAGCTGAAGGAAAGTGACACTGTCAACCGCGTTATTAAACAAACTAAATTTAAAGGAGACTATTTGAAATTTTGGTTAGAGACCCGGAAAGACTTACTGGGAAACAAAAAACCCCACTTTGGCCTTCTTCCGCTGTTCTGCCGCTATTTATGAATCCACCCATGCAGTGTCACCCCTCTCCCCACACACACATCTTCAAGACAAGGAGGTGTCAAGGCCTCGGCTTTAAACTTTCCAGGGGCTAGAGAGCATGCCCCAAAACCGGCAGCCTGCTGCGCTCCCCGCTGCTCCTGCCCGCTCCCCCGGCACCGCAGGCTCCGGGGCAGACCAGGGAGGGTGCACCCATGGGATCAGACCACCCGGGGAGGGCTGGAACCACTGCAGCTCCCGCTTTCCCGCAGCCAGGCTGCGAGACGGAGCATCTCCCACGAGCGACGCGACACGCAGCTCTGTCCCCGCGCTGCTGGTGGGAGCGGAGCGTGCGAACCAGCCTGCTGAAGGTCACTCCCACCTAAACACAGCCAAACCCTCCTCGCACTGGGACCTAGCAAACATTTCCCCCTCCAGCTCCGCCTCTGACGTTCCCCAGCGCGGTGCAAAAGGTGTAATGTTTTTTGACTGGCAGGTCGCAAGTTAAGTATACCCACGTAACGCCTGCAGTTCCCGTACGCGCAGATGGGAACTGATCTCGTGTCAGTAAGGTCCCAGAGAGCACGCGGGTTCTGTGTCGGGAGCGAGGCACCTGCCAGGCCTCTATAGATTAATCCTGGTCTACAGGAATGCGCCTGGCAGCCCGAAAAGATTAACGGGAATAATCAAACGTGACAAAGATGTAAGCAGCGTGCGACGAGAAAGGCTCTCCGAGCCTTTGTCAGGGTACTGCACAGCCACGGCAGACCTATTTCTGGACTCGACTGGCTGCAATTGAAAGATGTGTTCATGAAGAAAGCGAATACTGGAATTCCTGCTGCTGCTTTTCAGGCTGCAACCACCTTATATGGGAAAATCGTATTTAATAAGATGGTGCATCTGGCGAGAGCCCATAATGGTCATGTCAGTGAATCACTTCAATAATCGTTCCCAAATTATCCACTGCTCATACTAAATCCACTCAGGTCATTCCCTGAGGAGCCCTTCTGGAGAGGCCCGGAGTGCTTCCCAAGTGGGACACGGCAGCGGCAGCTTTGCCAGCCACAGACCCAGCAGCGGCGTAACGGGCTATTATATACAGGTCAATGCCAAATGCTAGTTAATGAAAATTAGATTAATCATTCTTCGTCCTGGGTTGCCAGGGATTCATTCTCCAGCCTGTCCTGACACTGATACAGACGGGCTCAGCATCCTTCCGGGCAGTGCCCAGATCTCCCTGCCATACAGAAACTGCCCTTCACAGCTCCCAGGCCCCGCAATCCCAACCTCCCTATCTGTTTCCAGCCGATTCGCATCTTAAAGGACAATTAATTTGCCAGAGCAGCCTGAATTCTATTTTCATTGCCTTCCTCCTTCCCTGCAGCTGAGCTGTGACTTATTGACTGTGAAGTAACTGCAGGGTCTTTAAAAGTTCAAGGCACAGGGTGTTTTTCTGTCTGTTTTTGCCTAGCTGACTCCCTCTGTCATCATCTTCGCTAGCACCAATTCACGGGAAAGAGGCATGTGACATTCAGCTAAGCTGTGAACCATAATCATGCTGGGGATGATGTTTGCATTTGATTTTTCCTCAAGCTGATAAGCTCTCTCCAATTTCCCTCTCCATCACGTTGGCATGGATTGAACTGCTTGTGCCCCACGGGGTGGGATTCTTCTCTTATCTCTAATCTGCGCACTGAAAAAATTGCTCCCAGCAACCCTTCAAAAGTCACTTCAAAGTTATCATCGCAAAGAGGGATGAGCTGCAATACCGTTCTTCGTCTGTCGCAATCAACGCTCTCCCAGTGCTTTTTGCAGATGGCCTTACAGGTGCCGCCAGCATCCAGCACACTCGGCACCACTGCCTGGGACCGGGATCTCCACTTTGCTACCTCCAGCTCTGGGTACAGTGAGACAACTGTTGAACAAGAGCATAAATACTTGTTAAATCATTTCAGCTCCCTAAAGCAGAGGAATTCAACCCTGAAGAACACGTTGGAGGCTTCTGCCCAGGCTCTAAGTCATAAGTGATGGGCAGACTGCCACCCATGCAACAGGAGACGTGAGAAATGGAAGAAAGTTCAACTCTACTTCCCCTCCAGGCTGAGAATTTCCACCTTTGCAAGGAGATGATGGAGACCAGCTTTGCTACCACTTTTGTACCAACAGCTCTCCAATAACTCGAGCCCCCTTGGATAAAAGGAGGTTCCCAGATCCTCTGTCTCCAGGCTGCACCCAGGTAGAGGGATGGCGATTTGTGTCTCCTGTTCTGGGGTTGGGGCACCCCAGCCTGAATGATCCCGGTACTCACATGTCACCCCACGCGCACACGGTGCCTCCACTCCTGCCAGTGGCTCTGCTATCTGCACCAAAAGAGGCAAACTGTCCCTTACACTCCCTGCAGCCCCCTCCCAGGGCAAGGGGGTGCAGATTCAGGGAGGAGGCACAGCAGCCATATACACCCATCAGATTTTGGAACTCCCTTTTCAGCCACAGTAGTTACAAAACTTCTAAAAACCTCAAAGCCAGGTTTTCAGAAAGAGACAAATCGGGCCTGTGTGTTCATGCATGAGCCCAGCTGCTGGCACTAAATGAGGTTATCCCCATCAAAGCATATTACAAAACTTCCAAAAGGTCCCTTCAGAAGACTCTCCGCGCCTTAAATCAACCCGCTGCCAAGGTTTCCCTGACTTTCAGCCCCTCTCCTCCATCCAGTGTTACTCCTGCACCAGGCTAACCGGCTCTCCTCTCCATATTGACTGAGTGCTTGGGGAAGGTCTTTGCTGACCCAACTCATGGTCTGGATTAACCCCTCCACGTTCATTTAGTAAGAGCGCAGCACACAGCCATCCTCGCTCTCTGGCAGAGAGCCAGGCAGCAGATTTTGGCTGCACTGGTAATCCTTCATCAACGGCATGAGCGTTAAGGCGAGATGGACGAAGCACCTGTATAGGTGGGTCACGAGCACTTCACCACTTCCACCGCTGCTCTAAATAGCCACGAAGGCACCGGTGCTGCGCACACTAAATTCAATTTGTTGCCGTCAGCTTCGAAACAGTCAACAAAACAGGGCGGCGTTCAGCACAAACCCCCTCTGCTCCCGGGCACACCGCTCTGGCGTGTAGTATTCCCCATCTGCTGCAGCGAGGACCACAGAGCCCGTCGCCGTGCTCCACCAGCCAGCAGTCCCGAATCGAGACCCGCGGGCGGGTGCAGCCGTGCCCCCGCACACAGTCCACCGAGGGCCACCTCCAGTCCCCCCAGGTTTTGTTCTCTTCCAGAAAATACTCGTTAGCTGTCATGCACGTTGTCCCTAGCCCTCCTGGAAGCTCCAGTTGCAAGCATGGCTGAGACCGAGTGACATGATTTGGACGCTACCCAAGCGAGCAGTAAGCAACTTGACTCAAAAAAAAAAAAAAAAATCAAAGCATCGGTGAGATTTCTGGCTCCGTTTCATCTTTTTTACTATCAGCATAAGGTATGACAGTCTACAGGTTCATAAATTCAGATTTACTTGCAAAGGGAAGAAAAACAGAGCCCCTGCTTAAACCCTTCCTGAGCAACAGTCTCCACAGACACCTTGTCTTGTGGCAACAACCCTCTACCCTCCCCAAAATACACAGAAAGGTGACAGAGAAATCGGAAGGATAAACAATATTTTAATTGTTCACGGGCAAAAGGTTCTCTCCTTTGCTCCCTCAGCATCACAAGCTGGCAGTCCACCAGCCGCACCACACCGTGCTAGGAGCACGATCCCCCCAAAAAAGAGGTCTGAGCGGTGGGTGGGGAGCGCCGCGAGCAGCCCAGGGACATGCACGCTGCACGCAGCCAGTGCCTCCATCTTCCACGCAGCACCCGGGAACTCAAGCAGAAAGGCCGGGGCCAGCTCGCCACTCGCCTAAATCTCAGTACCTTCCCAAAAAATTACACACTACATCCAGTCCCCTGTCCCCAACGCGGCAGATGACATCTCTGAAGTAATCGCAGCTTCCGCTGTAATTTGTTGTTTTTTAGAAGATTTAATGACCCTCGTTTAAAGGCCCGAAGACAAGGACACTGCTGTCAGAACACAACCAAATCCCGTCCACCTCGTAGCGGGCTCGGAATAAACTTGAGGCTCCGGCAGGTGCTCGGGAGCTTCGCGTCAGCCCCACGGCAGAGCGGGGCCACGCGATCACGCGCGCAACTAAACCCAGCGATTTCGAGGTCATTAATTGAACTATAAACGATTAGGCACCGAGGCGGAGGCGGGTGATCCTGCCAACCGGACGACCTTGCGTAAAGGCTGCCGGCAGTGCCACCGGGCTGGGCTCGCTCCCCGTCTGCGAACACGGTCCCCCGTGTCCCCCGCCAACCAGCGCTGGGAGCCACAGCTGCCCCCCAGCACGGCGGGGACCCCCAGCA
>VUYV01000344.1:189786-228497 GCA_008711295.1 Anarhynchus alexandrinus
CCCCGGGCCCGGCCCATGGCTCCATCTAGTGGCACCGCGGCGCCCGGCCGGGCCTGGGGAAGCCCCGGGGCGCGGGTCAGCCCCGGCCGGCCCCGCCGGTTCTCCCGGCCGGTCCCTTCACCCCGCGTGCCCCGGCCCCGGGGGACAGACGTGTCACGGGCAGGGGAAGCCCCGGCCGGGAGCCAGCCCGCCACTCAGGCCCGGCCTGCGGCGCCGCCGGGGAGGGAGCCGGCAGCCCCGGTGAGGCTGCTCGGTGGCGTGGCCGTTCCCCCCGCCCGAGGTGCTCCCGGCCGCGGCCCCACGCGGGAGGGCGGCCGGTGGCCCCGCAGTGGCTCGGGAAGCGGCGGCCGTGTCCGGAGTGCTGCTCCGTCTTCCCCCCGGGGCCGGCGGGGGGCTTCGGGCAGAAGGAGCCTCTCGGTGCCGATCGGAGGAGCGGTGGGGAAAGCGGCGGCTCCATGGCTCCGGCCCCGGGGTGGCGGCTGGTGACCGGGGGGTTCAGGAGGAACTGGTCCCCCCGCGATGTCCCGCCGCAGGGCCGTGACCTCCTGCGGCATCAGCACCGACCCTGGACCGAGAGCCGAGGCGTGGAGCTGATCGCTGTCACTGCGGGACAGCGACACCGCGGGAAGAGGAGTGACGGGGGGCTGGTCCCCAGGTGGGGGGCAGAGGAAAGGGGAAGGGGAGGAAAGGGGACAGTAGCCATCAATAGGGTCACCTTTTCCCCCCCAGGACCGGGAGCCACAGGCTGGCCACTGGCCACTGTCCCCTCTTGGGGCACTGGGTGAAGCCATTTGGTTCCCCCCGGGGCTGCTCAGGGGGTTTGGGGGTCCGGGGCTGTGCGGGTTGGCGCAGACCTCCACCACCTCCTTGGAGAGGGCCAGGCTGGGGGGAAGGACCCCCTCCCCGAGCACTGCCACCCTCAGCATGGGGTGAGCCTGTCCCTGCCCAGGGCTGGGTGGGGGGCGAGTGGATGTGGCTGAGCCACTGACACCGTGGAGGAGAGCAGGGACAGCCCCCCGTGACCCCTGCTGTGCCCGGGAAGCTGCCCCGGGACCCCCTTCCTCCTCCTTCCCTCCTGCAGGCAGCGTCTGGGCCACAAAGGGTTACGCAAGGCACCCTGGAGTGACACCACTGCCACCAGCCCTGGAGCTCAGCTCCTTCCTGGTCGGATCCGAGACTCGGTGAGTGCCTGATCCTGTCCCCTGGGATCCCGGGATCTGCCAGCCCCGCTTCCCATTTGGAGACGGGGACCCAGCGCTGCTTTCACCTGGGAAACTGGCCATGCTTTGTCCCTCTCTGGGTGGCTCCAGGACCCGGTGACCCTCCTGGAGTCTGGCCCTGATGGCAGGGAGGTACCCCGGAGGGGATCCTGGGGCCCTGAGGTGTCACAGCTCCGTGCCCCGAGGGCTGGAGGGACGTGCCTCCATCCTACTGATTTACACCCCGGCTGGGTCAGACCCTTTTCCCAGGGCGGGGGGTCAGGATCAGCCCATCGCGATGTGGGTGGGATTGGGTTAGAGGAGCTTCTGGAGGGATCTGGGACCCCTGTCCTGCACGGCCAGGACCAGACAAGGGACGAGTGGTTTTGCAGCACTGGCTGAGACCAGGGACCCCGCTGATCCCAGGAAGGCTTCAGGGTCCCAGGTTGAGGACCCCTGTCAGCGGGGAGGTTGGGAAACAGGTTATGGGTGGTGGGGACGGGTGTGGGGCAAGGCTGGGGTGGGCAGGGTGCGTTGCTCTCTGATAAATAACCTCCCCACCCATTGTTGTCCCCATGGTGGGCATTGCTGGTGGTGTCACCCCAGGGCCAGGCACAGCCCCAAATCAGGGTCCTTGCAGTGGGACGAGCTGTCCCGGCGCAGCTCAGGTTTCATTTGGTATTAAAAACCCTGGGGGATGGCGGCCACAGTGTGTGCGTGGGGCGGAGTGGTGAGTGTGGGGCTCCCCGTGCTGCCGGTGCCCGGTGCTGGGCACGTCGGGCTGGGCCGTGGTCAGCTCTGCCCAGATACTGCCTCTCCCGGCGGGGCCATTTCGGGTGCGCGCTGGTTTCTGTCGGAAACCGGCCGAGCCGGCTCCTCCGGCTGCCAGCCTTGGCCTTTGGCTCGGGGCAGGCCCTCCGCCAGGTCCCCGGGCGGGGAAGACCGGGGACAGGACCGGGGCTTGGCGGCGCTGTGGGTGTTGCCTGTGCCGACTGGTGAGAGACGGGAGCTGCTGCCGTCCCCACGCCGTCCCCCCTGGCCCCAGGCTGCTGCTGCCCAGGGAGAGCCACGGGTGGCAGTGGGATGCAAATGTGTGGCTGATTTGTGGCCCCCCAGTGATGGGACAGCAGTGGGAGCTGGCTGGGGACAGTGAGGGACTGTGCTGGGTGGCAACAGGGTTGGCTCTGGCACCGCAGATGAGCCATCACCCCGGGGAGGGGGATGCTCTGGGTGCCCCATGATTGGGGTCCCTTGGACCTGTGGCTCATGCCGTGTCACCCGTGGGTGCCTGTAAGCGCTGACCAGCCAACACTGGTGACATGGCTGAGATGGGGTCCACCAGTTCAGCTCACTGATCATCAGGACACCACCCCACCACCGTGCTGGGGTCTCCTGTGTATTAACGGTCTCACAAGCACCAGCACAGGACCACAGGTGCCACCACATCAGGGTGTCCCTGCGTGTCGCCCACCGGCGGGTGGCGGGTGGGCACTGGGGCTGTTTTCGGCGACTCATGACGTGGAGTGGAAACCCGGACTCTGCCCTCCGCACGTGCTGGCTTGCAGCCCGACCGGCCGGGGCTATTTCTGAGGCTCGGGTGAATGATTACACCATCCCTCCCGGGGACTGCCGTGAGCTGGGTCACATTTCAGGGGCCCAACCGGCCGCTTCCGTGCGGCTCCGGCTGGGGGCTGGCGATGGAAAGCCCCCCGTGCTGGGGCTGAGCCGCCATGCTTGCCCCAGGGCTGGCTGCCCACCGCTGGCCCCGGGTCCCCCATGAGATCAGCATTGCCTGTGGCATCACCCATGGGACGGCAGCGCTCATCTCTGATGCCCCCGGTCCCGCTGAAGCTGCCCCACGGCCAATTCCCAAAGGGGCTGTGGAGGTTTCCAGCTTCCCGTGGCACCAACGTGGGGTGGCCCTGGCCGGGCTCGAGGGTGGCTGAGCCATGTTGGGGAGCTGGCATGGCCCCCGCCACGGCTGTCATGGAGTCCTTGGGCACCACGGGGCCACGCGGGTGCCATGGGACAGCGTGCTTGGGCAGCAAGGCCAGAGTGGCCAGAACTGTGGGCTGCGGCCACGGCAGAGCTGCTGGCCAATCAGAGACCCCAGAGATCTGCCATGTCAGAGCCATTGGCCAATCAGAGACCCCAGAGATCTGCTGCAGCAGAGCTTTTGGCCAATCGGAGACCTGGGAGATCTGCCATGGTAGAGCCATTGGCCAATCAGAGACTTTGGAGGTCTGCCATGGCAGAGCTGTTGGCCAATCAGAGACCCCAGAGATCTGCCATGGTAGAGCCATTGGCCAATCAGAGACTTTGGAGGTCTGCCATGGCAGAGCCACTGGCCAATCAGAGACCCCGGAGATCTGCCATGGCAGAGCCTTTGGCCAATTGGAGACCCAGGAGATCTGCCATGGTACAGCCATTGGCCAATCAGGTCCTGGGGAGACTTGTCACAGTACAGATATCAGCCAATCAGAATCCAAAGATGTGCCACAGCAGAGCTGTTGGCCAATCAGAGACCAGAGAGATGGACTGTGGCAGAGCAGCTGAGCCATCAGTGCCCGGAGAGATCCGCGGTGGGAGAGCCATCGGCCAACTGGATCTCGGGGTCCTGCCATGGCAGAGCTGCCAGCCAATCAGTGCCAGGGGATAGGGCTGTCGGCCAATCAGCACTGGGGAGATCTCCAGGCCCGGCAGTGCCGCCGTGGCCACAGCCCGTTGTGCCCGTGATGGGCTGTGCCTGTGCCCATGGCTGTGCCATGGCTGTGGCCGTGCCGTGCCTGTGCCACGGGTGGGACCAGGATGGGCGCTGGCAGCCCCGCGGTGCCTGGGGCAGGAGCGGGACGCGCTGTCCGGGGGCCACCGGGTGGGACAGGGGCGCATTTCAGCAGGCGATGGGTGTGGGTCTGTCCTCGCTGGTCAGAGGGGTGAGGACCTGGTGGTGGTGGTGGCATCATGCTGGGCTGTTGGTTTTTGCGTCCCCATCGCCCTGGAGAATGACTTGATGGTCTCCTTGGTGTGTGCAATGGCACAGATAAACCTTGGAGTCCCTGATCAAACGGGCTCCTTCCCGTCCCACCCCATGGGAAGTTGTGGGAGGCTCTGGGCCCGCTGTCCCCTACCCCGCTCAGGGATCCCACATCTCTCTGGGTTCACGCTGACATTTCCTCTGGGGAGGCAGGAGCCGGTGGAGGGGCTTCCCGAGCCCATCCCAGTCCAGACGGGACGTCACCCTGTCAGTCAGGCTTGTGTGCCCTAGGTGGAAAATGTTGGATTTGGGGAAAACCCAGGGAAACCAAAGGGTGATACCGGGGCACTGGTGCTCCTGAAGTGGTTTGCGGAGCTGCTGGCTCCGCTGTCATGCCGGAGCCCAGAACAGGCGAGTGGGAGGGCACCGAAGCAGCACCCCGGGGTCTGCCGGCTCCCAGGAAGAGGGAGGGGAGCGGGACTACGATGGCAGCGTGGGCAGGTGGTTCCAGCCATGGAGATGGGTCTTGACTTGCCCTGTATAAAACATCCCCTTCTGTGGACACAAGTCTGAGAGGACCGAGGTGGACCTCCCAAGGGGAAAATTTCATGCTGCATGGAGGCAGCTCTGGGTTTTGGAGCCAGCTCCCATGCGGGGCTACCCGGGGTGCAACACACTTGCGAGTCCCGGTGCCCCCGGTGGGTGTCCAGGTACTGTGGGGACTCTGTCCCCTGCACCCTCGTGGTCCCCAGTGCCTGTGGCTCAGCTTTGCTTCTGCTCTTCATTGCAGTCTGAAGCGGGATTGAGGAAGGGTCCAGCGGCTGCAAAGAGGAGCCGGAGCCGGTCTGCGCCCCCGGCTGCTGAGCAGGGGCTGCCGTGCCAGCCGGCTGCCGCGGTCGCCTTCCCTCGCTTGCGTTGGCTGATGGCCACCATGGAGGAGATGGTGATCTGGGAGCAGCACACGGTGACGCTGAGCAAGGTGAGCATGGCCCTGGGTGGCCGCAGGAGGGGACGGGATCTGTGGGGCCGGCTCTGCCTGACCCTTCTCTGTCCATCCCCACTAGGACCCTCAACGGGGCTTTGGCTTCGCTGTCTCCGGAGGCCGGGACCGTCCCAACAGGATGACCGGGGACACAGCGGTGATCGTTTCAGATGTGGTGTCCGGGGGACCGGCGATGGGCCGGCTCCAGTGAGTGTGCGGGGACGTGGGGACATGGTGGGTGCTCACTGCCAGTGGGGACGGGAAGAGCAGCGAATTGCTCCTACTAGGACAGGGCCAGCACGGCTGCCACCCTGCCTGGCTGGGATGGGGTCCTCCTGGGGCAACGGTTGCCCTCACCACCCCGCCAGCTCCCCCAGCTGCGGGCTGTGCCTGGGGCAGAGCCACAGCTGCATTTTCCCTCCCAGGAGGAAGGATCACATCGTGATGGTGAACGGCCTTTCCATGGAGAACGTTTCATCCTCCTTCGCCATCCAGACACTTAAAACCTGTGGCAAGATCGCCAACATCGTGAGTGTGCCCTGCAGCGGGATGGGGGCCGTCTCCCACTCCCCTATCCCACACACCCCGGGGTTCCTGTTTGGGGCTTGGAAATCGCTGTAGAAACATCTCCTGGCAGTGGCGGCTGCACCCACCATCCTCTCCTTCTCACTTTCTGCCTGCAGACACTGAAAAGACCGAAGAAAGTCCGCATCCCCGTGAGCAAGAGTAGCCCCGGGTCCCCCACTGTGCCCCAGCGCGATGACTCGGATGAGGACTACGGGTCGCACGGTGCGCATCCAGCCCTCCACCGCTCCCGGGATGACCTGGACCACAGCCAGGGCTACGACGGGGACTCGTCCAGCGAGAGAAGCTCTGGCCACCACCGGGATGACCGCCGCCACCACAAGCCAGTGTCCCGGAGCCGGAGGCGAAGCCAGGACAGCAGCCACTGGAGGCAGAGCCCCGGCAGTGGCTCGGATCGGAGGGGCTATAGCCGGCACCGCTCCACCAATGGCTTCGGCCACGAAGGGGACACCAATGGGCTGGCCCTGGTGTCGGGCTTCAAGCGGCTGCCCCAACAGGATGTGCCGATGAAGCCCATCACATCGGTCCTGGTGAAGCAGAAGCAGAACGAAGGTGAGGCCGTCCCGCTCCCTCTGTCCCTGGGTTTTGTCACCTGATTTGTGGCTGTGCATCCCCCCGGGGAGGATGCGATGTCCGGGTTGGTGCCAGGGTCTGGTGAGTGCACCAAACCCGCCTGGCCTCAGCCAGGTTGCAGAGCCAGGTTGCAGAGCTCAACTTTGGGGCTTGCTAGTGCCCCAAGGGGAGCCAGGGTGGGCTTGTGGTGATGGTGGTGAGGGGGGACCTCGAGGGGGACTTACATCTGCCTGTCTCTGGCACTGTCATGGGCTCTCTCTGGTGCAGAGTATGGCCTGAAGCTGGGAAGTCAGCTCTTCATCAAGCACATTGTGGAGAGCGGGCTGGCGGCGAAGGGCAGCTCTTTGCAGGAGGGAGACCTCATCCTGAAGGTACGGGGGCCCGTGGGGCGCGCAGCACTTGCTTGGGGATCTCATCTCCCCTCTTCCAGTGGCTCATCCCTGGCCAGCGTCACCGCAGGGTGCTCCTCTCGGCTGCCTGCAGAGGATGGCAGCTTGGCTGGAGGCAGCGGCATCTGGTGCCCGCGCTCTGCCCCGGCTCCCGAGCCATCACCAGCGACCCCGCCTGGGCTCTCGGGGACCAGCTCCCCGCAATGCCAAAGCTGCCTGGTTGAGGCAGCCCCGTGGTGTTCAACCAGGGACGGTGGCTTGTTCCACTGCCACAGCGGGATCACATCTGCCCCGCTGTCCCCATGGCGCGCGGTCCCCTGTCACGTGTGCGTGTCCCTGCCGAGGGAGCAGTCAGCCCGAGGAGCTCGGGTGTTCGGGCAATGTCAGGTGAAATGATGCTTAAAGTATTTGAGGAGGAGGAGGAAACAGGAGGGAGATGCTTCGTCTGCACACACGGGCCAGGCAGACCCGTGGCTGCTGGGAACTGGGGCTAAAGTGACTCTGGGGTAAACAGGGCAACAATCCGGTGGGAAAAGCTGCTGCACCTCGGGGAGATCACAGCCCCGTGGTCCGCTTGGGGCCTGACTCCCTGGCACCAGTGCGTGGAAGGACAGCGCTGGGCCAAAATCAAAGTAAAACTGAGCTTCAGGCAGTGTCTGCGGGGGTTCGCGCAGCTCCTGCCTCCACGCGGGGTCCCCCCGCAGCTAAAGGTGGGAGTTAATTAGCTTCGCTAATTTGTTTCCTCTGTGCAGCATGAGGCCCCACTGGGAGGAAGCCGGGAATGGGGACACGGGCCAGGACAGGCAAAGCTGCAGGAGCTGGGGCTGCGCTGGAGGGGCTGGGAAGGGAGCGGGAAGGCGGCAGTCGGAGCATCCCATGCGCGCGGGGCCTTCCTGGGGGCGGCTTTCCCGGGAGCGAATGCCCTGAGGCCTCCCGCTCTGCTCCCTCCAGATCAATGGGGTGGCCAGTGAGGACATGTCCCTGGCTGACACCCAGAAGCTCATCGAGCGGACAGAGGGGACCCTGACCCTGCACGTCCTCCGGGACCACCGGCAGTTCCTGGTCAACATCCCTGACATAGAAGACAGCCAGAGCGACAGCTCCCGGATGGACGGTGAGGGGACACGGTGATGGGGGGCCGGGGGCCAAATACACAGCACAGGGACTGGACGGTCACTAACACGTCCTCCCTCCTGTTGCTGCAGATATCTCCGACATTGACTCTGAACTGTCTCATCCGCCATCCCCCGAGACCTCCCCACGACCTCCAGCGGCTGCCAGGATGAATTCATCACCGTAAGCCCAGCTCTGTCCCCACGAGCCCCTCTTTCCCCCGTCAGACCCCCCTGTGTTCTCTGCCTGGTTGGAGGCGCTGGTTCTCCTCCATCCCGGAGCCAGTTCACCCTGGAGGTGGGACTGCCATTTAATCTCCAGCTTGCTCCACTGTCCCTGCTGCCCTCTTGGCACTGCCTGCCCTTGCCCATCCAGCGCCTGCCTCCGTGACCTGCCTAAATCCTGCCCCAACTTTGTTCCAGGGAGAGGAGACGACCAAACAGGGACCCTGCGGGTGACACGACCATGGATGATGCTCAGGGCCCTGGTGAGTGAGCTCAGATCGGGCCGGGGGAGCTCCGGGTTCCCGGGTGTCTCTGCTGTCCGAATCCCCCTGGCAGAGCTGCGCCAGCTCTCCCTGTGCCTCGGCTGTCCTGGCAGCGGCGCAGCCACCGCCGCCTCCTGGACCAGCTCTCCTTCCCTGCAGACCTGCTGGAAGCCGTGGAGGGGGATGGCTGCCATGGCCCCCACACCAGCCCCAGTGCCCGAGGTGCCCGCAAGGACGGGTACGTCTGCGAGAGGCGGTGGGGAGGGGCTGGGGGAGACAGGGAGCTGCTCTGGCACAGGGTTGGGGTCACAGGGCCGGTGACCCCCTGTGCTGTCCCCGGCATGTCACTGTCGGGCTGACCGTGGCTTCCCCCGTTGGCAGGTACAGCGCTGATTCCAGGGTCGTGCACTTCGTGAAGGCCAAGAGCGTCGGGCTGCGGCTGGCCGGTGGGAATGACGTGGGCATCTTCGTGTCGAGTGTGCAGGAGGGGAGCCCGGCTGACGGCCAGGGTCTCCGGGAAGGGGACCAGATCCTGCAGGTACCCGGGGCTGGAACGGCTCCAAACGCTGTTGCACCCGGACGGACCCCATCCCTCTTGGGTCTGAAATCCATCCCCCCGGGTTTGGATTTCTCCTGCTGGGCATTGTTTTGGGTCAGTGGTGGTGCCCATGGTCCGAACCCATCGGGTTGACTCTGTGGGCACTGCCTGAGTGGACAGTCCTGTCTCCAGCACCATGCTAATGCCCAGTGGGGTCCAGACACCACCTCAGCTGGCCCAGAGGCCCTCCCCAGGGCTACTAGGGGTTGTGGCAGGCACTTGGGTCACAGGGACCAGTTCCCTCTCCCACCCTGTACGGGGCATTGCTGTCCCTGCGACCCCCGCTGGGACCCACACCCTTCGTCCCGCCGGTGGGGCCGTGTCCAAGTGCTTTTCCGTGGCAGGTGAATGACACCAGTTTCCAGAACCTGACCCGTGAGGAGGCTGTGGAGTACCTCATGAAGTTGCCGCCGGGCGAGGACATCACAATGTGGACCCAGAGCAAGCAGGACAGTGAGTGATGACCGGCCTCATCCTGGGCTTGTGCCTCTCCATCCTCTGTCTCTCCTAAGCAAGCATCAGAGCTGCTGGACTTGCCACGGCTCTTTCTGCCCCACAGGGTGGTCCTTCTTCCCTGCATCCCCTTCCTCCTCCTTCTCCAGAGAGGTGATGGGATGGGACCAGACCATCCTGGTCCCGTTTGTGCCTTGGCATCCTGGAGCACGGGGGCTTTCTGGCACTGTGGCTCAGCCTGGGGGAGGCCAGTGTGTGCTGGGGGGGTCAGGTCCCGCTGTCCCCAGCATGCCTGAGAGAGCCATGGGAGGAAAAGGTGTTCCCAACGCCCTCCTTAGCAGCAAGGGCTACCATGGAGGCTCCCGGCCCAGCCCAGCTCCTTCCCAAATCACTCCAGCGTCTTCCTCCTCAGCCACCTCTTCTCCTGATGGTCCCTCTCACCCTGGGCTCCAGTTTACAGGAAGATGATCTCGTCCAATGTGGGCGACTCATTCTACATCCGGACGCACTTTGACTTTGAGAAGGACACACCGTCGGGGCTAAGCTTCGTCCGTGGGGACGTCTTCCACGTGCTGGACACCATGTACCGGGGCAGGATGGGGAGCTGGCTGGCTGTGCGCATGGGCAGGGACCTGCAGGAGCAGGACAAGGGTGTCATCCCCAACCGGAGCAGGTAGGGATGGAGCCAGGAACGGCCCCAAGACGAGCAGAGCCAAGGGGTGGCTCCCCAGTGAGACGGGGACATGGATGGTGGGCCCAGTAAGAGGCAGGGCAAGGGCTGATGGAGCAGTGGTGGGAAGTGTGAGCCGGTGAAATCCCTTCTCAGGGGTGATGAGGCAGCTGATGCTTTGGTTGTGCAAGGTCCCAGAGGGAAGAGGCTACCAGAGCCTCATCTGGCTGTGCCACAGAGCGGGGATGCTGGCTTCTCCTGTCCCGCTCCTCGGAGCCCAGAGAGACAAAGTGGGGGGTAAATCTGGAGGCTCCAGCTCCTGAGCCCTTTCCCCTCCCAGGGCTGAGCAGATCGCCAGCCTGGAGTCGGTGCTGAAAGCCACATCTGGTGCCAACCCCTCTGGGGCACGGGCCGAGTTTTGGAAGCTGCGGGGCCTGCGGGGTGCCAAGAAGATGCTGCGGAAGAGCCGGGAGGACCTGTCTGCGCTCACAAAGCAGGGCCACTACCCGCCATACGAGAGGGTGGTCCTGAAGGAAGGTGAGCACCAGGGCTATGTCCCCATCACCCAGACACGCTCAGGGGACATCGGCCCCAGGGCTGCCCTGCTGTGGGTGCTGGTGGGCTCAGCTCTTCTGGGAAGAGCGGGGCAAGTCCTAGGCCCATGTGCACCTCGAGGAGTCAGGCTGCACGCCTGGGTACTGCGAGCTCGGCCCTCGTCCCCAGCCTCCCTGAGCCGGTCTGTCTTCTCCCCACAGCCAGCTTCAAGCGGCCGGTGGTGATCCTGGGCCCCATCGCAGACATTGCCATGCAGAAGCTGAGCACAGAGCTGCCGGAGCTGTTTGAGATCGCCCGTAAGTGCCCCCCACACCAGGGAGAAATCATATCCAGCAGCCAGACCCTCAGTGTCCAGGACGTGTGGGAACTCTTTACCTGCGGCTGTCCCAATCCTGCCTCATTGCACCCTCCCCGTGACACCCCAACGTGTTCCTGGACTCATTCACGCTCTCCCCATGCATCATGATACCAGTGGGGCCCCAGACATGTCCCCCCCTTGAGGGACACAGCCCTGGGGCAGGGCGCAACCAGCCTGGGGCTGGCGGAGATGCCATGTCTCCCCCAGCCGCTCTCACACCATGTCTCCATGTCCTACAGCGAGCGTGCCCCGAGACGGGGCATCATCCAAGGTCATCAAGTTGGACTCTGTGCGGCAGATCGCAGAAAAGGTGAGAGACCTTTCCCGTGTCCCTGAAGTGGGGTGGGCCTGGGGGGAAGCCCACGGCCTCCGTCCCTGTCCCCAGTGGGGCTGATGGCCATGCCCTGCCCCAGAACAAGCATGCCCTGTTGGACATCACACCCTCGGCTGTGGAGCGCCTCAACTACGTGCAGTACTACCCGGTGGTGGTGTTTTGCGAGCCTGAGAGCCGGCAGGGCATCAAAGCCATGCGCCAGTGGCTGGCACCCGACTCTAGAAAGAGCTCCCGGCGCCTCTACGCCCAGGCCAGCAAGATGAAGAAGTACTGCAGCCACCTTTTCACTGCCACCGTCAGCCTCAGCGGCAGCAGCAACACCTGGTACGAGGCGATCAAGGACATCATCAGGACGCAGCAGAGCCAGCCTGTTTGGACAGCCGCAGAGCAGGTATGGGGCACGAGGTCCCTGCGGCAAGGCTCAGCCTGCTGGGGCTGCAGCCAGGCAGGTGACGGGGCCACGCACCGGTCCCCCGACACCTGGGGTCCCCACCCACAGGCAGATGTGGCAGTGGAGGACAGTCTGGACCTGCTGAACCCACCGAGTACAGCGGCCTCAGGCTACCTGACCTGCGACAGTCACGCCAACAGCGACTACGACACGGACGGCGAGACAGGCGCCTACACTGATGGCGAGGATGCCTACGACCAGCCTGGACTGGCACGCTCCTCCGAGCCAGCGCACACGTCCGTAAGCCATGGCCTGAACGAGCAGGTGAGTCCACCATACTGGTACAAGGGGCTGGTGGGGCAGAGGGGGGTGGCACAGTGCCTGCTTATGGGGGGCTAATTCCCATCCCCTGTGGCACAGGCAGTGTGTCACCTCCAGCTGCTTCGCATCCATGCCCAGCTCTGGTTCCCCATGGAGGAACACAGCCCAGCCCCAGGCTGGGGCACAAATCCCACCCCTACCTCTGACCCCTCTGTCTCTCTGGTCTTTCACAGGCGACCGAGCAGCAGCGGCGGGGCCAGCGGGGCCAGCGGAGCCAGAGCTACGACAGCATCAGGTACCCTGCGCAGCGGGGCCAGCCGGGGGGTTAACGCAGCCAGCCCTGGGGCTGGGACAGGGCCTGCGGAGGCTTCGGGGGCAGCTTTGCCTGCCCTGACCCTGCCTAGCAGGGGACTGTCTCTGTCACCCAGCCCAAACGGGTGGCAGAGGCATCACCGCAGCTTCTCATCCCCCAGGGAATACGAGCATGATGCTGTGAGGAAGAGGTTCACACGGGCCAGGGATGACTCAGACCAGGACGAAGGCTACGAGTGGGGCCCCGCTACAGATGTGTAGCAGCACTGCTGGCCCCTCTCCCACTGGGCAGCCGGTCCCCTTGGGCCAGCCCTGCCAACAGCCCCAGGCCACCGGGTCCACGTGACAGTCCAGGTAGTGCCATGCAGCACCCCACAGCCAGGCTGGGCTGGGCCTAATCCTGCTGTACCCATCACTAGCCAAGAAGCAGCACCAAGTGCCTCCTTCTCCCTTTTGGCCATGGTCTATGCTGCTGGAATAAAAGGGATATTTTGATCAGGACGGGCTGGTTCCATGCGTGCTAGGTGGCAGCACGCAGGGGAAACCCATGCAGCAGTATGGCCTTGCTGGATGCGGCTGGACACCCTGCCTGCCCCGAGAGGCAGCGGGGCGAGAACCAGGCTTGGGTTGTGCCAGCATCTGGCACCGCAGCAGGCTCAGGGTGTGCATCCCAGAGCTGAGCCTCCTCTGCTGCAGCCCAGCCAGGGCTCCTGAAATGCAGCCTCCCATGTTCCTCAAAACTTTTATTTTTTACATCAACCAAGCACACGGGCAAAGTCAGGTCCGCACTGCCTGCACTGTGGAGACCCAGAAACAACATGAAAAGACAACATCACCAGGGGGTGGTCCTTGCGGCCCATGACCCCAAGCTCCCCGGGATGTGGGACTGGGTAGTGCAGTGTTCCCTTTTGCTGTGCCAAAGGACAGCCCCGAGGGCTGTGACCCAGGGCCCCGGCAGGCTGGGGCCGGGCTGTGCGTGCAGAGCGGTTAAAGGCAGCACTAGGAAAAAACAGAGGTAGTTTCCCAGCTCGGTGCAACAAGTCTGACAGGGAGTTCGTTTGCATCCCCGACAGGCCCCTGGCAAAGCCAGGGAGGAAGAGCAGGTGTCAGGGGTGCTGCTGCCCTTAAGGCTGAGTCTGGGAGCTGCTGGCTGTCCCTCAGGGGTGCCAGTGTGCACCCACACACTGGTGCGCAGGGTCAGCGCTCCTCCAGGGCCGTGCTCGGGCGAGCCCCAGAGCTGTGCTTCCAGCACCATCCCCACACGGGGAAAGGCACCGTCGGTGAGTGTAAAAGCATCTGTGGTGACTAAATGGGGTGACCTTTCACGCAGGGTCCCCTCTCCTCCTGCCAGCACCAGGCCAAGGTAAGGGACCCAGTGAAGCAGCGGGACAGGCACCATGCAGGCACTGTGAGGCACGGAGGGGTGAATGGAGGGGGAGGAGGTGCCCAAATCGTGGCACCATAGGCCTGGACACTGCTCAAGCTGGGTATCAGACCCCCAGAGTCTCCCACTGTGTCCTGAGTAAAACCAAAGAGGTGCAGGATTAGGCCCTGCTGGGGACCAGAGGGCTCCGATGAGGGCGCTGGGCAGGAGGCAGAGCCTGTCCTGCCCTCGTGGCCCCGGGCTCACTCCTGCCTGGCCCTGGGCATGCACAGCAACAGCCGGGCACGGCCAGCGGCTCAGAGGAAGATGGGCTGCTCCTGCCCGGTCAGTAAGCGGTACGTGGAGGCCGGCATGGTCTTGATGTGGACCTAGGCAGAGACACACAGATCAGCTGGAAGACACCAAACCCCGGGATGGAAGGTGCTGGTGCCAAACTCTGAGCCCAGCCTGCTCTGCGTGCAGCCGCAGCTGCCCTGCGGCACGGGGGCCCTGGCGTCACCCAGCCCGGCCCCGGCTCACCTCGCTGACCGCCTGCGTGAGGATCTGGATGATCTTCTCATGGGGTGTTGCCACCACACTCTGCCCATTGATCTCAATGATGCGGTGCCCCACGCGGATGCCGCCTCTCTCTGCGATGCCCCCACGCATCAGACTGCAGATCTGGGGAGCCGGGAGCACTGGTAAGATCAGAGCTGTGCCCACAGCCCAGGGCTATGCGCAACCAGCCCCCTAAGCCCGCTCAGCCATGCAGGCTCCGGGCAAGAGGGAGACTTGGGTGCTGTCTCCACCAGCCCATGGGCATGCAGTGAGGGCAGGGATGTCCTTTTGCATTGCTGCCACCAGAGCAATGTGCTAAGCTGTAGGGTGAGGGCAGCCCCCAGGCTGTTGTTCCCTCAGGTGACGGAGAGCTCAGCTCCCCCCATCCACCCATCAAACCCTCCTGCTCCCATCAAGCCTGGGCTGCAGAGCCAGAGCTTCTTGCTGGGGTGGCAGCTCCTGTGTGCCTGTGGGGTAACTGCATCTCCAATACTATTGGGAGCATTGGTCGGTGCATGATACAGCCATGCCACCCCCTCCACTGCCCACCCCTCCCAGCAACTCCTGCAGGTCCTGGAAATGCTCGTCTCTGCCTTTCCAACGCAGCCACTGTGCAGCCCAGAGCAGGGAGTGGCTCGGGCACTGGGGACAGCAACACACGTCACTAAGGTCACACCAAGAAAGCCAGGAAGAAACCACCACCCCAAAAGCAAACAGCTAAGGAGCACTAGGGAGACAAATCCAACCGCTGTTGCTGCAGGTGAGCTACAAAGAGCCTTTTGCTGTGGCACAGCAGAGCCCTGCGAAACCTCAGCCCTGGCAGGCACAAGGAGCGCTGGAGCTGCGCGCTCATCCATGCAGACACAGCCAGAACCGTGTATCCCTCTGCCAGATGGGCAGCTGAAGCCCTCGACTGACCCTAGCCTAGCTTTGCTCCCATCCCCGCGGGCACTCACCACGCCGTTCTCAACACAGAAGCCCAGCTGGTACTTTGAGTCGGGGCGCCGGATGACAGCTGTAGTGACAGGAGGACAGTGCACGATGTTCAGCGTCACCTCTGTCTGGTGCTTCAGCTCCTGGAAGATGGGATGGGGCTTTGTCAGACTTTGGAGAGCTATTTGGCGTGGTTGAGAGGGGCCACACAGTCATGTTGCTCAGGAGGGCTGAGGATTAGCAACCTGTTTTCAATGGGGAAACTGAGGCACACACAGGGATACCGCCATGCTCAAATTCAGGGAGAAGAACTTATAAATCCTGTTCAAAACGTCCCACTCTGTCCCTGAGGCCACACTGTCCTTGCTTTCAGCTTCTTCCTGCCCAGGAGGTAGAAGATGCAACAGGTTCCCTCCAGGACAGGTGCCTGCCTCCTCACCCACCCTCCTCCTTGGGCAGGGCCCTGCCCGCACCCTGCCACAGCAAGTTTAGTCCCCAGCTTTGTCCCTGCGTTATCACATCCCCTCCTCCCAAGCACTCAGAGCAGGACTGTCACAGCCCACAGGACAGGTATTGCCCGCCTCCCCCTCCCCTGCCCCCTTAGCCGCCTATCACCTATCTGTCCCCAAGCCGGGAGCATCGGGGGGACCCCCAGCATTATACACTCCCAGATGCATTCAGGCCGGTGCCTGTCTCTGCCAGCACCTGCCCTCCTGCCAGGGTGGAGGCAGGAGGCCACCCCGCGCGCAGCCCCGGCTCACCCGGATGATGCTCTGGCAGGTGGTGAGGGGCAGCCCCACCAGACTCGTCCCATTGACGGACATGAGGCGATCCCCGATGCTCAGCTCGCCCGACCGCTCCGCAGGGCCCCCGTGCATCAGGTTGGCGATGACCACTGTGGGCAGGATGGAGCCCCAACCTGACTCCACGATGGCGATGCCCAAGATCTCCCCCTTCTGCTTCCGGATGCAGACCTGTGGGAGGGCTCAGATGGGTTACGGTCACCAGAGCTATGGGCCATGTGTCCCAGCTGCAGCATGGCTGTTCTAGGCTGACAGCCAGCTGGGACAGGGCCCAGCTTTGTAGGGAGCAGCTCAGCTGCTCAGGGAGCCGTGGAGGGGACAACACAGAGGTGCCAGCAGGTACCCCACACTGTCTCCACTCCTCCAAAGCAGCGCTTACATCCTTGCAGTTCTCCTGCCGGGAGAAGTGGGTCAGCTCTGCATTGTATTGCTCCTGGTCCTCGAGGGCACGGCTGTACTGGCGAGGAGTCAGCTCACTTGGGTCGATGCTGTTGGCCTCCAGGAAGCGTTGGTAGGCTACACCGAACGCTTGCCCAATGGCCTGAGCGATGATCTGGGCCTGGGGAAAGAGGGGTTGTTCTTGCCCATGGCTCAGGACCAATGGCCAAACTGGAGCTGCCAGCGTCCTGCAATGCCCAGCACAGGCACTGTCTGGGGAGCTCCAGGGCATCCTGGCTCCTTCTCTGCCCGAGTGGGCCCCTTTATGGTGTCAATCCTCCCCCCTTTTCAGCTGGGCAGAGGTGCTAAGGCTGGGCTCCTTCCCCCTCTCTGTGCTAGTCAGGAGCCCCCAGCACAGAGACCCAGAGCACCCTGTCATTACAGCAGGACAGATCTCAGGACCCCAACGCCACCCTGTCCTCCGAAGGGACTTATGTGTCGCCTCACATCAGCTGAGTGGAAGACATGGCAGATCATCTTGTAGAGCCGCTTCTCCTCTGCCACCTCCGATCGCTGAGGCAGTTTCCGGCGCGCCATGAGCACCACGAGGGAGCCGATGTCGGCGATGTAGGAGATGGTCTGGAGGGAGTGATCCATCATGGCCTCCTGGCAAGGGGGACATAGGCAGAGATGTTCAGCCCTCCCTGGCCTGATGGACCCCAATGGCAGCCTGTGAGCCAGCCAGGCACCACCACAAGCAGGAAAGGTTTGGGTTTAAATGCCACCGTGCCAGGACACAGCTCAAATGCCTGGCATACGGTGGGGAGAAACCATGTCTACGCTAAAAGGTACAAACAGCTCCTTTGATCCAGGACTCATCCATGTCCCTGGGTGCTGCTGGGGGACAAGACAGCTCTTCCCTCTTACTATAAAGCAGCAACTAATCCTGAGGTAAAGAGCTACAGAAATTTCAAGCCTACGTTCTCTGGAGCTTGGTCTGGTTCCCAGCAGCTCCCGCAAGGTGCGGTTTGCATGAGAAGCCTCATGCAGCCATGCAGAGAGCCAAGGAACACGACACGCCTGTGTGGGATGGTTGCGGAGTGACATGTCTCCTCCCAGACACGTGTTCTTGCCCGTTGGCCATCCTTGGGCATGGCTCCACTGGCGTGGGTGCAAAGCAGAGATCCCAAGGCCAAATAGCAAGGTTTCAGTAGCCCCAAAGCCATGCAGGTGCTCCTGTTCCCCGCTCACCTGCGTGTCAGCCGTGAGCACCTTGATCCTCTGTGTGGAGACAAACAGATCCACCTCTGTCATGGGCTGGGACTCTCCCTCCGGTGCCTGTAGAACAAAACGCCCAGGAGAGGTCACTGCTGCTGCCAGGACTCCTCTGGGTCCCTGCCCCACAACTGGAGGTCACCCTGGGCAGGTCCCGAGCACTGTCCCATGCCCATGGGGGGCCGGGCTGTGACAGGCTGGTGGCAGTCATGCCCCCCTACCCTCCTGCACCTTGATCCTGTCCACCGCCTCCTGGGCCTGTGCCATGCGGACGCTGGTTGGGGGGTTCCTCTCCGAGACCAGCTGCGTGGAGCCCAGGTACTTCGCCACAAAAATCACACCATCCAGCAAATCCTCCGGGTCGCAAGGGCCTGGAACTGAGGTATTGGGAAGGACTAAGCAGGGGCTGGTCCCCCCACCTCTAAAAACTGGGGGTACCAACTCCTACTCCCGATTAGTTGCATTCCTACAGGTGGCAAAGCAACTCAGCGCTTGGGAGACAGGCTCCTGGCATCACCAGGGGACCAACTCTGATCTGAGGCTGCTTCCCCCTTCCCTCGGGCACCCCCTGGCATCCCTCTTTCCCCCTTCCCAAGGCTGAGCATCCTCCCTCCCTGATCCCCGAAGCACCCCCATTTGCTCAGCAAAGGGCGAGCTGGGATTGAACGAGCCACCCAGAGTCTGCAGCCACATTACCAGCCTGCGTGGGTGCAGAGCCGGGTGCTCCCTCCCTGGCTGGGACCCATGGCCACCCCACTGCATTCAGGGTTAGAGCAAGAGGCGGTGGGTCAGGACTCCTGGGTGCTCCTTACTGCTCGAGCACAGAAGCAACTCACCCTCTTTGAAGGCAGGGCAGGAGGACGGGGGTTCCCTGTTCTGCAAAGCAACGAGAGAGCAGGTGAGGCTCTGGCTGGGATCCCAGGGATCCAGCCTGCCCACCCCACGGCCAGGCTGCCCCTGGAACACCAGGACAATGAGGGCAGAGCATCCTAAGGCTGGGAACGGGGTGGGGGGTGCGGGGTCCTAAGGCTGGAGGCTGTTTGGACCCACCAGCCTCGTCCCCAGAGCGTGCATGGATCAAACAACCATGCAAGTATCCCACCCCATTCAGGGCGGCAAGAACCAAAGCCAGTACCGAAGGTCTTGTCTGGACATCCCAGCAGCATGAGGCCCTGTAAAACCCGAGGAAAAGACATCCCTGGCCCCTGTCTGCCCCCACCCAAAACCCCACGAGGGAGCAGAGCCAACGGGCACGTCCTGGCTCCTGCCGCACCCCATGCGCAATGAACTCACAGTCACGCTGCCTTGGGCTGGCTGCTCTGCCTCCGGGGCGGGAGTGGGAGGAAGGGTCACCCAGGCCGGCTCCAGGGAACTGTCCCGATTGCTCTCACAGGCAGAGTTGACCTCGCAGAGCCCCTCTTGATAATACCAGCCACCACAAGATCCTTCCTCTGAGCTCTCTGGCCCCCCCAGCCCTTCAGATGTCTCCACAGCAGCTGGTTCCTCCGGAGCCTGCAGCATCTCCAGGTTGGTCCCAGCCAGGATGTCGGAGCGGGCCAAGGGTGTCTCAGCGCTGGCCTCAGGCAGCCCCCCCTCATAGCACAGGAGGCTCAGCAAGTCCTCCCGGTCAGCCTCAGCAAAGAGCAGGCCATGGCAGGGCCGTGAGCAGGCTGAGTGCTGGGCACAGCAGGGCCGTGTCTCCAGGCCTCGGCCCGTGGCCACATGCAGCGGGCAGGGCCGGCACTTGCCCTGGCACTGCCCGTAGCTCTGCCGGGCCTGCTGTGGGGCTGTGCTCACCGGAGAGGCTGTGCCAGTGCTTGCAGAGGGCAGCACGCCCTGTTCTGAGGTGGGCGAGCGGTCACAGAGGTTGGGGTCGAGGGTTTTGAGCTGGACCAGCAGACCCTGGATCTCCGAGGGTTCGTCCTCTGGGTCCTCAGCCCACTCAGCCCTGCCCGGGTGGGCGCTAGCCTCAGGGGCCTCATCCAGCTCCATGCCCGTCAGGTCTCCACTGCTGAGGGCTCGGGGGTGTTCTGAGCCCTGAGGGGTGCTCCCAGTGCTGGATTTCCAGCCAGTGGAGCCCCGCGGCCCCGCAGCCCCTGCCTCCTCATCCGTTTCTCTGCCCAAGTCCCGGCAAAGCTCGGCTTGTCCGCCCGCACCTCCTCCAAGGTCCGAGGCTGAAGCAGGCCCCGAGCTGGGCCCCAGAGCCCCCCGCTGGCTCTCGGAGACGGGCAGGTCCTGCCCGGAGCCGCAGCCAGGGCGCAGGGTGACAAGGCGAGGCTCACCCGGCTGCCCGGCACCCACCCGGCGCGCAGGGGCGCCGGGCCGCTCCGTGGGTCCTTCCTCCGTGTCCATGGCCGGCGGCTCCGGGGCCTCGTCACCGCCGAGATCAGGGGCGGCGGGCGCAGCCGCCTGGAAATCCATGCTGCTCTCCATGACCTGGCTCCGGCCGCAGCGCGGGGAGAGCCCCGGGCGGCGAGAAGGTGCGGGGGTGGGCCAGGGCCAACCCTGCCGGCACCAGCTCTCCCCACCGGGGCCAGTCCGGTATGTGCGGACTCACCCGCTGCCGCCGCCGTCCCGGGAGGAGACGGCCCCACCGCTGCCGAGGCGTCCGCGGCGTCCGCGGCTTCCGGTTCCGGTTCCGGGAGAACACCGCGCATGCGCGGTTCGGCCCTGCCCCTTCCCGGCGTGCCCCGCGGCGCCCCAGCATGGCGGCCTGGGTGCTGCTGCGGGCGGCGCGGGCGGCGGCGCCGGGCCCGGCTCGCGGCTACGCCAAAAAGCCGGGTGAGCCTCGTCCCGCCGGTGCCCCCGGCCCCGGGGCTGTCCTGCGCCTCTCTGCCCCCGCCCTCGGCCCTGTGCCCCCCCGCCTCCCGGTCCTGCGTCTCCCGGGCCCTCCCCGGTGGCAGCCCGGTCCCTCCTCACGGCACCTCGTCTGCGTCCCCCCTCCCCGGTGCTGCTGCGCCCCGCCGTGCCCCTGCTCCCGCTCCCGGCCCATGCTCCCGTCTTTTACACTGCATGCGTCTCTGTCCCTCCCTCACATCCCCGCTGTCTTGACCGTGCCCTTCTCCCCGCAGCTATGAAGTCCAAGGGCAAGAGCGTGCAGAAGGAGGGGCTGCAGGGGCCGGAGGTGTGCACGGACCCCGCCATGCTCGCCACCTACGCCATGGGGGTCAATTACTTCAAGGACGGGCCGGAGGTAGCCCTGAAGCCCGACTCCGAGTACCCTGACTGGTAGGTGGTGCCCAGCTCCCTTTGCTGTGTGCGGTAGGTCCCCGGAGGTGCCTCTCTGGGGTGCCCGGCCCTGCAGAGGTGCCATCCTGGAGGCACAGGCAAGTGTAGGAGAGACAGCGAACTGTTCTGGGGGGAGGAAAACTGCCTCTCTGCAGCCCAGGGACTATCCCCGAGGGCCGGGGAAGGAGAGCAGGCAGCACTGTGGATGTGGTGGGTGAGGGATCTGCACGTCCTGGTCACGTCCGTCGCTTGTCCTGTGCTTGTCCCTTTGCCCTCCGTGCTGCAGGCTCACATCCTCTGTGCTCGCCCCCAGGCTCTTCGAGATCCACCTCGGGCCCCCCAAGAAGCTGGAGGAGCTGGACCCTGACTCGATTCAGTATTGGAGGCGCCTGCGGAAGTACAACACATGGCACCGCAACAAGTTGAAGAAGGGCAAGAAGCTGTAGGCGCTGCAGAGCTGGGGGCATGGGGGCTGCCCTGAGTGCCAGCGCATGTGGGGCTGGGACCAGGTCCTGCTTTCGATCTCTTCTTCTTGCTGTAAACTAGTAATAAATCTCTGGTGAGACTGATACCTGTTAAGGAGGCTGTAGCAAACTCAGGTCGTCAGTGAGCTCAGTGCCGGGGGCTGCTGAGGGGCTGAGGCAACTCAGGCCACAAATTCTCAGTCTATTTGCTAAAACAGAAGCTTAGTTTTTTGCTTGTCGAGGGAGTCTGCGCCGCCAAGTGGGTCCTGCTCCCTGCTCTGTCACAGTCTGCACTGCAACGGTCGGGGCTTAAGGGCCCCGCGCAGGGCATGTAGTGGGTTTGGGGTGGGGAATGACTCCACTGGTGTCGCTGTGCCCCCTGGGGTTGGGCTTTGGGGCCTGAGCAGCCTGTGCTCCCCAGGGGCCGGAGGATGCTGCTGCAGGGCTGTGGGCGAGGTGAGGGGGGAGAGAGCGTCCCCTTGCAGTGCCACCCCCACGCCACACTCTCGCTTCCTCCTCCGGCAGTGGGGGAGCGGCAGCTGCTGGGACGCCCGGCCTGGCTGGGCTGTGTTGTGAAGGCAGGGTCTTTCCCACAGCAAGGGGCCTCGCTGCCCTGTCCCTGCCTGTTCTCGGCCAGCTCCGGCCTGGCAGAGCCCAGCAGCTTCCCCTGGGCCTCAGTCCTGCCCGTGCGTTGGGCTCCCCTGGCTCAGGGATGCCCCTATTCCCTTGGTTCATCTCTGGGACTCGCTGCCCTGCAGCTCCTGCCTGACCTCGAGTTGGGCTACGGGGACAAAGCAGCCACCTGCAAGGTCCTCCTGCAGCGAGGAAGGGGCGATGGAGCCGCTGCCCGGCCCAGCAGCATCCACAGTGCCCCTTGCCCTGGGGCTGAGGCCGGGGGCCGTGCCCGGTTCCCCCAGGGGGCTGCGGGGCAGCCTGGTTGGCAGCTGCAGGGGCAGCCTGGTTGGCAGCTGTAGCGCCAGCGCGCCGCGGCACAGGAAGTGACAGAGGAAAGCAGAAGTGCCGTGCTGCAGCGCGGGGGGGGGACTCGGGGAGATTTTGGGTTGAACCTTCATTTCCTCTGCGTGCGGCTCGGTGCGCACCTTCGGAGCTGACGGGGCTCAGGCCGGGCCGTATCCAGCGGTGAGTGCCCTGTCCCCGCCGTGCCCGTCCTGCACCTTGCCCTCCCCTCGCCACCCCCCAGCATGTCCAACCCCCCAAATCCAGCAGCAGGTGAGCAGAGGGGTCACCCGAGTCCCTGCCCTCCGTCTCACAGACCCCCCTGCTCGGGTTTGTGTCAGTCAGCCACCACGGATGGCTTGGTCCTGGGGACGAGTGCCCACCTGGGGTGGGTTGGTGGGGAGGGATCCAGGGGGAGGAGGAGGAGGGACCCTGTTCCTGGGTGCTGCCCCCGTGCAGGGTGATTCATGCCATGCTCGCCTCGCTGCCGAAGCCTTTGCCAGGGTCAAGGGGAGCTGAGGCAGGTCCCAGCCCCAGGACCCCCATGTACCATCCCCTAAACTCTCCACGGGCTCCACATGGTGGCCCAGCAGGGCTCGTGCTGGATCCAGAGCCACCACCTGGGGGGGCCTGGTGATGGCGAGGGGGCTGCTGCTGACCCACTGGGGTCTCTGCCAGAAAGAGAGGGGTCCCTGGGCTCAGCCCTCCGTGATGGGCCCTGTTGTCTGTGCCCCCTGAAAGGACGGGGAAGGTGACAGGGGACATGCCCTCTTTCCCGGCCCTTGGACCCCATCTGGTGAGGGTCCCTGTCCTGGGGCCGGGCTAACGTGGCCCTGACTCCTTGCCTGAGGCTGGGGGGTGAGTGGGGTCCCCTGTGCCACTGTCACGGCTCTTGTCCTCCGGGCGTGGAGGGGGAACTTGTGTCCTTCCTGGCTGGCTGCTGGTGGCCGGATCCAGCAGTGCTGCCCAGCTGGCTCCCAGCACCTTCCCGGGGTGGCCAAACCCCTTCTGGGGTGACCCAACGCTGGCAAACTCATGCTGGTGCTCTCCCTCCCGAGCCACCTTGTGCCCAGCAGTGTCCAGCGGGGTGCAGGTGCCTGTCACCCGCTGATGGCTCGTCCCCTCCACGTCCCCAGGCAAGAGGCGGCAGGGCTGGGACAGGATGGGGGACTGGAGCATGCCCATCAGCTCACTGGGCGAGGAGGTGGTGGCCCGGCTCTGCGAGCTCCTGGATAACGCCGGCCGGGGCTGGCGCAAGCTGGCTGAGGTGGCCGGGACGGAGAAGCGCTTCAAGTGCAGGTAGGGGTGGGAGGGCATCTCTGGGGGTCCATCCCCCACGGGGTGACAAAATGCTGGTGGGCACAGCCCTGCTATGGGCTGAGTGAGGGACACACAGGTCCCTTGGCCACACCATCATGGCCAGAGCCTGGGCTGAGGGCACTGCCGAGTCCCCCGGTAGGGTTCCCCATTCTCCCGGTGCGGGAGGTTGGCTGCGGCGCTGAGCACTGCGGGTGCCTTGCAGCGCAGAGGAGCTGGAGATGTGCTCACTGAAGGTGCTGGAGCCCTGTGGCAGCCCCACGCAGTGCCTCCTGCAGCTCCTGGCCGAGCGCGACTGCACCCTCAAGTACCTGCTGGGCTGCCTGGAGAGGATGGGGCACACGCAGGCCTGCCAGGTCCTCAGCAGCGCTGGTAGGGATGAACAGTAGGGTCCCACAGGGCCTGGAGAGGCGCATCGGGGGGCTGCAGAAGGAAAGCAGGGGGAGATGAAGAGCAGCTCTTCCTGCTGGTGGTCTTGCTCTGGGTAGCAGGGGCCCGGGCAGGGTGGGATGGGATGGGTGCAGTAGGGTGGGATAGGATGGGATGTGGTGTGCTGGGATGGGGGGGGTGGGCAATGGGATGTGGTGAGACAAGAAGGGATGGAACAGGGTGGGGTGGGATGAGACGGGGTACGATCGGACAAGATGGGATGGGGTGGAGCAGAGTGGGTTGGGATAGGATGGAACATGATGAGATGGGTGGTGGTGGCACTGAATGGGACAAGGTAGGAGGAGACGGTTGGGACAGGACAGACGGGTGGGATGGGACAGGGTGTGATAGGATGGGGTGGGATGGGATGTGAGAGGACAGGCTGTTGTGGGCAGGTGTGGGACAGGGTATGATGGGACAGGTCAGGGTGGGACTGGATGTGATGGGATGGTGCAGGACGAGGGTCTCAGCCAGCCCAGGCTGCTCTCTCCTCTCCCGCAGTCCAGGACATGATCCGCATCACGGTGCAGCCAGAGTCGCAGGTGGTGACAGAGGGGATGCGGGTGTCCCTGACCTGCTGGGCGACCGGCCCACCAGGGCTCGCGTACCAGTGGTTCTGTGGGAAGCGGGAGGTGAGGTCCCACTGCGCCATGTCGAGCAGGGCTCCCAGACCTCATCCATGGTGAGGGCACCGGGATGGGTGGGAGGGGGCCCCCGACTCCTTGGCTCCCTCCTGTCTCGTAGGTGCCCGGAGCCACTGCCCCGGAGCTGGTGATCGACACCGCAGCCCCACCGGGCCAGCCCGAGTGGTACATCTGCCGGGTGAACTGCGGGGCCGCCTTTGCCTTCTCCAGGTGGGCCCACATCCAGGTGGAGAAGAGCAGCAGCCCCAGCTCAGGTGGGCCCCAAGATCTGCATCCCCGGGCTGGCACACATGGGGCACCGCTCGCCCCATCGGGACTGGCCTGGGTCCTGTAGGGCATCGCTTGCCATGTTCCGCCCTGGTTCAGCTGTGAGGGTCTCTGGGCTTGCTGGGGTGATGGAGGAGGCCAAATGCCCTGTGTCCTCCTCATGCCCTCTGGCTCACGCCACCCGTGGGTGCCAGAGCCTGCGGGTGAGGGACCTGGGGCCCGGGGGCAGCTCAGTGGAGCCCTGCCATGGCTGGTTGCCAGATTTGCCACCCCATCCCCTCCCTAGCCAGCGGTTACTGCCCGACCATGGTGGGGCTGCAGATCCTGCGGCAGCCGCGGCCGTGCCGCCTGGCTGAGGGGGACACGCTGACGCTGGAGTGCAGAGCCATCGGCAACCCCCCGCCCCAGTACCAGTGGTTCAGGAACCGGCGCCCCGTGGAGGGCGCGCAGGCGTCCCAGCTGCAGGTATGGCGGGACCCCCGGCGCGGCATGGCGTGGCGCGGCACGGTGTGGCACACCACCCCAGCTGCCCGCTCCGTCCCGCTGGCAGGTGAAGCTGGTGACGACAGCCGAGCGGGGCAGCTACTCCTGCCGCGTGTTCAACCTCTTCCACGAGGTGTGGAGTCGGGAAGTGGATGTGGAGATTGGTGAGGGCTCCGGACAAACCTCCATGGCTCCCATCCCGCGTGTCCTCACTCTGCTCTGTCCCCCCCCAAAAGCCCTTCAGTGGCTGCCCCATGGTTTTGGGGGCTCCAGCCTGTGCTGGCAGGTCCTGCTGTGCATGGGCTCCCTGACCCCCACTTTGCTGCAGGCCCGCGGCTCTTTGCCTCTGGAGGTTCCTGGCAGGAGGGGGATGGAGGTAGGTGGGGGCAGAGCGAGCAGGTCCCCACTGCTCTGCCCGCTGTGCTCCCTGGGCACCACGGGGCTGTGGCATGGCGTTCCTCTCTTTCCAGGCTCTCCGGAGCAGAGCAGCCCCGGCCAGTTGTACGGTAAGAGGCTGCCCAGGAGGGGTTGGTGGCTCTGTGGGGCTGAGACTGTCCCCAGTGTCACCCCATGAGGCTCTGCTTGGCCAGGGGTGCTTTGCACACCTGGGAGAGTGGAGCAGTGAGGCAGGGATGCCACAAAGCACCCCGGTACCCAGGGACGGTGACACCGGCCACAACTGGGTGTCACCTCTGTGGGTTGAAAGGCAGCGGGGACCGCAGGAGCTTCCTGCTCCATCCCCAGCGCCTCCCTCTCCCATCCCGGCAGCCACCGACAAAGTGGCCCTGCTGATCGGCAACATGCACTACCTGCACCACAAGCAGCTGAAGGCGCCCATGGTGGACGTGCACGCCCTCAGCGCCCTCCTCCGCCAGCTCGACTTCAAGGTGGTCTCGCTGCTGGACCTGCGCAAGGCCGAGATGCAGATGGCTGTCAACGAGTTCCTCCTCCTCCTCGACAAGGGTGTCTATGGTGCGGCGGTACCCAACGGGGTGGCTCCAGCTGGGGGGAACCGGGTGGTTTTGTGCTGGTGGGGTCTTGTGGGGCGGGCAGGCAAGAAGTGGGCACCAGCAGGTCAAGGGATGTCACTCCTCTCTCCTGCTCCTCACAGGTTTGCTCTACTACGCCGGGCACGGCTATGAAAATTTTGGCAACAGCTTCATGGTGCCCATCGACGCGCCCAGCTCCTACACCTCGGCCCACTGCCTGTGCGTGCAGCGGGTGCTGCAGAGCATGCAGCAGCGCCGCACCGGCCTCAACATCTTCCTGCTCGACATGTGCCGCAAAAGGTGACCCAGCCCTGGCCACCAGCCCGGGGACAAGCTGCCGTGCCAGGAGATCCCAGCACAAGGGTGCCCGTGGGTGCTGGTTCCTGGGGGAGCGGAGTGGGGCGTCCCCGTGATCCCATCCAAACCCCTTGGCTTTGTCTGGATGCCCCAAAGCATCGCTGCCCCAGTTGAGCCGGCAAATGCCACAAGGGGTGGGGAGAGGGGCACGGGGCAGCCCCCAGGGACTGGGGTGCCTCGGGGCGGGTTTTGGGGGAGCAGTGGGTCCCAGCTCTGCCTAGCAGCACTTCTCTTGTAGGAACCTCAACGATGACATCATCCCGCAGGTCGGTGCGCTGCAGGTCACGGCCAACATCGTCTTCGGCTACGCCACGTGGGTCCCCTTCCCACCCCCCGGGGCGGGCAGTGGGGCTGAGCCTCCCTCCCTGGTGCAGAGTGGGGCCGGGGCTCAGCCCCCCGCCATGGCTCAGCCCCGTTTGCACCGGTGTCTTTCCCCACCCCGTGTATCGGCAGCATCGCTCCCTCTGGTTGGTACTGGAGGTGGTGGGCGAGCAGCAGCCCCCAGTCCCCCACAGGGCAGGGAGATGCCCATGGCGCTGCTCAGCTTCGGGCAGCACCTGAGGAGATTAAGCCCCGAGGCTCCTCTGGAGCACAGGGATTTGGGCTGGCAATGATTTAAGCATCCAGGATCCGGCCGTAGCTCCCAACTCTCCCTGGCACGGTGCCTGGATGGGTGGACAGGAGCGGGTAGAGCCGTGGGCTGGCGGCTCTGGCTTCCCCAGGGCTGTCGTCCCGGTGGGGGCCGGTTCCTGGGGGAGCGACAGAGCTCAGGACAGAGCCCACCGCTGCCCCGTCCCCACAGGTGCGCGGACGCTGAAGCCTACGAGCTGAGCCAGGGCGAGCTCTCCAATGGCATCTTCGTCACCTTCCTCAAGCGCTGGCTGCTGGAGGACGAGAAGATCACGGTGCTGCTGGACAAAGTGGCCGAGGGTGAGTGGGGAGCGGCGGGGGATGGTGAGTCCCCGCCAGCAGCCCCTGCTGACCCCCCGTGCCCCTTGCAGACATGGGCACGCTGGAGATCACACGGGGCCGGCAGGCGCTGGAGCTCCGCAGCAACCTCTCAGAGAGACGAGCCCTGACGGACCCCATCCGCCCTCCGGGCTGGGACGAGTCCTCCGCCAGGAACCTGCAGTGGGCCAAGGCTCACGGTGAGGGACATGGCCACCCTGCCTGGAGCTGGCACCCGGGGAGGGGACAGCGCTGAGTTGCAGAGAGGGGTGGCGGGCAGCACCTGCTGGGTTTCTCCCACCCTGGAGGAGAGGAACTGCCGGCACAGAGCCACCAACCCAGTGGCAGGAGCATCATGTCGGTGTCCCCGCTCTGGAGTGACCCAAATCACCCGTGGGTGCAGCTCTGGCCCTGAGCACCTGCAGGTGCCAGCCCCGCGCTCCCTGTCCCCCCGCAGTCCTGCCAGAGAGCCGGCACCTCCGCTTCGACTGTGGTGTCACCGTCCAGCTGGGCTTCGCTGCCGAGTTCTCCAACATCATGATCATCTACACCCGCGTGGTGGCCACCCCGGGGGACATCACCAAGTGCGAGGCCAAGCTCACCGACATCCCCGAGGTGGGAGCAGGTGGCCGAAGCCTGCGTCGGGGTGATGTGGGGGAATAAGGGCGGGGGGAACCCGTGGTGGATTTCACAGCTGGACCTCCGCCTGTGGCAGGAGCTGGACGTAGACCTCAAGTGCACCAACAAGGAGAGCCCGGAGGAGGTGGGCAGCCCGCTGGCGCCCGCCTGGAGCCTCGGCTGCCCCTCCAGCTGCCTCTACAGCCGGCTCTGCGGCTTGCAGAAACTGCGGGTAAGAGCCGCACCGGGAAGAGGGCCAGTGCCGGGAGTACGGCACGGCTGCGGCCGTGGCCCGGGACAGGCGCCCACGCTGCTGGTGCCCCCGCAGCGGGAGCTGGCGTTCACCGTCTGCCTGCAGTACCGCTACCGCGGCATGGACGACTTCGTGGAGGAGCGGCGGACGGTGAGCGTGGGGAAGCCGCTCATCGCCAAGCTCAACCTGCGGCTGGCGGCCTCCCCCTCACCGCCCGGCAGCCCCCGCTCTGCCTCCCCCCCCGGGAGCTGGGGGGCGGCGGGGGGCTCCTGGGTCAACACCCCTGAGGAGAACCTGAGCCCCGAGGTCCCCGGCTCCCACGCCCTGTAGAGGGACAGCACGGCCTCCCCCTTGTCACCGCAGTCCCCTGGGGCCACCTCTGTCCTGCTGGGGGGCCGGGGGCTGGAGGGGACGGAGGTGATGTGGATGGAGGCAAGCGCTGGGTGGGGTGAGCCCCGTCCTGGCCTGTGCCGGGGGGTGCGGGGCTCGCTGGGAGCCCTGCCGCAGGGGACTGCAGCTCGGTGCTGCCCTGGGTACACGGCACTGCCACTGCGGGCACAGGCAGTGCCAGCCCCACATCCCGTGGTCAGTGCCAGCCCCACATCCCCTGGCATGGCAGCACCAGCCCCACGTCCTCTGGTCAGTGCCAGCCCCACATCCCACGGCAGTGCCAGCCCCACATCCTGTGGTCAGTGCCAGCCCCATGTCCCCTGGCATGGCAGTGCCAGCCCCACATCCCCTGGCATGGCAGTGCCAGCCCCACGTCCTGTGGTCAGTGCCAGCCCCACATCCCACGGCAGTGCCAGCCCCACATCCTGTGGTCAGTGCCAGCCCCACGTCCCCTGGCATGGCAGTGCCAGCCCCATGTCCTGTGGTCAGTGCCCGCCCCATGTCTCCTGGCATGGCAGTGCCAGCCCCACATCCTGTGGTCAGTGCCAGCCCCGTGTCCCCTGGTATGGCAGCACCAGCCCCACATCCTCTGGTCAGTGCCAGCCCCACATCCCAGGGCAGTGCCAGCCCTACATCCTCTGGTCAGTGCCAGCCCCACGTCCCAGGGCAGTGCCAGCCCCACACGCCAGGACAGTGGCCGGCAGCCCGGGGGGCAGCGTGCCCAGACCCCACAGCTCAGCTGGCGCGAGGCGTCGCGCCGGGGCAGGGTTGGGTTCGTTCAGGCCTAGGAGAAATAGAGAGAAATAAGCAGATTAGGGGGCAAATCCCATGGGAGGGGATTAGAGGGGGTGGGAGCGGGAGGGCTCCTGCTCTGCCACGAGGGGCTGGGGTGTCCCCCAGCGCTCCCAGTAGCTCCCAGTACAACCCCAGGCGCAGGGCTGTGCCAGCCTGGTCTGGGCACCAAGTGATTTCAGGAGAGGATTGGGTACTGATGTGGGGGAGGAATGCCTTTTTGCTGGGCTTTCCCAAATGTGGCCCCACATGCGGACGTCCACAAATGATGTGGGGCGTGCTCCGCTGGGTCTCGACCAGGGAAAGCACCAATAAAGAGGGAAGGGCAGGTGGCTCGGCGCTCCTGTGGCTTTCCTGCATTCAAATGGCATTTTTGGGGGGCCAGAAATATTACCTGTTTCTGCAGTAAGTGCACTGCAGCACCGGGGTGCCCGCGGGAGGGAAGGGGACACCGACCCCTCCCGCGAGGTTACCCCAACATCCCCCACCACCGTGCCCTGGGCCGTGCCGGTGCCACCCCATGCAAATTAGCTCATTTAAATAATTCACATAACCCCAGGCACCTGGGGAGACGCATCCTCATCCCCGGGCCCCTCCGCGCCCTCGCTTTTGGGTGGCGGTTGTAAGATTGGAGGCGGGGGAGCATCCTCGCCCCAATTAGGCTCCGATCAAACGGGTCGGGGGGTGCCGAGCCCCCCGCTCTCCGCGCCAGCCGGCTTTTGTTGGCGCTCCGGAGGCCGAGGGGTGCCCCGGGCTGGCGCCAGCCTTGGCAATTATGTCATGTGAAAAGCGCAGCCCCCATTGAGCGCGTCCCTTCCCCCGGATCAAACCCCATTACTTCCGCAGCCGTTGCTTCATTATCTCCCCGCCGGAGCACGCCTCTGCCGGGGCCGCTTCACCTCGGCCCTGGCCCATTAGCCGGGCTGGGGAGCCGGGGGAGCATCGATTATGCGTTTAATGGGTTGTTAAAGGTTTAATTGTCACTAACGAAGCAGACGAGCAGCAGCAGCAGCCGGGGGACGGGGGACAGGGAGAAGGGTCTCGCCGGGGTCAGTGCCTCGCCTGGCCCGGTGGCATCCCGGCCAGTCCTGCCTGACCCCGGGGCTGTGAGGACGTCGGAGTCCGGCGCTGGAGATGTTGGAATGGGGTGGGAGCCCCCGGGGTGGGGGGGCCGCAGCCGGGTGTGCTGGTGCTGAGCGGGGTCTGGCCCTTGTGGGGACATGGTGGGGACACGGTGGGAATGGTGCTGCCCCAGCAAAGCCCTGGTTTGTGGCTGTTGTCGGGTCCAAAGTGGGAAGCTTTTCTGGGGAAATATCTCGTTTTTGGGGGGAGCGGGGAAGATTGGTGCTCGCCTCGCGTCCCCAGGGACCTGGGACACCGCGGGGACCCGGGGCACCCGCTCGCCCAGGGCTGAGCTCCCGTCTCCCGCTATCCCGGACGTGCTTCAGCACCGCAGAGCCACCGCGGGCTCAGCCACCTCTGGGTGCTGGTGACGCTGGCTGCGCCCCGAGCCCCGGTGGGCGGGCAGGGTCCCCCTGGGGCAGCAGAGCCATGCGGGGGACCCCCAGGGACGTGGCACCTTGTCACCGCCACCCTGCTCTCACCTGGCAGGAACCGCCAGCAAGGGGTAAACCAGCCTTGGTGCACCCCACTGCGGGGACCGCAGTGCTCCCAGCCGGTCCCCTCCTCTCGCCAGCCTCGTCCGGGGGCCGTGGGGGTCCTGCTGCCGCCCACCTCCCACCAGCACAATTACGGCAGCGTTGCGCCGCCAACATGTGGCCGGGCAGGCACCGCTGCGGAGCAATTAGGGCAGGCGGGCGGCAGGCGCAGCCCCCGAGGGATGGCCGAGCAGATGCCCCTTGACAAGCCACCGAGGATGTGGCAGCCCGCAGCCGGGGCCGGATCAGGTCACCCGTGCCGGGATCCGTCCCCAACCCCGCACGGAACAGCCCGAGGGAGTGGGGCAGGAGGGAGCCTGGGGATGATGCTCCCGCATCCCCCCCAGAAAGCTCCTTCCCAGCAGAGGCTCTGCAGCCCCAGCGCGCTAACGAGCGGTAACGCTAACGAGAGGCATGGCAGGCAGGGCCCCGGCAGAGCCCAACTCCAGCACGCGGCAGCCGTTCAGCTTATCTCTTTACTCACAATACAACTGTCTCCTCAGCGCTGGTGCATCTACCGGCACAACCGGTGTCACGCCCCGACGCGGCTAAAAAAATTCCCCCAAGTACTCCCTACGAAACTAGAGCTTTTCTGTTCAGTTTTGTTTAAAACTGCAGCATTAAAAAAAAAAAAAATTAATAATAATGGGAAGGGGAAGGGGTGTGGGGAAAGGAGGTGTCCGGCCGGGGGTGGTGGGTGGCCCGGTGGCACGGTCGGATGCCAGAGCTTTGGCCGGATCCTCAGCTCGGGCCGGTGCCTCGGCAAGGCAGAGGGGCTGCAGGAGGCTGCCGGGGTGCTACCCCATGGCGGGGTCCCACCAGTGCCCCGGCTTGCCCCGCTGCCACCGATGGTGCTGCCTCGACGGGGGGAAGATGCAGCCCGGCTTCCCTGCCCCACGCCGGCTGTGGTCCTGCTGAGCATCCCACTGTCACCCTCTCGCTCGCCCTGAGACCGAGCCGACACCGGGGACAAGAGCCGGGGGCCGGCAGGGCCGGAGGGGAGCGTTCATCAAATGGGCTGCCAGGTCTTGTCAATGGTCTGAATGTGCTCCTTGGCTTTCATGCGGAGCGAGGCGATGCTGGAGCTCCTCTGGTCCACCTCCTCCAGCGGGTACTTGTCCACAAAGGTGGTGCCGCACTGGTAGGGCGCGGGGGCCATGGGCTGCATGCCCTGTGCCATTGGCGGGGGGGTGTTGAGGAAGGAGTGCCCGCCGTAGGGGGGCTGCAGGGCCTGGGGGGCTCCCATGAAGCCGGGGATGCTGTGGACCGTGGTGGCGCTGGAGATGGGGGATGTCAGCCATGGGTCGAGCGGGAGGGAGTTGCTCATGGGCCCCACGTTGGGCGTCATGGGGGGCCGGTTGAAGGAGAGCACGGGAGTGTCGTGGAGCTTCATGGAGCTGGCCTCCATCTTCTCCTGTCGCCTCCACTTGGCTCGTCGGTTCTGGAACCAGACCTGTGAGGTGAGAGCCAGGGTGAGCCCCACTGTGCCGGTCCCTCGCAATGTGCCCCACGTGCTGTGCCCCACGCAGGGTGCACCACACAGGGTACTCCAGGTGCAGTGTCCCGTATGGGGTGTCCCATCCCGCACGGGATGCCCCGTGTGTTGGGTCCCACGTGGGGTGCCCCACAGGGCTCCAGCAATGCCCTGCACACCACTTGCCTCTGCCAAACCTCTCCCACAAAGCCCAGAGACTGAGGGAACCTCCAAGGTGTGGAAAGCAAGAGGTGTCACCACACAGCCCCTGCCCTTGCTGCTCCATGGGAACACGCTCCCTGGCCCTGCAAACACCCATACAGTTCTCGGTGTAACGTTATCTGGCCTTCAAAAGCCCCTTGGTAAAAGCTTTTAGAAGACAAATTGCCACGTTTGCACCAAAACCCAGCAGGAACGAGAGGGACCAGCAAGCCAAGGCCAGCGGTGATGCCTTGCCCCATGGGAGCTGCTTGGTAGAGCACTGGTCCCCATGTCCCCAGAGCTTGCAGCAGCACAGGCTGTCTGCCACGCAATGCAAAGGGGGAGCAAAGATGAACGGCTGGGCTGAGAAGGGGCTGTCTCCCATGGGTTGGTCACAGTTGGTGGTGGACACTGGGTTATACTGGTGCAAACTGTATCCAGAGAAGGGCAACGGAGCTGTGAGGGGTCTGGAGCACACGTCCTGTGCGGAGCGGCTGAGGGACCTGGGGGTGTTCAGCCTGGAGAGAAGGAGGCTGAGGGGAGACCTTCTCGCTCCCTACAGCTCCCTGAAAGGAGGGGGCAGCGAGGGGGGGTCGGTCTCTGCTCCCAAGGGACAGGCGATGGCACAAGGAAATGGGCTCAGGTTGTGCCAGGGGAGGTTTAGGATGGATATTAGGGAAAATTTCTTCACTGAGAGAGTTGTGAAGCACTGGAAGAGGCTGCCCAGGGAAGGGGTGGAGTCTCCATCCCTGGAGGGATTTAACAGAGGGGCAGAGGTGGTGCTGAGGGACATGGCTTAGTGGTGGACGTGGCAGTGTCAGCTTGATGGTTGGATTTGATGATCTTAAGGATCTTTTCCGACCTAAAAGATTCTATAACTCTGTGGTTCTATGAAACCAGCCATTGCTCAGAGAGCTCGGCAGAGGTGTCCCTAGAGCCTGTACCCCCCCAGAACACGGCTGCGCTGTCTTGGACTGGGACTGAGGCCTGGGAAACTCAGTTCATTTGTAGGGGGATTACTGCCTTGCTTCGCAGTGGGTTTGTTGCTTCTTCAACTCCCTCGCCCTGGTCTTGCCCTGTCAGTCCCAGGGACAGGCTGTGGCTCCCCCCGCAGAGCCTTCTGCAGCCCAGGGAGTGAAACCTCCCAGCCCCGCCACCCCCCCCGGCACCGCCCTGCTCCAACAACCCTAAAACCCCCAAATCTCTGAGGGTCTTGAGCTTTCCCAGCCCTAAAGACCTGGAAGTGGTCAGAAGTTTGGCTAAGGTTTGGCTGCTTTCCCGTGGGATGAGCTGGAGGGATGCGAGTGGGATGAGCTGGAGGGATGGGAGCAGTCACCAGCAGTAGGGGAAAAAAAAAACCCTCTAAAAACCATCTCCCTGCCCAAACGGAGCCTCTGGCATGTGGGCTGAACTGGGACCTCGCAGGGGAACGAGGCGCAGCCATTAAATCCCCTCTCTGGTTTTAGCAGCGGCGGAGACACTGTGGAAATGCTGCTCCCGCCTCGACCAATGTGGAAACCGAGGCACGGAGGGAGGAGGCGGTGGTGGAGCTGGCAGCAGAGCAAAGCCCTCCAGCCCGGGGGTGGTCCCTCTGCCATCACCCAGGGGACAGGTGGGGTGCTACCCCAGGACAGGTGATGGGGCTACCGGGCATCCTCCCTACCTGCACGCGGACCTCCGGCAGGTTGACTTTCATGGCCAGCTCCTCGCGGCTGTAGACGTCGGGGTAGTGGGACTTCTCGAAGGCGCGCTCCAGCTCGTGCAGTTGGTAGGTCGTGAAGGTGGTGCGGTTCCTCCGGTGCTTCTTCTTGGGCTGCTCCTCCTCGGTGGTGGCTGGTGGGGTGTCCTCGCCGTCCCCCGGCTTCCGCAGCTCACCCAGGTCCCCCTCACACTTATTCAGGAACATGGTGGCACCTGCGAGATGACCCACGGGGGTTAGTTGGGGTGTGGGGACATCGGACCCCCGCATGCAACCCCAGGCTGGGGATGGATGGACAAGCGGACGGATGGATGGGAGGATGGGGCAGCCCCAGAAACAGGTTACGCAAAGGCATAATCCTCTCTTCTGCTGCAGCGTTATCCCGGGGACTGACCCAGGGTCCCGGGGACGGTGCCCTCGGCACCCCGCACTTGGGTCCACCATGAGATGTGACCAGGTCAATATGCCCACCCGAAGCTGAAAGTCAAATTTCACCTAAAGTTGAGAATTTTACAAAAGTTCCATCATTGAGAGCTGACCCGACCTGTCCCCTGCCCTGGCGTGGAGGGGACCAAGCCCGCGTCGGCTCCTTCCTTCCAGCCCAGCTCCTCTCCTCCAGCCTCTCTTCCCCATGGACTACGAGTCTGTCCCTGCACCACTGGAGGACCCAATGTTGGTCCCCAAGCGTGGCCGGGGCAACCCCCATCTAACCATCCCCCAGCTAATAACCTTTTTTCTGCACGCTTATAAGCATTTTCAACCCTTGCAATGTTTCATCTTTAAGCTTTTTATCCGGCATCTGAAATCTTCCTGCAGTATTTGCTGGGGATTAAGGGTCCCTTTCTACCACGAGGACATAGGCAACCATGGAAAATGGGGCAGAAAATGGTAATCCTGGGGCAGTTCTGCCGAGGGGAAGGTGCTGCATCGCCCAGACACGCCGGCAAAAATTCGGCTAACCAAATGGGTGCGGGGAGGGAGAGGGAACGCCAGTTAATTCTGGGAGGGAATAAATGGGGGTCCCGAGAGGGCGGCACGCAGGGGCTGGGCGTCGGGTGTTGCTCAGGCTGCGGGGTGCCCGGGCGCGGCGTGCCCGGTGAGCGCCTGCGTGTGCGGCGGGCAGCGCGGGTGTGAGCAGTGCGTCGGCAGCAGGTCTGTGGGACTACGGGGATGCGCCCGGTGCGCGGCGCAGGCTGCGCGCAGGGGCGCAGGAGGGTGCGCGTGCTGTGGACGGAGCGCAGGGTGGAGAGTGTGAGGGGTGCGCGGGGCAGTTTGTGCAGCGCGTGCAGTGCGCAGGGTGCGGTGTCCGTGCGTGCAGTACGCACAACGCCACGTCTGCACCCGCAGCACGCCGGGCACGGTGTGTGCGCGCCGCGTAAGCGGTGCGTGTGCAGCGTGCGCCGCTGACAGCGGGCGTGCGAGGAGTGCAGCACGGGCGATGTGTGCAGGGCGTGCGCAGCGTGCGGGCGCAGCCCGAATCCGCGCGCAGGAGACGTGGGCACCCGGTGTGCGCAGCGTCTGCGCAGTGCGCGCGGTGCCTTTGTGTGCGGTGCACCCGGTGCGTGCAGCGGAGGCGCCTGCGGGGCGTGCAGCACACGCCGTGCAGCGCGCAGCGCAGGCGTGCAGCGTGTGCGGCGTCCGTGCGTGCAGCGCACCCAACACGTGCGGTGTGTGCCCAGTGTCTGTCGGTGCTGTGCAGCGTGTGCAGGGCGGCGGGCACAGCATGCGTAGCGCGGGCAGTGCGCGCAGTGCGTGCAGCGCACAGTGTTTGCAGCGCGCGTGATGCAGGTGCAGCGCGGGCGGCTTTGGGAGCTGCCAGCCCCCCAGGATGCCCCATGGCCCCTCGCGGGGTGTGCCATAGCCCCAGGGGGCTCTGGCCAGCTCTGGGTCTGGCCCTACAGGGGGGCTGCACTCTTGGGGTGCCCTGGGGGAGCCGCGAGCCGGGGCAGGGGTGCTGCGCCCCGGGGTGCCCCGTGGCAGGGATGAGTGGGTGCTGGGGGGAGCAGGGGCCCCGTTGTCACCGTGCCAGCGTCGCGGTGTGTCCTTGGGCTGGGGACACGGGGAGGGGACGGAGGACGGGGTCCCCCACCACCATCCCGCTCTCACTCACCCGCTTCTCATTTGCGCAGCTCCGCACCTGCAAGGAGAGGGGAGAGGGGATGAGAACCCAGAGCCTTCGCCTGGGGCATGGACCCCCCCGCGGGACCCAGCACCCCATCAGGAGCCCCCAGCTGCCCTGACCAGCCATCTCCCTCAGCCCCACAGGGCTACGGGGGGAGCTGGGGCTGTGGGGATGGGGGAGAGAAGCNAGACGAGGTGGGACAATGAGGGGGAACAGGGACAAGGTGTCCATGGAGGTCAGGGCCAGGGCTGGGGGCAGCCCCCATCGTCCCCCCATCCTGACCCCATCTGAGAGCGAAGGAGGCCAAACCACCCCAGGAAGCAGAGCAAACCCCGGCGTGGGAGGAGGAATGAAGCAAAGAATGGCAAAATAGCCAAGCGGGAGTGACCCGGCAGCAGGGCGGCAGCACCGGACCCTGCGGGATGGGGGGGTGCAATGGCCAATCCCCCCCACCCCGCTCTGCCTCGGCCGGCCAAGGTCACCGATGTCCCTGGGTGTGGAAGGGGGGACCCCAGTGGGGTCAGGCACTGGCCACCCCGTGGTCCCCATCCTCCAGGGTCTGTCCCCGGGAGCTCTGAGCCTTCACCGTCAGCGTTTCGGGAATCCTGCCTAAAAACGGGCAGCACTGAGCGGGTGCGGTGGGGAGAGCTGCCTCCCTGCTCCCGTCAGACATTTTCCTGTGGCTGCCGTCATCCCGGCGGCAATTTTTGGGTTTAAGCCCTTAAGCTTTAAAACTGTGCTGGGAACCGCAAAGACCCGAAGCCTCGGGAGGGTTTCCCCCCCATCGGCTCAACGCCCCCAGAGCTGCTTTTCCCGTGGGGGCTGCCAGCTGGGGGGGGAGGGGGCGCTGGTTACTAAAAACACCCGAAAAGGCAGCAGAAATGGCACCGAGCCCCGGTTGAAGCGGGCAAAAATATCGCTTCCCCAGTGCCGGAAGGCAAAAGAGTATCAGTGAGGACGAGCGGCCTCCCCCGATAGCGGGGGACACGGAGGGGACAGCCCGGGGACAGCCCCGGCTTTCGCTGGGTCCCACTTTTTTGCCTTCGAAAGCCCATCTGGGTGCCAGGATTTCGCCCTCCCCCCGGGCTCGGGCCAACTGGGACGGGCTGTTTGCAGCGGCCGGCGCGGGCGGTGGGGAGCGTGGGTGGCTCCTGCCCTCCGGCCCCGGGTGTAAATCGGCGCAAGTGATGCTGACGGGTGCCCGGCACCCGCTCCCGAGCCCCCAGGGAAGGGTGCCAGCCCCGGCCCCGGCCCCGGGCGCACCCCGGGGACAACCCGCTCCCTTTTGCAGCGTCTTCCCCCGGCGCTTCCTCCCGAATCGGAATAAAACGGCGTTACCTGCTGGGCCCAACTCGGCTTTTCCAGGAGTATTTAACTTTGCCGGTCCCTCCTGGGAACCAAACAAGCGGCTCAACCTCACCAATCTCGCAGCTTTGGCAGCCAAAGTTGCCTCTAGTCTTCTTATTTGTCACAGAACCGCCGCGCTAAGGCTCAGGAGAATCTTTATTTAGTGTTGCAGATGTCACCAAGGCCCCGCAGATTGGAAATGAGTCCAAAGGATTAAGACGAGGTTATTAATTGGAGGCCTTCCCCTTTAAGAATGATTGACAGTTACTTTCTGGACAAGTAATTGCTCTAAATGTCCCCCCAGCGCGGGTCCGGGGGGGCGGCGGCGGACAAAGCCCCGAACTGCCTTCCCCACTCAGATTGTCTCCCCACAAAGGCGTCCTGCTGGAGTTTGCCTTGTAATCCCCTCATTACGGGCGAGGAAAAAGAATTAGAAACAGGGGGGGGGGAGAAGAAAGGCCGGGGCGATG
>VUYV01000344.1:231928-275030 GCA_008711295.1 Anarhynchus alexandrinus
CCCCCCCCCCCAGCACAGGACAGGGGTTGTGGGGACGAGGGGTACGGCAGGAAGACCAGACTGGTGCCAGCAAACGTCGCATTTATTGAGCCAAACGGTGCGCGAGTCCCTGGGGCTGGTTCCTGAGGGTGACAGAGCATAAGGGACCACCGCCTGCCCCATCCGGGGGCTCACGCCAGGGGTACAGTGGGGAGGGTCTTGGCCAGCAAAGCTGGAGGGCACCCAGGCGTCCTGCATCCCAGCACCCACCAGCGCACCCCAGAAAAGCAACAGGGAATGGTTTTGGGGAGGAAAACCCACCCCCAGTGCATGTATTGGGACCCCCGCCCCCAGATAATGGCACCTGTAACACTGGCATCCCATCGGTCCCAGGGGGGCAGCAGGGGGGGTGCTGAGCCCCAATGCTGCCGGTGTCACCCGCCGGCAGGGCGGGCAGCGATGCTACATCAGGGTGCACTTCTCCTTCACCTCGTCCACGGTGCCCAGCGCGCGGTCCCGCAGCGCCGGCAGGTCCACCTCCCGCAGCTTTGTCAGGAAGGCAAAGGCCCCGGCGCCATCATCATCATCCTCCTCCTCCTCCTCCTCGCTCTGCACCATGGCCGCCAGCTCCTGTGGCAGCTCCACCGCACCGCCGGCCACGTGCAGCTGAGCGTCGTCCCGCTCGTCCTGCACACGGGTGGGAGACGGCGTCGGGGATGTGGGCAGACCCGGGCGCCCGCCAGCCATGGGGTGGGGGACGGGGGAGAGCAGGTCCCTCAGGGCCAGCTGGGTGCTGCGGGGGCGTTGGGGATGCCGGGGGGACGCCGGGACTGTCCGGTTCCAGATTTGGACAGCTGGATGGACACATGGCCGGACGGGAGGTGCAGACGGAGACAGCAGCCGTTTGCTGCCCTCTTCAGGAATCATCTCCCGTCCCGGGGGAGGCATGGCAGCCGCCCAGCCTGGGTCTGTCCCGGAGGACGGAGGGTCCAGGGGAAGACCCCCAAGGTGCCACCGAGGGTGGGCTGGTCCTTACCTGGGCCAGGTGGTACTTGTCCCGCAGGTGCATCCGCACAGTGGCCCGTTCTGCTTTCCTCTGCGCAAAGGCCTTGTCCCGCTCGATCCTGCAGCAGTGGGTGTCACACCGTCACCCCCCTGCCTCACCGAGCCCCCACCACAGCCCACCCCCAGCATCGCCCGGGCTCCTCGGCTGCAGCGTGCCGGTGCCAGCCCTGGCCAGGGCGGGAGGAGAAGGGGATGCAAAGGTCCGCAGGAGGGCTGTGATGGGGACGTGGGGTCAGGGGCCACATCCTGCCCCTCCAGCCCCAGCCCCCAGCAGAGATGCTCAGGGAAGGTGCCCATTGCGGGCACTGGCTCAGCTGCTCATTGCTGGGGCACCAGGTCCCCGCAGCACCTGGGCTCAGGAAGTGGGACCTTAATGCAATCCCATGCTGGCCCCTGGTCATCCCTCAGCTCCATGGGTGCTGGGTCGGCACCAGACACCCACCGCTCTGGGCCACTGACACCTGGGGGTGCCCCTTGTCACCGGCAGTGCACCAAGCCGCTGCCCTGGCACCCATGGGGACCTCCCGTGCTGCAGGGAGAGACGCAGAAGGACATCCGCTCTGCCCCTGTCCCTTGCCCTGGCTGCCTCCCAGTCCTCATCCCAACCCGGGGACAGCCCACGGTGGCCAGGGCCCCGGTCCTGGTGCGTGGGGGACCCCAATGACCCCCCAGCCCCGGCAAAGCCTTACTTCTCCTCCAGCAGCTGCCGCTGGTACTCCTCAAACTCCTCGCGGGCCATGCCGTTGGGCAGCGTGGCCGCCTTGCCATCCTTGGGGGGCGCCTTGGGCGGCTCCTCCTCGTGCCCCCGAAAGCTCTTCAGGGCGGTGGTGAAGAAGGTGGCCATGGGTGGGCGGCTGTGGCGGCCCGTGCCCCACGGCGCCCGATGCCACCGGGTCCCTGCCCGGGGCCGGCACCTGCAAGGTCAGCGGGACCGGCTGCCCCAGGGGCGCTGCGGATCAGGGGCGGATTAAGGCATTAGGAGGGGAAGACACAGCCAACGGGGTGGAAAGACCTTCCTGCGCCGCTCGCTGCACCCAAGGGTGCTGGGGGGGACACGGTGGTGCAGGGAGAGAGCGGGGTGCTGCCTCCTTGGGGTGATGGGGAGGTGGAAGGAGCCACTGAGCCCCAGCGCACCCCGGATCGGGCTGGAAGACCCCTGATCGCACGGGCTCTGATGGAGGGCAGCACCCACAGGGCCGGATCCTGCTGGGGGGAGCACCCAGCGGCACCCACACCAGCATGGAGGGGTTGGAGGTGCAAGAAGTCAGCGCAGGGGAGACCCGAGAGGATTAGCTGAAAAAACCCAATCGAGGGGCAAAGGACTGGAAGGAAGACGAGGCGGCGGGTGGGCGCACACGCGTGCGCGCGGCCCCGTGCCCCCGTTAATCCCGGCTCCACCGAGACGTCGGGATTGCTTGGGAGCCGGCGCAGCCGGGGGCTTCCCGCCACCGGAGGACGTGCCCCACTCCCATAATCTATATGCGAGCAATTCCCATACAGACTCTGATTAAAAGAATAATCCCCGGCTGCGCAGAGCCATGAGGGGAGAGGGGTCAGGCCGCGCGGGCCGCAGCTCCCAGGCCCCCCCCAAGCCTTTCCCTGTGCTTCGCCAGGCCCCAAGCGAGGGATAGGCCTAATTTGAGCCCAGAGGCTTAAAGATGCTGTTGAACTAATTTCTTTGGTTTAATCAAAAAGTCCAAATCCGGATGGTTTAGCTGGCTGCGCCCGGTGTCACCGTGTGGGGCCGGGTGGCTGGAGCAGGGCTGGGTTGGGGTTGGGGTTTCATCCTCTGGTGAGTGGAGATGTCCTGTCCTGTCCCCCATCACTAGAAGGGACAGCTTGAAGGGACCCCATGTGTGGCACCCGCTGTCCAGAGCAGATTGCGGGGTGTGTGGGGCACGGCCCCCCTTGGGAGGGGAGATCAACCCCATGGGAACCTTCTCTGGGCTGTGTGGTGGGAAGAAGGAGCTGTGCCTCGATGGAGGGAGGCCGTTGCCTCCTCTTCGGGCACCCTGAAGGAGGAGAGCCCCCCGCAAACTGCTGCCCCATCTCCACCAGGAGAGAGCGGTGCCGGGAGCCACTCCACTGCCCGGCCATCCCTTGCCACACCACTCCCAACCCCAGCGGGTCCAGGGGACTTCTGGCCATGGGTCCTGAGAGCGGGACGGGGGTTAAACGTCCCTCAGGTGCTTCAGCTCCTTCTGCAGCTTCTCCATGAGTTTCTTGAAGGACGGCCGCTTGCATGGCTCCAGCTCCCAGCAGCTCTTCATCAGCGCATAGACGGTGGGTGGGCAGCCCTCGGGGGGCTCCATGCGGTACCCCTGCTCCAGCAGCTCCGTCACCTCCTTCAGGCTCTGTCAGGATGGAGAAGCCAGCTGGGACCCCCCTTCCCTGCCCCACCGGGGGCTCGCCATGGCCAGGGGACAGTGGGATGTCCCCATCCCATTGGTGCCAGCGAGGTGTGACCTGTGGCGTCCCCCAGCACAGCACTCACCAGCTTGGGGTAGGGCGCTCGTCCGAAGGAGAAGGTTTCCCACAGGAGGATCCCGTAGCTCCACACGTCCGACTTGGAGGAGAATTTCTGCAGTGGCAGGATGACAGGAGGCTGAAGCTGGCCAGGGGCTGTGCTGGGCCCCCATCCCTCCCCGAGGGCAAGACAGGAGATGGCACCTGCCCCCTGCCACCCCCAGCTCCCCGGGGTGTGATCCCCTCTTCCCTTCCCACCACCCACGCAGCCCTGGGTCCATCCTGCCGCATCCCGATGGAGCCTCCCCAATACCTATGACGTGCCAGGTCAGGACGGAGCCCGAATTTCAGGAGATGCAGGGCTGAATGTGCCAGAAACCACCATGGGGCAGGGACCGGTCAGTGGGAGCAGGGGGGACCCAGGGGGGTGAGCTGCTTTGGGAGGACCCCCCAACACCCCCCCCCCTTTCCCACCATCGCTCACGTTGTGTTTCAGGGCCTCCGGTGCCGTCCACTTCACAGGCAGCAAAGTAGCGTCTGCGCCCTTGGGATTGACCCGGGCCAAGCCGAAATCGCTCACTTTGGCCACATTCTCCTCGGAGATGAGGATGTTGCGGGCAGCCAGGTCCCTGTGCACCAGCTTCTTGGACTCCAGGTAGTCCATGCCCTGGGCCACGTCCCTGCCATGGGAGGCAGATCACAGTGTCACCACTTGTCCCCCCGGGCTGCGTGGGAGGACGCAGAGCACCCATCCCCTGCCTGGAGGGAGGGAGATGGACTTACAGAGCGAACAGGAGGAGCTGCTGGGTCGGGACGAGCGCCCGGCCCCGCGTGCGCAAGAAGTTCACCAGGTTGCCCTGTAGAGAAGGAGAAACGTGTAAGGACCACCAGGACTGGGGCTGCCCGCAGATTTTACCTCTCGCAGGGGCTGCAGCACCTGGCACCCATCCAACTCAGCCCCCAAACAGGGGTTTTGTCCCCAAAACTGAGTGGTGACGGGTCCTGCTGACTGAGGACCAGCTGGGTGCTCTCACCTTGCTCATGAACTCCATGACAATGTAGAGGCCATTGTGTAGGATCACGCCAAGCAAACACACCAGGTTTTTGTGCTGGACCTTCCTGAAACAGAGGGGATCCAGGTCAAGGGGGTGCCCGCTCGTCCCTGGGGCATAGGGCAGGGTTGGGCCATTTCCCCCCCATGGGGCTCTCACGTCATGGCAGCAGTTTCAGTGAGGAAGGCCTGGGCAGTCACATCACACTTGATGTTCTTCACGGCCACCTTCTGCCCCATATACTCGCCCTGCAGGACATCTGGGAGCGGATGTGGGGGGCGAGGTTCAGCCCCGCAGTCGAACTCGACCCCTGCGTCCCAGGCTGAGCCCCCCATGCCACAGGATGGGGAGGGGACATCAGGGCGAAGCCGACAGCCAGGCAAGCTCCAGCCCCATCTTCTCACCTACCTCCAAACTCGCCTTGCCCAATGCGGTCTCCCAGCGTGAGATGCTGCAGGTTCAGCAACCAGCCGGCTGGGCAAGGCACAAGGGTGGGTTAGCAGGTGGCACCAGGGGGTCCATGCTGCCTTGTCCCCAAAACCCAGACCACGACCCTCTCTCGTCATCCCCTACCTTTGGCCAACTCCTCCTCGGCTGACTTCATCCCGGGTTTTGGTTTGGGCTTCACCAGCTTGGTGCAGATGGCTCCCTGCTCCTTCATGTAGTACTGCCGAGGGATGGAGAGACGGAGGCAATGCGGCGGTGCCACCTCTTACCCCCAGGTTTGGGGTGTGGAGCTGGGAAACAGCTGCAGAATGCTCCACGGGACCCCACCACCATTGCCACCCTCGAGGGGCCCAGAGCCGCGTTTCCCCCAGCGCTGTGATTTGTAGCCCATGTCTCAGCCCTGCTCCCCTCCGGGCACAGCCAGGGAGACACCGTGAAGGACCACGGGTGATCCAGGATGCCACCGGTCAGCCGAGAGCAGTTTGAAGAGGCGACGCGGAGTGGAAGCGGTAGGACAGCTGTCGCAGTTACAGAATGGGGCTGGGGCAGCTGAAAGGGGATAGGACGCACCCGAAAGCAGAAATTGTGTCTAAATGATGAAAACATATGAGAGTTCAACCCCCTGGAGAGGAGACGGGTAGCAACTACAAGACAGGGTGAAGATGGACCTTGAGGAAGAGCTTGCTGGAAGGATGAGAGCTAACGCGGCAGCCTGGGAGCCCCACGGAATCAGCAGGCGAGAGGGGGGCTCGGAGCGGAGAGAAACGTGGCAAAACGCCTCCAGCCTCGGCAGGGCTCAGACTTCGTCCAGGGGTGGCAGAGGCTGCCGGGATTTTCATTTTCCAAAATGCCCTAAGCCCCACTGCTGCGTGGAGCACCAAACGAGCAGGGATGGGGGGAAACGGGGCCCTGGGCAGGGGGCTGGGGCTGCTGCCAGCAGGGCTGCTTCGCAGCAGAGGACGTCCCTGGGGCATCCTAGATCTGCCCATTGCACCCCAAACTGAGTGGGAACCACCAGCCTTTAGCAGGGACGGGGAATTACACGGGGTAATGAAACCCAATGAAAACCACAGCAGAAAGGGGCAGGGACCTGCCACTGTGCCAGGTGACCCCATGAGGTTCTTGTCCTCGGTCCGGTGCTGCCCAGGGAGGGGGGTCTCACCTCGATCATGTCGATGAGGTTGGAGAAGTACTGCTGGCTGTCGATGCTGAGCGTGTTCTCCTCATGCACCACGCGGTAGTGGATCACCTCCTTGCCGAAGCTCACGCACAGCACGTAGTCACCGGGGTGCCGGACGGACTCGCGCACCAGAAACAGCCCGTCCTCGGGGGGCTGCAGCTCCTGCACTGCCTCCACCCCCGAGATCTTCCCATGGAACCAGCTGGGGAGAGGGACGTTGGGGAGAGGGGCCGTGCAGTGAGGTGGGGAGAGCAGCAGGGGGGAGGCTTCCCCCGGCGCCAGCAGCGAGGTGGGGAGAGCAGAGCCCCCGCCAAAGCTAGGTAGACCCCATTGCATAAAACCTCTCCCCGCGAGGCCCATCCAAGCTGGGTGGGCACAACTGGGGGTCTTTAAAGCCGGGCACTGGCCCCAGCAAATCCCTCCATCGCCAGGGCACGGCTACGGGCTGCTCTGCCCCCAGCTGCCCATCCAAAACCTGGGCGGGGGGAAACACACTAGACTCATCTGCTGTTGCAGCCCCTGGGGGCTCTCAGCCCCCTGCCCCGGCTCCCCCCCGGCTGTACTCACGGCATGAGGCTGAGCTTGGGGTCGACGCGGATGGCACCGCGCTCCCGCAGCGCGCTGGCCGCCAGCAGCCCCTCCTGCCCCGTCTCGTTGTGCCTGGCGCGGTACCAGCCCTTGCCCTGGGGGCAAGAGGGTCTCAGAGCGAGGGAAGGAAGGCAGGATCCCCCTGGGAAGCGGGGGGGACCTGACCCCCATGGCTCAGCTGATGGCACTATGGTCCCATCCCCTCCATGCCCTGCCGAGGCAGTGCGTCCCCCGCACACCCATCGGGCTCACCTCCACAGCCTCGATGATGGTGACCACGTCGCCCTTGCGGAAGGCCAGCTCCTGGGCCTTGGGCTTGGTGTGGTCATGCTTGGTGACGCACTGCGTGCCGGGGGACCAGTGTTTCTGCAAGGGAGAAGGCAGTGTCAGCAGGGACAGCAAGAGCTGGTCCCCCTCCGCCTCCCACGGCCATCAGGGCCAGCCCCAAGGACCCTTCTGAAGCCCTGGTTGGGGACAAGGGGCACTGGGCACGAGCCCCCCTGCACCCCACAGTGGTCCTGGGGGGACATGTCACCCCGATGTCAGCAGGGGAAGTGCTGGTATCCCTGTGGCAGCCCCGCTCACCCTGGACATGGTCAGCCGTCAGTGCATCAGGGACTCCCTGTCCTCTCCTGCTGCCACCTGCAGAGAAGAAACCAAAGGGGGCTGTGGAGAGATGGGGCTGAGCTGGCCCCTCCTGGGCCAACGCTGCTGTCCCCACAGCGTCCTCTGGCCAACACAGCTTCTTGTAAGCCCATCCATCCCCCAGGGCAACCCCACACCACAGGAGCTTAGAGCAAACCCTGCCCGCACTGGCTGTACCCCGGGGACACTCCTGTCCCAAACCCAGGGGGGCAGAAGGATCCAGCTGTCCTGGCCCCTGCCCCTTCTCCCTGCCTTGGAGTCCAAAGCTGCGCTCCACTGCCCACCAATCCTGCGGGCACGTCAGGAGCCCATCGCTGCGGCCACGGCGGGGAATGTGGTTTTACAAGGAACTTGTTTTTTCACCTCCTGTTGCAGCAGCTCCAAGTCATCAGGGCCACGAGAGGCACCGGCCACGGGGCCCTGATGACGTGGGACTCAGCAGAGCTGATGCGGGGGCTGCTCGCCGCAGGGGCGACGCTGACGGGCAAGGCTGGGCCAAGGTGGGACTGACACATCCGCTGGCTGTGGGATGACCATGCAAGTTTCCTGTGCTCCCCGTCACCAGCTTGTCATGCTGGGATGCATGTGACCAGTTTCCAATTAAAAATTTTGGGTCTTTTCCTACTGGAGCCCTTCATCCCCAGTGTCACCTCATAGAATCACAGAATCACATCACAGAATCACAGAATGGTTTAGGTTGGAAGGGACCTTAAAGATCATCTACTTCCACCCGCCCACCTCCCTGCCATGGGCAGGGACACCTCCCACCAGCCCAGGTTGCTCCAAGCCCTGTCCAACCTGGCCTTGAACACCTCCAGGGATGGGGCAGCCACAGCTTCTCGGGGCAACCTGCGCCAGGGGCTCACCACCCGCACAGGCAACAATTTCTTCCTCAGATCTCATCTAAATCTCCCCTCTTTCAGTGTAAAACTGTTCCCCCTCATCCCATTGCTCCCCTCCCTGATCAAGAGTCCCTCCCCAGCTCTCCTGGAGCCCCTTTAGGCACTGGAAGGGGCTCTGAGGTCTCCCCGGAGCCTTCTCTTCTCCAGGCTGAACCCCCCCAACTCTCCCAGCCTGTCCTCCCAGCAGAGGGGCTCCAGCCCTCGCAGCATCTCCGGGGCCTCCTCTGGCCCCGCTCCAACAGCTCCGTGGCCTTCTGCTGTGGGGACCCCCCGAGCTGGAGGCAGCACTGCAGGGGGGTCTCCCCAGAGCAGAGCAGAGCGCAGCAGAGGGGCACAATCCCCCCCTCGCCCTGCTGGCCACGCTGCTGGGGATGCAGCCCGGGGTGCGGGGGGCTTTCTGGGCTGCCAGCGCACACTGCCAGCTCGTGGCCATACCACCAGTATCCTCAAGTCTTTCTCAGAGGGGGAATCTCAATCCCTTCATCCCCCAGCCTGTATGGATATCAGAGGTTGCCCCAGCCCAGGTGCAGGACCTTGCACTTGGCCTTGTTGAACTTCATGAGGTTCACATGGGTCCACTCCTCCAGCCTGAAGTCCCCTCTGAATGGCATCCCCTCCCCCAAGTGAAATGACTGCACCACTCAGCTTGGTCTCATCTGCAGACTGGCTGAGGGCCCACTCAATCTCACTACACATGCCACTGATGAAGATATCAAATAGTATTGGTCCCAGTATGGACCCTTGAGGGACACCACTTGTTACTTGCTTTACACTTGGACATTGAGCCATTGACTGTAATTCTTTGGATGTGGCGATTCAGCCAATTCTTTACCATCTAACAGTCCATCCTCAAACCCATATCTCTCCAATTTTGAGGTAAGAATGTTGTGGGGAACCATATCAAAAGCCTTACAGAAGGCCGGCTAGATGACATCTGTAGCTCTTCACTGGCCCACTGATGCAGTCACTCCATCATAGAAGGCTGCTAGATGAGTCAGGCACGGTTTGCCCTTGGCAAAGCCACATTGGCTGCCCCTAATCACTTCCCCGTCTTCCATGAGTTTCGACATATCTTCCAGGAACATCTGCTCCATGACCTTGCCAGGCAGTGAGTTGAGGCTGACTGGGTGGTAGTTCCCAGGGTCCTTCTTTTTACCGTTTTTAAAAATGAGTGCGATGTTTCCCTTTTTTCCAGTCACTGGGAACTTTGCCTGACTGCCACAATTTTTCATAGAATCATAGAATGGTTTAGGTTGGAAAGGACCTTGAAGATCATCGAGTTCCAACCCCCCTGCTATAGGCAGGGACACCTTCCACCAGACCAGGTTGCCCAAGGCCATGTCCAGCCTGGCCTTGAACACCTCCAGGGATGGGGACTCAACAGCCTCTCTGGGCAACCTGTGCCAGTGCCTCACCACCCTCAAAGTGAAAAACTTCTTCCTAATGTTCAATCTAAACCTGCCCTCTTCCAGTTTGAAGCCATTCCCCCTCGTCCTATCCCCAGCTCTCCTGTAGGCCCCCTTCAGGTACTGGAAAATATGATGGAGAAGGGGTTGGCTACTACAGCAGCCGGTTCCCTCAGGACTGTAGGCAGCATCTTGTTGGATCCTGTAGATTTATATGTGTTCAGGTTCCTCTGGTGATCTTGAACCCGATCTTCTCCTACAATGGGAGGCACTTTATTCCCCCAGTCCCTGCCTTGAGGTTCAGAGGCTTGAGAGACGTAGGAAGAGAGATTACCATTGAAAACTGAGGCAAAAATAAAACCAAACAAATGTTGAGTACCTCAGCCATCTCCGTGTTGGTTGTCACCAGCTCTCCTGTCTTATTTAAGGGGGGCACATTTTCTTTAGTTTTCCTTTTCTGGCCAGTGTAGCTGTAGAGGCCCTTATTATTCTCCACGTCGCTTGCCAAATTCCACTCCAGCTGTGCCTTAGCTTTCCTGATCCCATACCTACACACCCAGGCAGCATCCCTATGTTCTCCCTAGGATACACGTCTCTGGTGCCACCGCCTGTGCATTTCCTTCTTACACGTTGGTTTGGCCAGCAGGTCCTTACTGAGCCATGCTGGTTTCCTGCCTTCCTTGCCCCATTTTTTTAACATACCAGAATTGAGAGTTCTTGCACACTAAGAAAAATTTCCTTAAAGAGCCACTAGGTCTGTTCAGCTCCTTTATGCCTGAGGGCAGATTTCCGAGGGTTCCATCCACTAATTCCTTGAACAATTGAAATTGTGGATGGTGGGACTCAATGGGCAAATCTTCTCCCGCTACCTCAGCGGCACAGGGGCCTGGGGAGGGGACAGCCCACCCACTGGGGTGTTGACACCAAGCCTGTGTCCTCGGTGACACTACCTGGGCTGCTGTGCATCCCCATACCATGGCATCACCCCCAAACCCACCAAGTTCTTAAAACTCAAGTCATGGTTTCTGGAAGTTGTTCTGATTTCAGCACCCTTCCTCCAGATCCATTTTCCAGTTGAAATTTCTCTCTGACACTGCACAGCAGACGCTTTCTTTCCTTTTCTAAAGGAAGGTGGGATTTCTCAGTGCTCGCAACTCACGCTCTTCAGCTTTGCCAAAGATACCATCCGATGAGACCCATGTTCCACATACATGAAGGTGCTCCGTGCCCACCTTGCTCCTTCGTACCAGAGAACTAGATAGTGTGATGCTATCCCAGCAGCTCCATGCTCCTCTCTGTTTCCAAGACCTCAAAACAGCCAGGGCAGCATTGGCTTCCAGAGAAGAGAAACGTCTGAGGAGGGGGAGAGGCGATTTCATTCGTGCCCTGGTTTTCTTGGTGCTCAGTGAAGACGGGAGCCTGGGCAGGGCAACGCTGGGCTGGGACCCGGCGCTGACTGCGCCGCTCCAGGGAAACCCCACTGTTGGCCTCTTGGAAACTTCTAGCCAGAGCAGGACAATGTCTCCCCATCTCTGCTGGGCTGGGAGAGGTGCAGGAGCTCACTCAGCTCCTTGGAGCAGAGATGACAGTCTTTGCTCTATTCCTCTTTTGGAGGGTGAGTCACGGTCACTCCTCTGTATCACCAGTGGTAAACCCCAGCCTGTCTCCGTGACGGTGAGGATCTGAGGACTTACCATGCTTCCCTATCCAGAATGACAACAAAAAAGTGACAATTGCAGCTCTTGCGAGGTTATTAGCAGGCAGCAGTTTTATCTGTTCCAGAAGCCATCATCACACATATTATCTTGGTGGACTTGGAGATGCAAAGGCAGCCACTCGGTGCCTGTTCCCCAGCAGGCACAGCCAAAGTCTGACGTGACTGGATGCAGCTCAGCTCAGTTCCAGGATGGGTGAGGACCTCATGGGCACAGAGCCTAGGGACAGGGTCCACTCCATACTGTGGTACAACCTGGTACGAGGAGGGACATGCTGGCTGCGCCAGGAAGGATGAGTGTGGCTCTAACAGTTGGTCCTTCATTTGGTCCTGCTGCGCCAGGACAGCAATTTCTGGTGAAGAGCAGCAACTGTTTGCTCAGTCCTGCCCCTGTGTGCAGACAGCGGGTGGTGCTTGGAAGGGACGGATCCTCCACCCTGAGTGCCCAAGGGCCCGGCTTCTCTTCTGCCCAGCTGGCACAAGGGCTCGGAGTGCTGAACACGCACCCCGACGTGGATACCTGCCGCCGGCAGAGCTTGGAGACCGGCCAGTGCCTCCACCCAGCCCCCAGCGGGCAATGGCAGTGAATCACCTTCCTCCTGGTGCCACTCACATGCCTTGTCCTAAAGCAACTATTTGTTCTTGGAGGTGTTTGGTTCATGGAGTTTCCATCACTGGAATGAACGTTCCCCCAAGCAGAAAGCCTGGGAGGAGATATTTGCCCCTGTCTTTGCCTTGGAGCTGTTCTACACTTATTTTGAATCGGTTACCCTGACTGTTTGCAACGAGGACGAGAAGTACAGAAACACTGTGGGGTTTGGTGGACCCATCCCAACCCTGAACTGGAGAGCTCAGGCTTGTTTCCAGTGCACAGAGTTACTGCAACTGAGAAGCTGCCAGGACCGAACGGCGCGGTGGCCGACGAGGGGACACACGCATTGGCAGGGCGCACCTCTGCGCTGACATGGGAGCCGGATGCATTGTGCGCACACCTTTGGAGCACAAACCGGAGAACTTTTTTACGAACACCTGGCCGCACTAACGGTCACTTGGACGAACGGCAAGTTCAGCTTCTTTGCTGAAAAACAGGTGACACCCGGCCATTTTCCCCACTGACCACAACACTCTTAACGCGACACCACCACGTCCACCCCTCTCCACTGACAGAGCAGACATGACAGCACGTCACCTGCTCTCGGCAGCTCCACCAGACCCTTGCTCTTACCTCCCAGCGACGTCCATGCAGGGCCTTGGGGGCAACGATGTCCTGAGGCGGCTCTAACGATGTCTTGAGGCGGCTCTCAGCTAAGCCTGGACTCGGATTCCTGAATTCCTGGAGAGTAAATTCTCTTTCACATGGAGCAGCAAAGCTTTATTTTCAAGGGCATGCTCCCAGAAAGAGCTACTGCGTTATTTCCTGATTTCTCTTCTGGTAAAGGCTGCCGATGCAGCGGCCCCGCGGTCCTAGCGCCTGCCGCCTGCGCCGTCAAACATTAACCAGAGATGACTCATTATTTGACAACACTTAAAACAACTTTTACCCTTTGAGGGCACAAGTACACACCCTCGCTAGAAGTGAACTGAGATCATCAGATCCTCTATCCTGCAGCACTGAGTAGCACTGACAGAAAATTAATGATCCACCATGCGAATACGGACATTTGCTGTTACCACCTCGATTGCCATGATCAGAGCAGGGACCTGAGGAGCAGGTGCCCACGGTGGCAGCAGCTCTCCAGGGAAACTGAGACTCAGGAGAAGAAGTGGTGGGACCAGGGATCCTGCAGTGCTGCCTCCAGCTCGGGGGGTCCCCACAGCAGAAGGCCACGGAGCTGTTGGAGCGGGGCCAGAGGAGGCCCCGGAGATGCTGCGAGGGCTGGAGCCCCTCTGCTGGGAGGACAGGCTGGGAGAGTTGGGGGGGTTCAGCCTGGGGAAGAGAAGGCTCCGGGGAGACCTCAGAGCTCCTTCTGGTCCCTAAAGAGGCTCCAGGAGAGCTGGGGAGGGACTCTGGATCAGGGAGTGGAACAATAGGATGGGGGGGTGATGGCTTCAAACTGAAAGAGGGGAGATTTAGATGAGATCTGAGGAAGAACTTCTTGGCTGTGAGGGTGGTGAGCCCCTGGCACAGGTTGCCCCGAGAAGCTGTGGCTGCCCCATCCCTGGAGGTGTTCAAGGCCAGGTTGGACGGGGCTTGGAGCAACCTGGGCTGGTGGGAAGTGTCCCTGCCCAGGTTGGGACTGGATGAGCATTAAGGTCCCTTCCAACCTAAACCATTCTATGTTTCTATCCTTAAGTCTACTCCTGTCTCAGCATCAACTTCCGTGAGACTTAGGGGATGTTAATCCAAGAGCACGGCTGCACCTTGCTGCTCTACGTACCATGAAAACACGGATGCATCACAAGATGGAACAGGCAATTGCAGAGAGACCATTAAATGAGCACCACTGTCAAATGGCAGTGCCTTATCTACATCCTCCAGCATCCGCAACTAGTGGGGAGGGAATAATCGCCTCCGCTGCTCATCATCCCAGCCAGAAAATTGGAGATTGGTTTTGCACCAACATTCAACATTTCCAATATTCTGAGTAAAATGGCGAAAAAGAAGAAAATGCAGTTCCAGGCAAACACCATGCTTCCTTCAGGGGTTGGGGTTTTTTTTGTGTGTACTTTTTCGGTTTTTTAAATAAATGGTGTTTAAACTTTCAAAGAAATAGCGGCAATTCGAGGGCAAAGGCAGTGTAAAAGAGAACTAGCCAGTAGTTTCAGCTCCTGCTTATATTATTCTATCAACAAACAAGTTCCCCAAGTCATTTGCGCCAGTCTGTTCATAGGATTCTTGGGATGTATTTCCCCAGGAGGACTCCTTGCATTTTCCCCTGGATTTGTAAGGACAGATCCTTAGATACCAGGTCTGTTCAGGCTTGAGAATAAACACAGCAGTGCACGCTTACAGCCCCGCGCCACACTCCTGGGGCTCAGCATCTGCTCTCCTGGGGTCAGCGCAGTACTCTCCGTGCCAAACGGAGATGTTTCATACTTGTGGGTTTTGCCACATCCGGGCGTTGTTACAGACTTGACCGCGGCTAAAGAACTCAGCATCACACTCAGGGAGCAACTCAGGGTTAAAAAATGGGCTTTCCCTGTCCTACTGGATGGCCAGCAAAAGGACTCCCACTTGCTTCTGCTGGAGGTGGTCTCCCCCTTTCCATACCTGGGTATCCACCACCCAGTCAGTGCCTCCACCTTTAATACGTTGACCCTCAAAACTGACTTCCTCCCTTCTCTGGTGCAGCAAAGTAGACACCTGCATCGCACAGCCCAGTTCAGTGCTGCGCAGCTGAATCACCACCCTGCTCAGGTCCCTCCAAAACAGCCTACAGTGAGCCAAAACATCAAGGTTTTGCAGCGCTTCCGAAGTCGCTGGGTAAACGGGCGATTGCATAGGAAAAGTTTTCTTTGCACCCCAGGCTGAGGCTTTAACCACTTGTCAGCCTTCCCCCTGGCATCCTTCCTTTGGGTCAGGGAGAGTCGGGCTCGCAGTCACAAGCGCAACGTCCTACTCAACAAACTGTTGAGCAGTGCCATTCCTGGTGAGATGGAGGATGACAGTTATCCAAGGAAGCAGAAGTCGGAGCAGGAAGGACGGGCGACAGCGTTCATCAGGAACAGCAGCACGTTTTGTACAGAGGAAACAGCTCCTTTCTTCTCTGCGCAGATTCGGACATGAGCAGTCCGGAGCCCGCAGGCTCTCTTTTGCTGACTCAGCTCCCTTCAGTCCACGCTGACAGTACAGTTGGATTCACCAGGAACGCCCCTTCTCAGCCTGAGGAATCTGCTCCACATTTCAAGCCTTTAAAAAGGGAATCAGAAAATGGCAATGTCACAAAAGCAGACAACTCTTCCCTCCCTTGCCTCCACAACAACTTGAGGAGGAATCTTTTCACCTCTCTTTTAGCACCTGAAGCCAAACATCCAGGTCCCTTCTGGCTCCCTCTGCAGCCAAAGGAAAAAACGGGCACCTCCAGAGCACAACTCAGCTGAGCTGGTTTCACACGCTGCCCTGGAGTGAGCCAGGCTGTCCGGTGGGGCTCATTGCTTCCTCCTGCTCGAAAGGGCAGCATAGGATGGCTAACTTGGTCTTTGACATCCAACCCCTAGCATTTAAAGAGAACATCACTGGGTTATATGCCCCTTTTCATAGAATGGTTTAGGTTGGAAGGGACCTTGAAGATCATCTACTTTCACACACCCGCATCTAAACCTGAGGAGGGCCTTCTCTCCTGTGTGGGTGGCAGAGCACTGGCACAGGCTGCCCAGAGAGGTGGGGGAGTCTCTGAATCTGGAGCCATTCCAAACCCGCCTGGACGCCGTCCTGTGCCACTGCTGGAGGTGACCCTGGTCTGGCAGGGGGGTTGGACTAGATGATCTCCAGAGGGCCCTTCCAACCCTCACCAGTCTGGGATTCTGTGACATTAATGCATAGAGCCGGTTGTGCACTGGATCCCAGCACCTCCTACAGCCAGGAAATTAAGATTCATTTATTATCACAGAATCATAGAATTGTTTAGGTTGGAAGGGACCTTAAAGCTCATCCAGATCCACACCCCCTGCCCTGGGCAGGGACACCTCCCACCAGCCCAGGTTGCTCCAAGCCCCGTCCAACCTGGCCTTGAACACCTCCAGGGATGGGGCAGCCACAGCTTCTCGGGGCAACCTGCGCCAGGGGATCACCACCCGCACAGGCAAGAAGTTCTTCCTAAGATCTCATCTCAATCTTCCCTCTTTCAGTTTGAAGCCATCACCCCTCATCCTGTTGTTCCACCCCCTGATCAGGAGTCCCTCCCCAGCTCTCCTGGAGACCCTTTAGGCACTGGAAGGGGCTCTGAGGTCTCCCCGGAGCCTTCTCTTCTCCAGGCTGAACCCCCGCAACTCTCTCAGCCTGTCCTCCCAGCAGAGGGGCTCCAGCCTGATGATCATCTTTCATAGCAAAGATTTATATTTCAACCCAACAATGCTGTTAGTCACTTGGACAGAGGATCATTTGAAAGAGTATTTTGCCCTAGATAATGGCTGGAACTATAGATGGTGCCTTAACCATACCGCCCTCCAAGCAGCTATCCACAGCACTGGGTTCAGATGCTGTTCTTCACCCATATTCCCCAAGGACCAGCGTGGACATCAAAGATGTTTTCACTAAATCCTTATAGAGCAAATGGCAATGCATAAATTTATGCCCCGACGAGAAAGTAGATTGGGCATGCTCAGGGGAGGAGCGGAAGACGCACTGCTCCAGCCGAGCACCCCATCTCGTCACACCCAAACCCCGCTGCTGTGGCAGCTGTTCCATCCGAACACATCGGCCCTTCGCGGCAGCGTCCGTGCTTTGTGCCACGGCTGGGGGGTGACACGCAGCACTTAGAGGCATGTTCCACTTCTGGGTTCTTGGGCTTTATGGGCACCTCTGTCCCCAGCCCTGAACAGGGACTGCTACATCAGTTCAACTCTTCAGTATTTGGTACCGTAACTTGGCTTTCCTCTCGGGCAGCGCTGGTGGCAGCGTCTAATGGTTTTACTTCCTAATTTCTAATGAGGGAAGCTTTCTGGAGTGGATGCGCCATTTCATCCTCTTTTGCTCTCAGGTAAAAGGCGAGAAATCGCCCACAACATTTCAACACTTCCCCGTCTTTCTGATTTACCAGAAACAGATGAGGATAACTGTACGGCAGGAGGAAGAGCAGAGTCAAGGCTTCGGCGTGAGGTTATGGTAACGCTACATGTACAGAGGGATGGCAGCAGCTCCAGCAGAGCCAGCTAGCTGTGAGCACCTTTTAGTTCAGAACACACCGTGCTAGTTAAATCCAACAATACATCTATTTAAACATCTATGGAAGTGCTGAAATGCATCCCTCTTCAAATACGTATTTTTGTATGGCTTATAACTATTAACCCAGAATAAACAGAACCTGCTTTACTCTCCCTCAAAAAAGTACTTCAAGAAGAAACAGCTTTATTTGACAATAAACAATGCAGAAATAATGTTTTTCAGTAAGTTCTAAAAAGCTGTTGTCCAAAATACTTCAAAAAGCGTGAAGGAATGTGAAAAGTTATTTGAAACTGAAGTTTAAATGAAGAATGTATTCATGAAGCTGAAGCTGGGGACAATCCGCTCGCTAACTGCCCACACCACAGAGAACAGCAGCAGCGTGCAACTCTGGTTTCACAGAATCATAGAATCATAGAATGGTTTAGGTTGGAAAAGACCTTGAAGACCATCGAGTTCCAACCGCCCTGCCATAGGCAGGGACACCTCCCACCAGACCAGGTTGCCCAAGGCCACGTCCAGCCTGGCCTTGAACACCTCCAGGGATGGGGCCTCAACAACCTCTCTGGGCAACCTGTGCCAGTGCCTCACCACCCTCAAAGTGAAAAACTTCTTCCTAATGTTCAATGTTTCCTCCATCATCCTCTTTTTCCATGTGCCGTTATGACAATGCTAAAGCCACGTTACAGCCCCTCCTTCACACATTCGCTTGGTCAACTTTGCCACAACCACCAAAAAGGCTCTAAGCACACGGCAGTGTATCTCTGCACAACGCCGCTCGTCGCTGCTGCCAGACGGAACCGCCCGGGGTGCAAGATCCCCGCTCCGGAACCGGTGGGGGAAAATCCCCAAACCCCTATAACAAAACACGGCCGTTTCATCCATTTCAGGCCAGGCTGGAAACTGCCTCCACTTTGAGGGTAGAAATCTAAAGTAATAAAGAAAATGTAAAAGAATACACACAATACCAGAGGGTGGGTTTTTTTTGGTTGTTTATTCTTTTTTTCTTTCATAGTGTCTGACTGCCCACTTGTTTTGCTGTGGGAAGAGTTTCTTCCAGAGCAAGGGAGTGGGAGAGGAAGGAGACGTAACAGAAGGTGAGGAACTGTTGCTACAGGCAACTTCCCTGTTACACAGCGGTGCGATTTCTGTAGTGATTATAGCACAGGTTAAAACTACCTACAGTACGCTATTTCAAGGGAAAGTTATTAAAAATGTAAGGTATCAGACTAAGCCAGGACCTCTCTATAGATAAAAATCGGAACGACATGAACATTATTTTATACATGCAGTATCATTATTAGGCAGCATCTTCTTTTTTTGGTTTTTTTTTTTTTTTTTNCTCTCTTCCCTTTTTACTGCATGCATTAAATGTATTTTTGGGAGACGGCAAGGGGCCTATTCCAAGTCCCTTGTTTATTTTTTTTTTTCTGAAAGTCAGCATTTCTAAAAAACACTAGGAGGAGGAGGAGATAAAGCGGTCACAACCTGACTGAAATGAAGGCAGCTGTATGAAGGAAACACACAGAAATCTGCAGTTCTCCCCACACACACTATGGAAGATGGAATTATTTAGAAGAAGTTATTTAGAACTATTTAGAACTATTTAGAAGAGTTATTTAGAAGATCATCACCACTACTTCACTGTAAATGACAATTAAGCTTATATTGCAAACATTCACCTGAAGCTAAGGTAGCAGCTGCTCTGAAAATAAGAAATCAAGAATTCGGTGTCGCGGCTGAAGTCTTCTTAATGAAACTTCTGCGCTGAGGCACAGAGGTTCCAGGCAGGACTGGCTACAGCAATGTTAATTTAGTCTCCTACTCTATTCTCTTTCATCATATTTAACACGAGTAACTGTAGGACTTCAATGTTTGCTTCTTCAATATTGGTCAAGAAAGTCAACACTTTCATCGCAAAGAAACAGCAAAGTCAGGCAAATTTTAAGTGTCAATGAAAAAGAAGTAATTGTATGTAAATGACCCTCCCTACTGCATACCAAATGACTAAGCAAGCGGAATGGAAGAGGGCTTGAGTTAGGCACTGTACAATTTTATGTCCTACAATAAGTTCCATGGTTTTCCACGTAGGCAATAAAACACGTGACAGAAGACTCAATGGCAGACAGAAACATTTAAAACAAGCGGCATCATATTTAAAGACAATCGGAATTTTAGATGTACTATTCACTCACTTTGATGAATCCCTTTATTAAAAAGTGAGCAACATCAACACGATTTCTGGTGTTACTAGTGACAGAAATATAATAATAAATAAAATGCAGACCACATCTCTCAGTAGTTTAAAATTGCAGTGGGGATCTCCAGTATAGCACTGCCGGCACCACCTACCAAAGCGCCCTCCTTAACTGTTGTTCCCTGCTCTTCTTTTCTGCTTCCTGACAGCTCCCGATCTCCAAAGGCTCCGTGCAGCCCAGGTTCATCTGATAATGCAGGAGAGGAGAAAAAAAAACCCATATCACAAAAATAAATATATAGCAGTCAGGTTTTTAACAGCAAAACTCAGCAGGTAAAGTATTAAAAATAAAGTTTAAAAACTGTTTAAATAGTTCTGGAATTTTGCTTTACCTCAAGTACGAAAATGTGACAAACTGATGGAGATTTAGATTCTCTGGAATGAACACACAGTTACAGCATTTGAGACTTCCCTTAAAAGCTTTTCTATAAATAACGACTGCAAGAGTTCAGAAAAGCAACATGAGCTTCATAAAACCCAAGCGTGAGCGCCTGGGGGCTTGGAATTCATCTCTGACAAATTCAAGAATCGGTCTTTCCTTCTGAATCAGAAGGCAGAGAGGTCTCTCCGGCCCGGAGAGAGCGTTGCTATCAATTCTGTTTGAACAGAGCAACTCAGTGGTCAAAACATCGCGCTCCACCAGGAAACAACCGAGGAGGCTGAGGAACAACTGCCCGAGGCTCCCGTGAGGCTGCGGGGTGCCGCGATACCCACCTCTATTCCCAGCGCGACACCTTCAAGAGCACGCCACCGCCGGGATTCAGCAGGTTTGGTGCTCTGCTTCTGCCTTTCTACAAAAAGCCCCACTACGGAGAGGATAAAAGGGACGGGTTAGAAGTAAAAAGCCAACGAACGTGCTTTCCCTCTAACCAAACCTCGCTCCTTCTCTAGACGCGCGCCCGTCCTCGGGACTCTGCCCTGGTTCTTTTTTAGCATTTGGGAGTTAGTTTCTCGACTGCGTTGCCACGGGCCCGTAAAACCACCGGGAACGTAGCGACTTCTGCAATAATTTTTACCATCTAAATAGCCAAGTAAGGAATCATCTTTGCTACTTCACCACCAAAACAGACACGGCCCCCTTCCCAAACCAGACACGCGCAACACGACCCTTTGACCTGCTGATAGGTCCTGACCCTGACCCTGATAAAAACCAGAGCTTCCCCGGGGTGAACGTCCAAGGAATGAAGAGCTCAGTTCAGAGCTTCTTTCTAAAAATGTTAAAGATCTGAGACAACTGAGTGCATGCAGGATTTTACAGCCGCTTGGTAATCTTCTTAACTGCAGTAATCGTACAAGAAATTCTCCCTCAAAAGCAGACGGAATACCGGAATATATCACCTCTGTCATTCAGACTAAGTCTTTGGGGATCTCCATGGATATTTCTGTTGTTAACTGGCATTTTTCCATCACTCACCTACTGCAATCTTACGGGCCTATGCAAGAGCAAAACTTTTTTCCCCACCTCCAAGTACCTTATTTCGGTGGTAGGATTTTAACACTGCCCTCTGAATTCTAAATATAAAACCTTTGAAACTGCACTCAGAGCTTACGACGACGTCGGGTATTTTTTCCTTCACCATTTCCAGTCTGAGACATAAAACACGTTGTTCAGGATAACGACCCGTGACAGCAACAACCGTTTTGCATTTAGGGATTTCTCAGCAGAACGTACTTTCACAAGATGCACATGCTTATTCCTTATTACGATTTTGCCAACCCATTGAGCTATTTTAAAAGTTCACAGCAACATTACAATGCTATTTAAGACAGGAAGGAAATGCAAAATCCATTTAAGCTGCAAAGGGCTGTAGAAAGACACAACTGAAAACCCCACATAGAAATTTAACTAGAACATGATTCACTCACATACAACGACAAGACAGTATTTGTCATCACAATCGAAATGACTTCATTTTAAAGCTCGTGAGAAATAGCAATCATCTGCTAGCAAAGAATTTCTTATAGCATTTTTTTTGAGTCCATAGTGCACCCAAGTACGTTCCCCTGAAGATCGTTACCGCCTCCTGCAGCACCCACCTACTCCCTGGTATTCAGTCAATCACCTGCCTGTGCCATCATGGGCTTTTTCCAGGCAGAAATCATTCTTACGCGTGCTTCTTTTTATTTATTTTTTTTTTCTTTTCCCTTTTTATCTGCTTTTGCTTACAGTCAGAACGGGAAGAACAAAACCCGATCTCACTGGAAACACTATACCTGAAGATTTAATTTAGATTTCAAATCTTAATGTACAATTTCATAACGAAAAGCAAAGTAACATTTTTCAGGAATTCATGAAATAATAACAATGGAAACAATCTAAATGTTCCATCACCTGGCACAGCATTGAAAACAGTCGTTACTCACAGAAAAAAAGCCTGACTAATACAAAGCTTTGCATGCAATCCCATAAAAGTATATTTGAGAAATCAGAGTAAGCTAATTATGCAGGAAATAAACCAGCGTGGAATAAGTTCAACAGCTAGATCGAGTACTGTTGAAAAAACAACGTTGCAAATACGTTAAAAATCGTGATTATTATGTCTGAAATCAAAAGCCTCACACAGCAATTTATCTTGTGAGGAAAGATGTTGACCTCTTCTACATGGTCACGTAAACCAGGTTGGACGTCCAGCAGTCCGCCAGGTCTGTGCTCAGGACAGCTGTAGCTCTGCTTCTGGTTTCATCACCTTCTCTTCCACAAGTCTGTTGCTTGTTCCCTGTATTTTTATTACTCTACGAATGAAGAAAACTGTATTAGTAGCCCAATTCTTTACTATTTAGGAAGACATCCTTAATAGCATTTAAGTTAAAAATCCTTCATACTATTGTCAGTTGTTTGTCACCATAACATCTTCCCCAATTTGTTCTATTCCTTGTCATTATAGCAATTATTATAGCAGCTGACAGTAGCGGATTAAATTTATTACTGAGATTTGCAGCGCTAATGCGACACAAGCGACGGCTATGCTAAAAGTTTTGCTTTGTTAAGCAAAAGCTTCTGCCTGAGTATCTGTCCCGCGTTCGGCCCTCTGCGGTGTCCAACCGGTAACATCAGCAAGTTTTGCTCTGCAAAGCGAGGAGCTCTGCAAAGAATCATAGAATCATAGAATGGTNACGTAACATCAGCAAGTTTCGCTCTGCAAAGCGAGGAGCTCTGCAAAGACGGGGAAGTTCTTCCAATGGTAACAAGTCTTTCAAAAGAAATGGCAATTTGAGAATCTCCTGGAATCCTCGTGCTCTGCAAACACAGATTTAATTGTAATTATTTCTTTGATAATGGTTATTATATCAACTACGAAACCGTAGTTAGGCCTGAAAGATTTTAAGCTTTTTACCACAAGCTGATAAAAATCTATATGATGCTGCACACCAGACACCGGCGCCTCCAACATCCCAGAAGATTTCTGAAGAGGTTACAGCTCAGGCAACCTCCTCCTCCTCCTCCTCAGCGTCCCTCCTCTGTGAGCAGTCCTCAGAAGTCAGCTGATTCTAAACTTCTATTTGTACAACAGTTTCTGGGCTCAACTAACTGCGAAGAACACAGCTGATCTCGCAGGCAAAACACACTGGCGCCCTGCTGAGAACACTGTGCTATAAAAGCGGACATTAGGAAAGAACTCCGGGAAAGACAACTCTGAAGAATCTCTTGGCAGTACGCAACCTTCTTCCCAGGCCAAACGAAAACCTTGACAATTCTTGCGCTCGGGTATTTTCAAAGCCATAACTTAGACAAGACTTAAAGGAATATGTCCAAAGATGACTGAACGCTTGGAGCAAAAGATTTTTAGAGATGTTGGCTTGAACAGTCAAAACCAAGTTCGACTGTGGAATGATTCTCAGGAATATTTCAAGAAATACACTTGAGATTTGATTCTGCTATGATTAGGTTGTCGGGGTTTTTTGAAGTGATAAAGTTATTTCCCTGTTAACTGTAACATCACTTCAACATGAGTTTAGAGAATAATGTTATAGAAAACATTTTTTAAATGGTTAGTTTTCTCAGCATAGATCACAATTTTAGGGGAGGGACATTTGGCAAAGCTGAGCAACACACTCATGCTCAGATCCCACCTGCTTATCCCAAGAGGTCATTCACTGCAGTGAACTGACTTAACGCATGTATTTCTATCATAATTTTTCTTTCAGAGATGTTTCTGGAAGATCTTTTACTTGCCGTACACACTTCTAGAACATAAGCGAGCCCGGTCACGTTCATCGCGCTCCAAACCCATCCCACCTTCTGATGGCTCCCCGGATACGTGCGGCGCGTGCACCTGCTCCTCTGCGAGAGACATCACAGAGCTCACATTGAAGCTGGTTTTGAATCCTGCCGGGCTCCTGTTCCCTTGGTTTCCTGTCTTCTGAACAACGTCTTTCTTTTTGTGCTCCCGTCCTTCTAAGTGCTCCCGGTAAGTCCGCAGTCAAACAGGGCAACATATTCATTTCCCTTTCAATGACGGTACTGTTTTTCTACTAAAACAGTAAATGTCCTCTGAAAATAGATGGGAAATTTCCTGAAACACTCAGATTAAAAACAAAAAAAACTCCCTTGGGAGTCACAGTCAAACCTGCAATGTATAAAAAGCTCACAAGCACTAACAGTTTGATAAATTTCTCCTTTAGTGCCTTACACTACCGTAAGCACTCGCACACAACCTATTCATTTTAGGCTTCTTACCAGTCCAGTCCTGGCGGCGAGACTCACGTACGGCCAAACGTATCTACGCGATGAGCTTTTTGTTGACGACAGAGCATACCTCACGTAGCTGGTTTAGATACAGGTGACGATACTGTAGGCATATGCATTTGGTTCGATGCATGTCACCTCCCAAAACACAAAGAACTACGGACCCTTTTGCCCCAATCTCTTTGTCATGTAAGTTTTTGGGACGGCACCGGCTACGAATCATAACGGATGTCGGCAGCAGTTCAAAGAGGCGCCAGGCAGTTACAGGCGTATCACACGCTCGCTTCTGAAAAAATCTGTAGGAGTTTTAGATGTGGTAACATCTCAGTTGTTAAGTATACACTTGTAAGAGATGATAGCCCTCTGCAAGCATCGCTTTAAGTAACAGATCTCTCTTGTCTTCCACCATCAAAAGCAAGCTGTCGTGCAGGTAGGAAACTGAGAAAGTAACAAAGAAAAATCCCCTCTCAAGTTTCGCTCCTCGCAGTGGGACCCACAGCTGGGTGGTGCCACGCACTCCTCCATGGGGGCAGCTGGCCCCGGTTCCCGGCGTGGATGGGCACACTGATAACCAGCCACAGGGCAGAAGGCGCCCCAGAGGATGTGTTCCCAAACTTGCACGTGAACTAAGTTAGGAAAGAGATGTTTAGCACATCAATAACAATTTCTTCTTGAAACAGAAGGAGATTATCAAACAAAAATGACAAGAATTCAGGTGAAGAAATACAAAGCTATGTAAATGAAAAGTTGGAAACAGCACATACGCCTTCCAGTAGGCAGAGAAAACTCCATTTATCATCACAATATTTACATTTTATCTGGAGAAGAAAGCTTTTCTCATTACTAAAATAAATATCAGGAGAAAAAAAATGAAGGTTAACAAAATGTGAGCCAGGTTTTAGCACTTTTTGCTTCCTCAACAAGACAAAGTTATCCAGCAATTTTAGTTACAAATATACTGCTCACTATCCTATGTTTTTCAACATATACACATGTCCAGGAGCTTGCAGAACATGTTTTTAGAGTCTTTCAAACAGTGTACCTATTTAAAATCTACAACAGAGTAAGCTAATCTACATCACCCATTAAAAAGGTGAACTACTAATTCTGTAACAGTTTCATTTCAGATTTCTCACATTCACTGCCACAGAAATATCACTTTTTCTAGCACAATTTCAAGGAATTAATGAAGAATATTTATAATCCACATTTCATACCCTCATATTCTCTTGACAAATAGATATGGAAAAATATTGCTTAGGTACTCAAGTTACTTCAAATCCTGTTTGGAGACATGATTATGATGCGTAGCATTATGTTTTCTAGTTACTTAGACACAAAAAAAGAAGTGAAAATTACTTCCCCCATTTCTTATTTCCACAGTTTCAGAACACGCATTAAATCAAACCTATTTATGAGAACTGAATGCCTGACATGAAACAGATATTTGAGCCAGAAGGTACAATTCACAATAGTAATTCCGTACTGAAGAAACTGTTCTCTTTTTCTTAGTAGAGAGAGAGGCTTCTCCAGAAAGAGATTCTGAGCAGGAAGCTCAGACTTCCGTGACTACAGGAAGTAGCGGCCTTAGGTTTTTCAAGTGTCTTAGTTGAGAACCAACTACCTGTACTGCAAGAACTTTAAAATAAAACGTATACATACAGAAGGCATGGATGCTGGATTCCGCAGCGCTTGCTCGGCGGGCAGCACGGACCCTGGGCAGGATGCTGCAGCTGAGTAGGCAGGCGCTGCCTGGTGGCACCTTCTTGCCTGGTTTGCCTCTCGATGAAGCTAGCTCAGGTTTCATCACCACTGTGTTATTCTGAAAAACACTTATTGAACACTGTTAGTATTATGTAGTGATCAGCATCATACAGCTCAGGATTGAGTATTCTCACCCAGGCTTAAATTCCCTTGGGGTACACATTGAACTTCTCCATCCTTCAGCATCCCCCACCAAGTACATCCAGGGCCTTGGGCAAAAAGAGTCCCACGAATGGGTTTGCCTTTGCCTGGAGCAGGAAAAACCCAAACAGTTTTCCCTAACAAATTCCTTTAATGCACCACAGGGACTTTATCCCCTTCTACAGTATGTAAAAGGTCTTCCCAGAACTCTCTCCCAAGCTCTCTGGCTTGAGCTGGTCCTTGTCTTAAGGGAGAGGGGAAGGAGTTGACCTCTTCTTCTTCCTTCTAGTTACCGGGGCAGCTTGTACCGATATTGATGGAGTTTGAGTAGCTTGTGCCAGGACGGGCGGTGGAGAGGCCGGTGTTGTTGCCCATCACTATAAATCACCTCTCGCACAGCCAATTCTCTCAGGTACTTAATACCTTTTTCAAAAACTTCTTCTGCTGAATTACCCCACACAATGATTCTGTTAATTATATCCATTGGGATCTGGCAACGGCCATCTTGCCACTTAATTCCCAAAAACTGGATCCCTTGTGCAGGTCCCTTGACTTTACCTCAAACCAGTCAAGAAGGCAGGCGACCAGTACTCACTTGCAGATGTTTGATGTTCATAGCCGTAATTATCCCGTATACGGAATCCCAACAGAAAACCAAAAAGATTAATAAGACGGACTGTAGTAAAAAAATAGTTGTTTTTAATTGACTGACACAGCAGACAACTCACAGATTTAATTTCTTGATGTCTGCCTCAAATAGTGGATAATGAGACTGTTTATAGAAAAAATACCTAATGGCATTTTCCTGGTGTTGGCAGGGAATGACCCCGGAGCTGGAAGCAGATTAACGGTGCTTACTCATGGGGAGCTCAGCTGGAGGTGCAGGGCAAATTGCAGGAACCATTGACAATAACTCTGGACAAGAAGGCAGTTTTAAGTCATTCCCATGAGAGGTCTCATTCCAATTCCGAATGGTGCTCAGTTTGAGTCACCCCAAAATGAGGGTATGTTGCACGTTTCTAAAGCAAGATACAAGACATCATTAACACATACAAAATCCAATGTTCTTGCTAGTATGACAGATACTGATTCAAAGTATATATTCTTGCAATGGAGAAAAAAAAAGAGTAAGATTTGTTTATTTTGACTGTCTAGAAATACCCAGATCTGGGACACTGTTAAATAAGAAACACGTCTTACCATTCAAAAGAAGCAGATAACATGCTAAAGTCTAGAAGCATTTCTCCAAAATTCACTAAGAAGCCAAAGCTGATTCATTAATGGCAATACCCAGAGATACTTATTAAGGACTGAAACACATGGCACTAGGGAAAAAAGTACATCCCTTGAGAAATGGGTGTCTTAGATCGGTACAACATCCAACAACTTCTTTAGTCATCCAGTTATCCCGGCAGCTGCCCGGGGGCTGTGGGCTTCGCACCAGCGGCGGATCACACCGAATGCCCCGGCACCCTCAACAGCTGTTGGCCACTAGCCAGAGGACATACAAGTCATCAGGAAAATCTGTCTGTTCTTAGTGGCCAGGGAGCAATAGGCATCTCCGAAAAGTAACTCATCCTGGCTGTTGCTTTCTGCTGCCTACAGAGGGAGTCTAGACCAGCGTACGCGGAAGGCAGAGACAACTGCAGCAAAATGAAGTCCACGCAGAGAATAAAATCGTGCAATAGTGATAAAGCAACTGTGTGAAGTCTATCAAAAAGGTACGATCTGGCAATAAGCACGTTCAGGTCTGTCCAGCGGATATCCCGTCTCCAATGGTGCCTATAAGCAACTGCTGAGGGAAGAGGCAGTACAGAATACTCCCTTGCAAGTCCTTCTGCTTCAGTCATCGGCCCCAAGAATATCCCAAGCTCTGACTTAATTTATCCTTTTGTAACTCTCAAAACATCTCTCGAATATTTGCTCAGCCTCCTTTTTTTCCCTGTTAGCTTTTTGCAGCCACAGCTTCCCCGAGCAAGGCTCCCACAGACCTAGTGCCCGTTGCCAGAATCGCCACCTCCTTCGGTTTTGCTTTGATGGTAGCTCCTCAGAGCTGCACGTGCAAACCTGAGCTCGTGTAGTACTGGGAGAGAGAGTGAACAGTCAGGTCCTATCCCGCTGCTTCATGCCACTTCAGATTCTGTAAACATCTAGTATCTGCTTTAAATCATCTCTCCCAGGCTGAAGGGCCCCAGCCCACTCAGTCGTTCTTGCTATGGAAGCTACGTTCTGCTTTTGATCATCTCTGTCACCAGCCTCTGGCCCCTTCCAAGCCCTACTGTGTCCTCTTCAAGACAAGAGGAACAGGGAACTGCATGCCATCGGTATGCCAAGCACAGGCAAGCCACTCTCATTTCACAAAACGGCAACATAATGCTTTCTGTCGTCTATTTTTGTTCTTAATGTCTAAGATTTGATAAGCTACTGCTCAGCACTATCATAAGCTCTACAGAGGGATCTGCACAGGCTGGACCGATGGGCTGAGGCCAATGGTGTGAGGTCCTGCACTTGGGTCACACCAACCCCATGGACGCTACGGGCTTGGGGCAGAGTGGCTGGAAAGCTGCACGGTGGAGAAGGGCCTGGGGGTGTTGGTGGACAGCGGCTGAATATGAGCCAGCAGTGTGCCCAGGTGGCCAAGAAGGCCAACAGCATCCTGGCCTGTGTCAGCCACAGTGTGGCCAGCAGGACTGGGGCAGCAATCGTCCCCCTGTACTCGGCACTGGTGAGGCCCCACCTTGAGTGCTGTGGTCAGTTTTGGGCCCCTCACCACAAGAAGGACATTGAGGTGTTGGAGCGTGTCCAGAGAAGGGCAACAAAGCTGGTGAGGGGTCTGGAGGACAAATCTTATGAGGAACGACTGAGGGAACTGGGGTTGTTTAGCCTGGAGAAGAGGAGGCTGAGGGGAGACCTTATCACCCTCTACAACTACCTGAAAGGAGGGTGTAAAGAGGTGGGGGTGACCTCTTCTCCCTGGTGACAAGTGATAGGACGAGAGGAAATGGGTTCAAGTTATGCCAGGGGAGGTTCAGATTGGATATTAGGAAACATTTTTTCACGGAAAGGGTTATCAAACATCGGAATAGGCTGCCCAGGGAGGGGGTGGATTCGCCATCGCTGGAGGTGATTAAAAAAAGGGGAGATGTGGTGCTTGAGGACATGGTTTAGAAGTGGTTTTGTCAGAGGAGGTTAATGGTTGGACTTGATGATCTTAAAGGTGCCTTCCAACCTCAGCAATTCTATGATTCTATAAACTCCAAAATTTTGCTCCTGAGTAGTGACAGCCAGCACAGCTCCTTATGTTGTGGAAAAGCTAGGATGGTTTTCCCCCAAGTTTTGCTTTTGTACATTAACTATTCAGTCATGCATAAAGTCTTCCTATAATTCCTCATGTTATGCCCTACATAACATTAGATTATATCGCTTCACTGCTCATCTTTTTTTTCAGACAATGAATATAATGACCCACACTTCACTCTGCAAAGTTTAAAACCACACTGCATGACTCCCGCCACGCTACATTGCCAGTATAATCTGCTATAATCTGGCAGAAAACATCTCCTCATGCAGGAGAGGAATTTCAATTTACAACCAACCAGAAAAAAACACAAATCTCTTCATCTCCAAATGATTCATTCCAAATTTCACTGCAGTTCTAACTGGTTATCCTCCTCCCCTCCTCTGCTCTGATGAGGCCATATCTGGAGTACTGTGTCCAGTTCTGGGCTCTCCAGTTCAAGAAGGACAGGGAACTGCTGGAGAGGGTCCAGCAAAGGGCTACAAAGATGATGAGGGGACTGGAGTGGCTTTCTTGTGAGGAAAGGCTGAGGGACTTGGGGCTTTTTAGTCTGGAGAAGAGAAGATAGAGGGGGGATCTTATCAACTCTTATAAATCCTTAAAAGGAGGGTGCCAGGGGGATGGGAAGTCATTTTTCAGTGGTGCCCAGTGACAGGACAAGGTAACGGGCACAAACTTGAACATAGGAAGTTCCATCTAAACATGAGGAGGAACTTCTTTGCTGTGCGGGTGGCAGAGCACTGGCACAGGCTGCCCAGAGAGGTGGGGGAGTCTCTGAATCTGGAGCCATTCCAAACCCGCCTGGACGCCGTCCTGTGCCACTGCTGGAGGTGACCCTGGTCTGGCAGGGGGGTTGGACTAGATGATCTCCAGAGGGCCCTTCCAACCCTCACCAGTCTGGGATTCTGTGACATTAATGCATAGAGCCGGTTGTGCACTGGATCCCAGCACCTCCTACAGCCAGGAAATTAAGATTCATTTATTATTACAGAATCATAGAATTGTTTAGGTTGGAAGGGACCTTAAAGCTCATCCAGATCCACACCCCCTGCCCTGGGCAGGGACACCTCCCACCAGCCCAGGTTGCTCCAAGCCCTGTCCAACCTGGCCTTGAACACCTCCAGGGATGGGGCAGCCACAGCTTCTCTGGGCAACCTGCGCCAGGGGCTCACCACCCCTCATTATCACTTATCATACTTATTACAGAACTCTAAGTGATGCAGCTATTTGGAGAAAAAAATACACACAATTCTGTTTTCCTAACAGTCTATAAAAACTATAGGAGTTGCAGAGTCTTCAGCCTGAGAAGGCCTTTCTGTCTGTATGTTTATTCCAAGAGCTAATCTGGTGGGCCCCATAATTCTCACCCTCATCTACACTACAGCAGGCATATCCAGCATTTCAAACAACTAAAAGCCATACAATTTCTAGCTTAAAAAAAGCTTACTGACAATCTTGGTTTGGAGTAAGAATAAAAAAAGGCAGTTATGCTTAGGTCACCAGGTCTACAGACTTGCCATCACTGCTATTAAACACGGACCAGCAAAAGAGTTGCCACTGTGGGCAAAGGGGGCTTATAATTGAGAAACTTATTTATTATGAGAAGTGGATAACGGTTCTGTTCTCCCTCTGTCCTCTGCAGAACGGCTCATCACTTCTGTTACCATGGAGCGTCTAGCAAGGATTATCAGTATTTTCTGCTCAGGCATGAGTGTGTCTACATTTGACTCGAGCACCTCGGCACCTCACAGGGCTCCTTCCTCCTTCAAACATACCCCGCACTTGGCAGTAATTTGGTACTTGCCCCTTGGGATTAGGACAAATGCCTAAACTGTGTTTTCCTTTTATTTTACTTCTTGTTACAACTCCACCTTGTCAGCTTCATGATAAAAGATGAACTAGGTTGTAAACAGGTATATGAAATGCTACTGACAGGATGGGTTGGAGATGTTACTGCACAGGTTGTGTTGATGGTCAGTCTAGGAAGTTTTCCACACTCCCAAAGCTTCACAAGCTGACATTTTTACTTCAAGATGTAAAATCTATTCCTTTATCAGAGCTACCAATCTGCACCTAGAGCAGGTAAGCCTCACTTTTTCAGTAGAAGACTAAAACATTGACATATTCATATAGAGTAAAGGGTGCTGATGAATCTATTCATCCTTGACACCAAAGCAGAAGTATACCTATAAAAATAAATAGTCAAAAAGCTCCCATGAGCTCCGTTGTCTGCTGAAGCGTTCTCAGTACGTAGGTTAAAAAAATAAATCAAAGCACCTCCCTAGTTAAGCAAACTCCCAACCAGACTGGTAGTTCAAAGCCACAAGTCTGTACAAAAGATCTGTGATTTTTTGGTTTTGCCCCCCCTGCTTCGGAAAGCATTAGCGATGTATGTCTGTGATAAATCACATGAGATGCAAAGACAATGACTCACTTCATTATCTTTAAAGCATGAGAGCAGAATACTCTCCTGAGACAAAAGTCCCTAGGAAATGCTGATTTGAGCTGCACTTTGCTCTCTGGCAGCAGTCTCAGCAAGCACGGAACAATAAAATGATTCTGACGACCTACAGCAGAAAAAGTACCGCAGAGATTGTATGATTTTAGTGTGAATTTCTGTGTTATACATGCCAATTTTACAATTACAAAAAAGCTGCCTTTAAGGAGCAGGCCTGCAAGTTCAACCTAAAGTCTCAAAAATAAATGCGGTGCAGAGCCAAGGAGCAAACGTGCCAGCAAACCAAGTTCTGACGGCCACAGAAAAGTAACCTCTTGGGATGTAGTAACCGTTCCTGTTGATGAATCACAGTGGCTCAATACCCTCCAAAACTGCCACCTCTACTACCAGTAACAAAAACCTGCAAAGTCTTCATGACTTGATACTGTGCCAAAACAAGAAATTCCTAATTTAATTCACCAGCGGCCTCGCTGCCTGCAAGCCACATCCCTTTCTTCCTGATGCAGCCCAAGTCCTGATGGTGGACAGGTCTGTTTTATTGGGCAGACTAATAGCCACAGGTGACTGGAACCAATTTCTCCTAAAATGATCAAAAATCCTGACTCTAATGCAGGAAATGAACATAGTTGATGGAAGTTCAGAAACATAACCATAATTCTGTACACACACATCACATAGCCGCTGCCTGAGACACAGTGCTGCTGGCAAGACGTTCTCTGTCAGGAGCCCCGGAGAATTACTTGCCATAGCCTAGACCAAAAGCTCAGATTTATTAGTCCTGATGCTTCCAGAGTTACCCGAGGAGGAATATTCAGCAGTGTCGTAGTTTAGGCCAAATTGGCCACTGGGGACATGGGGCACTCCACATGGCACTGACAGATGCTCCCCCCCACCAGGAATGGCACATTCAATATCAATTGGAAGGTTTGCTGAGGAGTTTCTCTGTCTCCTGTGACGGCTGCCATCCCGAGAACTCCTCGCCCCGGTGCCACAGCCCTGAGCCCGTCCCTTCCTCCCGAAGCCGCAGCGCTCGCAGTGTCCCAAATTTGCTGTCCCTGCTGGGAGTGCACAGCTTCTACGGATAGAATGGGCTGAGGGTAATCCTTGTGTATTTTATATTGGTGTCGGGATCGATATTAGTTCTTTAGCGTTATTTATGTTATTTATTTAGTCTTATCTTATTAAATCTGTTTATACTTCAACCCTTGTGTTTCCTTGTTTTTCCCTGATTCCCCTTCCCGGGTGGGGAGGGCTCATCGGGTGAAAGAATAACTGTCTAAACAGCAATAAATTGTTGTGTGATTCTCAAACCATAACAGGAGCACTTCCTAGTGCCGACGGCACGGCTGCATCTCCAACACGCTGCGGGAGATGCCAGCGCTGGGGTTTGCTCTACGGTACAGTGCACTCCACTGATGGGGTATGATTAAAGCGAGGGGCTGAGTGCTTTAAAAAAAAAAAAAAAAAACAGGCAAGAAAAAGTTTTATTTCACAGACCAAGCTTCCATGCACAGAATTTACCAAAACCACATTTTAATATCGCCCTGCTTATGAAGACTGAATAATGCAGTTCAAGTCTGTGATAGAAAATTAAGGCCACAACTGATTAGATGTGGAACTATGGTAAAGTCACACAAGCAAGGGAGAAGATGCCAACCAATAAACAAATAGGTGTTGATTGCCTAGTAATTAAGGATCGGTGTTACTTAAAATTGCTAAAGGTCTTCTACCATCACTGTCTGGGACTTCCCAGTGCTTGCTGGTGACATGATGATCATCCTGGGAGCTTGATACGGTTGTGTATATATATTTCATTATTTTCTTTTTATTTTCTTAAAGTAGTTTGGTTCCTTCTAAACTCATAAGTCTCTCTCCCTCCACTCCCTGGAGAGAGCGGTGGGGGAGAACATCTGTCGTTCGCCCCAGTGGCCAGTCCGGCCCAAACCAAGACACCAGTGCAACAAGCCCAACACTGTTCTCTTACTTAGTACGCTATTAAGTTAACAATTAAATGCTGAATTTTTGCAGGTATTATTTCAATCACAAAAAAAATCTGCTATTTTGTCTATGTGGACAAAGCAGCAGTGGCTCAGGCCCCGTGAGTTACCATAGCCAATGCCGATCTCTCCTGAAAGAAAGTATAACCCTTCAATTTCTACCCTGCGGGTTTTATTGCAGACCTCATTTAGAAAGTTAATAAATTATGTTTTCTATTTCTGTATTCAGCAGTTTTAGTTTGCCGTTAGATTTAAATTAAAGCGTGACCCATATAATGCAGATAGATAAACTCTTGCTACACCTCCGTTGCTTGTGCGTATATTATTCTGAAGCCACAGTTCACCTCAACGTCCAAATAATAGAGCTTTTATTTTTAAAAAAGTCAACATTTGCAAAGTTTTTTTTAATAGTGTATAATGCCACTTGTTTCCACACTTAGTTATTTAACTGCATAGGTGAAGTTATGGTAACAAAATTATTTTTTCCAACTTCAGAAACTATTAAAATGCAAAGTCACTGGCAATAGCTTACATTTAAATGGAAACATTTTAAAATTCAATACTAGTATTACTTTAGTAATTATCAGCACTCTTCCCACTCGGTGAGAAAAGCCTTGAAGACAGAAACAAGAATCATCATGCGTTGTAAAGACTCTTCAAAAGCTACTGAGGAATTCGTACACTCAAAAATTCATAAACTCAAAAGCATCATGCCATAAGGCTTAAAAACCTAACAGCTTCCCATCCTCACCAGAAGCAGCATTTTGTCGTTCAAAAAGCAAGCTGAATCTACATCATGTCCTTGATTTAAGTTTATTGTCAGATTTAGTTCTTCAAATAAACCAAAATTTTGAAGAGCAGGCATCTTCTAGAGAGCAGGCGAACACTTTAAAAAAATAAAGTAATGCATAGGTGAACATCTTGTAACTTTTGTCAAAGAAATTATTTAGTCGCATTGGCTTTTTTTTTTTCTCTAAAGAGTACTGTACTTAAAGGACATTTTAGAGTATTATCTTAGAGGTAGTTAACTAGCAAACAGAAAAAGCACTGAGTGCATAAGTTTAACCTGTAAGGTAGGGAAAAAAAATATTCTTTATTGCTTTATTGTAGATCCTAAAGCCAGAAGCATCGTGATCTCACAGGAGCAAGACTGACTTTCTTCAGAAGCTCACTGCTCACCCCGTTCAGATGATATTGAATCTTTTCCCACACCATGTCACACAGGCAGCAGAAGTAACACCTACATCTACTGCTGAATGTTAACTACAACATGAGAGGTCACGCTGGAACACAGCAGACCATAGTTACGGGACAATGAACTTCCGAGTCACATAAACCAGCTTAAATGTACGCATGCTGCAGCAAAGCCAGCACGGTCAGGGAGGGAGGGGAGGAAGAGACCTTTCAACATGACACTGGGATGTAACGGTACCATCTGAAGGCCATGCTTGATATGCCTGGGGCCATTCTGAGTTGGTTTCGGTCACACCTGACCGAGCGCTCACACATGACTGTGATGGCTGATGTGCCTGCGCTCAGACCGGGTACGAAGTTTCCCCAAACCAGTTTTGACTCTAGTGCTTTTCGGCATCTCTAAGCTGTCCTCGAGAGGGATTTTTGAAAGACGGGGCTTGGGTTGTTGTTGCTGTGCTGATGATACATATCTCCTGATAGCTGTAACACCCAAGATACTCGGGACTAGGTGACTAGAATTTCTAAATTTAAACCCTTTAAAAGGCACAAATAATGTGGATCTGTGTGAGCAGGCATCCGTAGACATCTCACCTATTCAGAAAAGTGTTCAGCATGTAAACGTATCCGAAGTGTAATGCTGGAAACGGGAAAAAAAACCAAAGCCCAACTGTTAGACATAACTGCTGGACAGCCGCACATCAGCCAGCACTTTGATCAGTTGACTGACAGACAATCCCTCAAGACAGATCTTGCACTTCATTGTGTAATGTATTAAGCTAAAGGATTATCTAAAGCACTTACCTTGAAAATGCAAAAGTCTACATGTTTGGGGATAAAAACAGATCAAGACTACATGTTGCTTCACTAAGTATTTGCTGCAAACTGGTATGCATGGCACAAGAATTACATTATCCTTTTCAGGTAGGACTCTGATCTAATTTGCTGCTTGAGCTCTCTCCAAACTCTCCAAGCCCTGTACAGACTTGTGTTACTACAACACAAGATTCAACAGGGCTTTGACGTTTCAAACTTTCAAAGTCTTTTAGGTATAGTCATGCCTTCCTCCATAAAGCCTTGGTATGGGGAATTCTTTTCGTTGATACAGGTGAAGTTTGTGTGATGAATGTATATTTTAATGATAATGAGACTTCACAGTCTCTCTTAGAATTTTGCAATACCTCCTTGAAGTACGAAGACACTCAAAGTCTGATGACACAGTAATTCTGTAGTGCTTCAGTGCTTCCACGGTGGTGACAAGAGACATTGAGGCTTGTGCAAGTGCCATAATCATTCAAACAACTCATTACTTCATAAAAGCCAGGAGATTCCTTAGACATTATGGTGTTCATATCGCCCCATTTTCTGTATTTAAGACCATCAAGAACACACGCTCTGGAAAGCATAAACCTCTGGCAGGAAAGGCAAACCATGCACGTCAAATGTATTAAAAACACAGAGCACTATGTAATTGCTGTTGGTGCTAGTCCAAACAATCTCAGTGCCAAGTTTGGCAGCAGTATCAATGGACTTACCATTGCTGATGCATGCAAACTAAGTTTGTGGCTTCAATAAGGCAGTTACATCACCGTAGACATTTGAACCATATAAGAACAGGTCAGTAAATCTTTTCCCATGTATTTGTTTTTGTGGCAATAAATACTTGATCTCAAGACTAACAAGCCGCTCTCGAACAACCATTCTTAAAGCACACATCAGGCTCTTCGTAACTCCCTGCTACTAGTTCACACATGGGCACCCGAGTGGTACGTTTTGCCAAACATTCCAAAATACAGAAAAACCAGACACTTCCCCGAAGTATTTGGGGGGGAGGGGGAGGGAATAATTCAAACAGTGTGTTTACCATGCATTTTACTATTGCTTAACAACATCCTGAAATTTCAAGGACTGGAAGGTGATGATATAATATGGTCTCACTGGCAGCTGGACAAAGTGTTTTTCATGTGAAGCTGAGACTACTAAATGTGGTCATGCAGTAAGCTTAGCCTATCTTTCTAGGCTAAACAAGGTCACAGCACACAATGAGGTCTCATGCCTGGGCCAGAACTGGCAAGCAATATGCAGAAGTAATGATTTTACGCTACTACAAAAAAATACATATTACTTTGCACCAGAGACACGAATAAATGAAAGCATGCTACCAGCAGTCACTCCAAGTTATTATGATTTAAGAAGGAATCTGAAGTGCCAAAACTTAAATGCATAATCAGATTTGCCACAAAATATCCCAAGCGCTTCCCAGCCATTTGCTTCTCTGTTTAGTCTGAGATACGTAGCAAGATTGAAGATTATAAATATGGTTATCAAAACTTCTAGATTTTAATTGCAACAGAAAATTAACAGCTCACTGGACAAATAGAACTGTGCTACAAATAACCACTACAACAAGTTAAACAATTTACATAGATGCCGTTCACAACTGGTATAAAACCACACAAAACCACAAGCTTCATAAACGATGAACTTGGAAGAACAATGACTACTGGAAGAAAAGCTTCCATTTTATTGTTTGACTGTGGAGGTATTTTACCCACTACTAAATGTTGAAGGAGATGATTTCAGGAACTACGCTAATAGTGCAACTGCTGCACAACAAATAGGAGGGTGGAACACTTACAAAGCCTATTAATACATAAATAGAAATAAAATAAATAGTAAGAGAAAAATCTGCTTCAATAACAGCTTATAATAACTGCAAATTTAAAATGAAATAAAACAATCCACATCTGTCCACAAATGATGGAGAAGAGAAGGCTGAGAGGGGATCTCCTCAACGCTGATCAATACCTACAGGGGGGGTGGTAAGAGGACGGGGCCAGACTCTCTTCAGTGGTGCCCGGGGACAGGACAAGGGGAGATGGGCACAGACTGGAATATGGGAAATTCCATCTAAACATGACGAAAAACTTCTTTGCTGTGCGGGTGGCGGAGCACTGGAAGAGGCTGCCCAGAGAGGCGGTGGAGTCTCCTTCTCTGGAGGTATTCCAAACCCGCCTGGGCACATTCCTGTGCGAGCTGCTCTGGGTGACCCTGCTCTGGTGGGGGGTGAACGAGATGAACCCCTATCACTATTCTGTGATTATTAAGCGTGGCTGGTTTAATTAGAGAACCTTGGTGCAGCAAAACCTGAACCAACACGTTCACCAGCCAACAGCCCATGCTCCCACCGCTTCACAGCTCAACACAGCCATTCCCACAGACCTGAGAAAGGCCAGAGTTCTCCTGCGATTCCCTGAAAATTTAAATGGGGGTGATCTTACCGCAGCGCGAGAAAGAGACAAACGTGCCCCAGGTGACATAATTCACCTCACAAGCAAAACGACAGCCCAGGCAGAACAAAAGGAGCGGTTACCGGTTACCACAAGGCAGGTAACTCCCATGGGGGTGAAATCCCAAGTATGGCTTCATCCTTCTGCCCACAACCAGGACAAGGCGCTTCTGAAGAGGACAAACCACTCCAAACAAGCAGATATTATCAGACCAAGTTTCTAGGGAGGAAACTACCCTCAAGTACAAAGACAAAAACACCAAGGACTGAATACCAGAGTGAGGAGAGTGTAAGGAAACTCCAGGAAAAGTGAAACCAGCACATGTTATTCTGAAGGATGCTGACAGAGGAGCAACGTGGGAGCCCTCAAACGTGGCTGACAAGATGGTGCTACAGAGCCACAAACCAGAAGATGACCAAACAGGTGCATCAGGTAGGCAAAGTCTTGGAGTAATACCAGGGGATTTGTTGAAGGAGTGCTGGGGGGGGGGGGGGGGGGCAGGAGAAAATAGACATCCGGGGGCTGAGAGCCTGAGGAGAGAAAAACACAGGAGAGGGTGAGGAAGGCGGTCTTTTAACAGCAAGGAGACACCAGAGAGCAACACGAGACCCTAAAGGAGGGAAAGGAATAAGAACGCTGAGGAGGGGAGGCTGTACAGGAGCCAGGACACCTTTCAGGAGGGATTTACTAAACAAAGGCAGAAACCCGGGGATGTACAACCGCCCCGCGGCAGTCTGCCACCCACAGCACAGCCCGCCCGGCCCCGGCCNGCTGGCCGCCATTTTAGGCGAGCCCCGGGGAGGAGCAGGGTGGGGGAGGTCTCCTGCGGTCCCGGGAAGGGCTGGGGGGTGTTACGGCCTGGGGAACACCCGACAAGTTATTGTTCTTTAGGCAGTTATTCTCTCACCCGGTGAGCCCTCCCCACCCGGGAAGGGGAATCAGGGAAAAAAAAGAAAACATGAGGGTTGAAATATAAACAGGTTTAATAGGATAAGACTTAATAATTAACATTAATAACACTAGAGAACCAGTACTGATCCCGGCACCAATATAAAATACACAAGGATTACCCTCAGCCCATTCTATCCGTAGAAGCTGTGCGCTCCCAGCAGGGACAGCAAATGTGGGACACTGCGAGCGCTGCGGCTTCGGGAGGAAGGGATGGGCTCAGGGCTGCGGCACCGGGGCGAGGAGTTGTCAGGACGGCAGCCATCATGGGAGAGGGAGAACTCCTCAGCAAACTTTCTAATTTATAGTGAATGTGCTGTTCATGGTATAAAATAACCCTGTTGGCAGCTTGGGTCAAGTGCCCGGGTCTCGCTCCTCCTCATCCCTGCACCTGGCGAAAACACTGAGACCTTGAAACTCACACACCATAGCTCGTTAGAAAGTAAATATTTTCCCAAATTCAGACACTAGAGTCTTCTGAAAGTGCGGTTTTCCCAAGCGTTAGAAGAGACCTTACTGAAAAGTAATATTACTGAAAGAGAAATTAATCCTGTGTTGCTCAAATCAGGTGTTTATGAAAGTAGTGGTTTTGATAACAACGGAAACAACATAAAAACAGGGAAATTAATTAATAGAGCTGCTGTCTGCAGGCTCACAGAAGCGCCTGCCGGAGCCGGAGGCCGCCCGGCAGTGCGGGGCAGGAGCAGGCCCGGGGTGCCGGGACAGCCGGCGGCGCTGCCGTGGCACAAAACCGGGAGAGGGGACAGCGCGGCCCCGTGCGGAACGGCCCCCAGGGCCCTCCGAGCAGCCCTGCTGCCTGCGCGCCGGTGGGAAGCTCTGCAACAACCTCCCTCCTTCTGCACCCCGATGTTTTGAGCTGATGTTTATTCACGGCTGATTATAACCATTTGTCCTTCAGTAATTCACAGCGTTGTCCTGGTTTGAGCAACACAGGACTAATTTTTCTTCTAACGCTTGGGAAAACCGCACTTTCAGAAGAAATATTTACTTTCTAGATAGCTATGGTGTGTGGGTTTCAAGGTCTCAGTGTTTTCGGGCTCGCCAGGTGCAGGGATGAGGAGGAGCGAGACCCGGGCACTTGACCCAAGCTGCCAACAGGGTTATTTCATACCAGGAATGGCACATTCACTATAAATTAGAAAGTTTGCTGAGGACTTCTCTCTCTCCCGTGATGGCTGCCACCCTGAGAACTCCTCGCCCCGGTGCCACAGCCCTGAGCCCGTCCCTTCCTCCCGAAGCCACCGCGCTCACAGTGTCCCACATGTGCTGTCCCTGCTGGGAGCGCACAGCTTCTACGGATAGAATGGGCTGAGGGTAATCCTTGTGTATTTTATATTGGTGTCAGGATCGATATTAGTTCTTTAGTGCTATTAATGTTAGTTACCTAATCTTATTATATTAAATCTGTATATATTTCAACGCCTGGGTTTCCTTGTTTTTCCCTGATTCCCCTTGCCAGGTGGGGAGGGCTCACCGGGTGAGAGAATAACTGTCTAAACGACAACAAATCGTTGTGGGTTTCTCCAACCATAACAACTGTTCATTTTCCTGCTTTGTAAGAACCACGTTGGCAAACGGCTCCCAGTGCTACCCTGTTTGCAGTGAGCTTTTTTTCATGTTTCAACATAAGAAATACATGACTCGACTTACCTGGGAAGAGCCTGATGACATTTATGTTGTGTCATTGTAAGATGATTTCACCAGGAGACCTAACTTCATGTCTCAAAAATTCCACATTATCATGAAACCTTCAGACTGATGTTTTCATATTGAACTGAAACACTGCAACAGACAATGAATATATTTCAGCAAAATGAGATTGTTCCTTTAAAAGCTGCCATACAGTTTAATAGGATAATACCTTCTAATTGCCATCAGTTTTAAATAACGTAGTGTTTATGGTGATAAATGTAATGATGAGTTTGCAAATGTGCTGTTTCAAGATAAAGGCATCAAAGCTCTGTGCAGCATTGTCTTGTGCCCGTTGCTCCAGTTTTTGGAGATCTGAGACCCATCTTAGGCCCAAGAATGGGATTGCTTAATTAGAACCTGAATGATACAAGGAAAATAGAAAATTCGCAGTAAAAGAAAGCTGCCATTGATGTGAATGACAAAATTATGATATTGTGGCTGGCATACATAGCAGCATGAGCAAATAACAGATGCACAAACATCTTTAATGTTTTATGAGGCCTGGAAGGATATTTCCAGACCTGTCAGGCTTGGAGTTTACATGTGAGGATTCCCCATCTGGCACTGAACGCTACGATAAAGAAAAAAAGAAAACTGCAACGTTTTTAACATCTCTCTTAATCATTAACATCCTTGATGGACTCTTCATTTAACGATGCTGACCATTACGTTTTCTTTGATACTGTGCCCTTCGGACTACGGCAGAGGCTGGGCTGTTCCTGGTTGTAACGTGTACAAGATCCGGGGCCCCTACGTAATGGAGTGGTATAACAAGACCACTTGGAGGGGTTTCTGAAGTAGGTTTCTGGGCAGATAAACCAGATACCACCAGTGCAACAATGCTGGGAATTTACTGTACAAGGCCTTGCCACGGCAGGATGGGTAGAGGAAAGATATTCACATTTGCATTGTGTGATTTTCTATGCGTTCCGGTGTAATTATTAGTAGGTACAGAGTATTTCCACACACCAGCGTGCAAGGAAATAGCAAGGAATGTGTGCTCCTATCCATGGTTTTGCTGCTGTGTTGCAAGTTGCTGTCCTTCAGGTGAGATCTCACTGTTCTTGGATCTAGACAAAGGTGCGTTAATTTGATTTTCAGTTATGTTACTCACCTAAGTAAAACTCAAATTATGAGTTGTCTGTGAATGAAAAATAACTCACACATTTTATTGCAGCAATATTCTGAATTTTTGACCAAAGTTGAGTACCTTCACAGGTATACAGGATTCAGACTCGCAAGCTTATGTGTATGTTACACACTAAATGTTCTGCTTTGTACCATGGGTATTATTGCAGAATACTGCGTTAATGATAAAAAGACATTTGTTTCCTGCAGAATAGCGGGATTTTACAGTCAGAGACTCCTCCTGTGCAGTGGAAATAGATTCAAAGGGATGCCCTTGGCTACCCAAAAATTGCTGGCAGTGGACAGAGGGAAAACTCTTGACCAGCAGGTCCCTTAAGGTCACCGCAGGACTTGGAGCATAGAAAAGCGCTGACCACCAGAGCTTCTCCGGCAGATCATCACCCGCACCTCGTTCACACAGGAACAATGTAATCTCGTCTCCAGTCACGGCTCGGGGAGGCTCCCACTCGCCTGAGCCACGGCCGGCGCCCGTGGGGAGAGCGGACTGCGGCTAACGGGGAGGTGCCGGCCACAAACCCCCCCAAGCCTGGGGCTGTCCTGCCACTTCTTCTACTCAAGTCTCACTTTTGCTACACGGAAGCAAAAAAAAAAAAGAACCAAAAAGCATTTCTCCTTCCGTGAGAGCCGCAGGGAAGGACCCCCACACGGGCAGCGATGGAGACGAGGCCCACGTTCTCCTCCCGGCTCCTCGCCAGCCCTTCCACAGGCCCCAGCGGAGCAGGCCGCGGCTGGGGGCGCACCGGCTCTGCCCCGGGCCGTTCTGAAGCCCGTGGCGGCGGGGATCGCCCTTGCTCACGCTGCCTGCCACCTCCCGCCCCCTCCGCCGACCCGCCGCCTCTGCGGGAGCGCCCCTCCGGCCCGCTGACGAAGCGGGCGGTGCGGGCCCCCTCCCCTCCCTCGGAGGCTGCCTGGAGCCCCGCGGCCTCGCCGCCGGCTGAGGGGCC